>CM040754.1:35105506-35538006 GCA_022829145.1 Albula goreensis | reverse complement strand
CCTTTGGGACTCCAATTCTTATAAGAACATTTCTTCGACTGTTACTCTCTGTATTCTACCATGCATCCAGTTTTAAACCCGCCCTGTAATAAGTTCTACATTTCTTTAGGCTGAAGACTACATGAGCTGTAAAATATATGTTGTGCAAGTGGCCTGCTACTATAAAATTTTGTAGTTTACTCATTTGTTGAACCAGTTGGAGCACATCATTTCACAATAATTACAAATCACTTGAAACTAGTCAACTTCACCGCAATTTTGAACTGTTGTGTGTGTCGAGTCACAATTTAGTGAGACAATCATGTTCTCTGTTTGATGAAGCCCTGTTTGATGTTTAGTCATTGGTCAGATGTGTTCAGAGGCTAGAGACACCCGGTTTGGATGCAAATGAACAACATTTTCCGTAATCAGAGATGAAGAATAATTGTTATAGCTGATTATAGATAACCTCACAGCCATTGTAGTCTCATGTATTTGCTGCCTAGAAAATCTACAGATTATTTGGACATGGAGGACAGTCTCTGTTATTTTTCCATGTATTTAAATGTTACCTAGCCAGTGATAACTGGTTAATATACGTCACTGGATTAAAGCTGAAATGTTATGCGGGACATTGATCACAAGGTATTGGCTATGCAATGCAATGAATAGAACTAGTCCGAATCATTTTAAGTTGTTTGCGACTGTAATGAGTATCTAAGAAATAATTAACTGTGTGATTGTGTTGTAGAATTGATTTGTTTGGTCCAGCCAGTGTACCTGTTCATGAATTGACAGCTAACTTTGTTCTGTGTCAGAACTGTTGATCTTAAAAAAGGTTTGTGTCTACTGTTGTTTCCATGGAGATGGGCGACTGGTGGTCTGATGAGGCAGGCTCACGTAAGGTTATTACATGACAACATGTCAGTTGCTACTTGCTCTTTTCTGTTCTTCCTTCTGAAGCAGATGCGAGAATGATATAGTTAGCTGCTCAGGGTTTTTGTCATCGATCCCAGTGTTGTGTTGGCTTAGGCTACGGTCCACAATAGTCTGTGTAGTGAAAACAATGACTAAGCTACTGCTTTTCTCAATAACGCTTAATTTGTTTCTTATTTTATGAGAACATTGCATAATGGAATCCACCAGAACTTTGTGTATGTAGATCACAAAAATAGTCTAGTTATTAAAGAAAAAGGGAAGCTTTTATTTCTTCATATTTTATGAGTCCCAGCTGCATCATTACCGGCTATGGCTGGAGGTCTGCATTGGTCTATAGTTAGAGGTCTGCACTGGTCTATAGTCTGCACTGGTCTATAGATGGAGGTCTGGCCTAGCCTTACCAGGGAATGATACGGATGAAGCCATTTAAGATCATTGATCTTATTGCTCTGTAGTGGCCACTCTTAGAGGCTGGGCACCTGGGGACACACAAACCAAGAATATGCCGTCATCCTCTGACATGGGCAGTATGTACCTGGTGGTGTGTCTGCAGTGTGAAAGAGGCAAGATCAGTTACAACTTAAACCAGACGACTTGTGTGTTAATGGCTCTCCTCTTCAAGCCAGATGTGGTTGATTGAGGGAGGCTCAATCAGTGTGAAAAGTTGTGGCACGTGAATTAGAGGATGTCACATAACCAGCAACACCCTCTACAGTCACTGGGAGATGGCAGGATTAATGAACTCAGTTTGGGTAGTGGAAAACGGGGAGGAGATAATCCAGCCTGAAAGCAAAAATAATGTGCATGAACCATACATCTCTGAGATGTGACGCCCCCCGAACACTGTCTCCGCAGCCTCTTCCCTACTGCCGCATCGGTTTGTGACGGTGCGGAGGGGCAGTCCTGCCGCACGGAGTGGCCAGATTCGGCCAGGGGACCGGCTGGAAGGGGTGGAGGGACGGTCGGTGGTGGCGCTGCCTCACCGGGATCTGGCCCAGATCCTGCGCCGGGCTGGAAATACTCTGCGGCTAACCGTCGTCCCCCGATCCAGCACCAGTGAGTATGCAGAAACTTACACAAACTTACCTCCCTTATTTCCAGTGAGTCCCACTGAGGTTATCTGGATGAACAATCTTTTATTCACATTTGATTGCCCTGACAGTGGGGCACCTTTTCAGTGTTCGTCTTAATAGCTGGTCTGTAGTGAGTGTAGGACCTATCCCACATTGTTTACCAAGGATCATATTTTAACCATCTTAGCTGCATGATTCATTACACACTGTGAAAGAGCATTTTAGGGTGTGTCCAAGTCATATATTCTTATATTTATGTCTATGTTTAAATCCTATTACTAACTGTGAAAATGAATTAAAGAGAAGGTTTATTCAATGAGTAGGTGTCGATCAACTGTAATAATTTAACATTGTAAAAATGTCATAATCTCTGCTATGGTAGTGTATGATTTCCCCTGCCATGCTAGTAAAGCAGCACTCTCAGGCCCGTCTCTCCTCCGCTGTGGGTGTAGAGGGGCTGAGCCAGACACACTCAGGACCGTCTCTCCTCCGCTGTGGGTGTAGAGGGCCTCAGTCAGACACACTCAGGACCGTCTCTCCTCTGCTGTGGGTGTAGTAGAGGGGCTCAGTCAGACACACTCAGGACCGTCTCTCTTCCACTGTGGGTGTAGAGGGGCTCAGTCAGACACACTCAGGACCGTCTCTCCTCCGCTGTGGGTGTAGAGGGGCTCAGTCAGACACACTCAGGACCGTCTCTCTTCCACTGTGGGTGTAGAGGGGCTCAGTCAGACACACTCAGGACCGCCTCTCCTCCGCTGTGGGTGTAGAGGAGCTCAGTCAGACACACTCAGGACTGTCCCCTCTGGCTGTCAGGACTCCAGATGCTGTCACTGATTTTCCAGCTGAGGCCCTGTTCAGCTCCAGACAGACTGTTTCAAACGCCATGTAATAATGAAACATAAAATACGGATGCCTCTCTACTCCTGTCTCCCTCCTTCCCAGACTCCTCCAGCTTATCAGAGTCCACTGATTTTGACCCCAACTACAGAACCCGGAAAAACCACAGGTCCCGACCCAAGGTGAGTTCCACCCTGTCCCTCAGCACATCTGTGGAATTGAGCACTGTGCCACCCTCTCCTTGATCATGCATGCATGATTGGGTAGTCAGTCAGTGTGCCTGAGGAGTTGGTCAGTGTGCACATGGAGAGGAAGCACTGTTTTTATTCCTGTTTTTAGTTCTTCCCTTCCTTCTTCCACTCTGCTTCTTTTGATCTCCTCCTCTTTCCCCTTTCTCTTTTCTCTGTCCCCCCTCCTTTGATCCACTCTAAAATGCTCCTCTTCCTTCCCTCCATCCATTCTCCTCTTCTGTCTTCCTTTGTCCTTGTGTCCTCTGGCATCTTCCACCTCCTCACCTCTCTTCTCCTCCCTCTGTCTCCCTTCGGCCCCCGCAGGACTCACGATACTACAGTGTGGATCTTGAGAGGGGCCCCACAGGATTCGGGTTCAGCCTGCGAGGGGGCAGTGAGTATAACATGGGTCTCTACGTGCTGGGACTGATGGAGGGAGGACCAGCCTCACGCAGCCACAAGATCCAGGTCGGTGTCCAGTGTCACACTCACATAATCAACACATTTAGCTCTCAACCTCAGACACTTGCACCTCAGGGCCTCTCAACCTAAGAGACTCTAGCACCTCAGGATCGGGTTGTGTTTCAACATTAAACCTTCTATAATTCAAAAAGTTTTCAAGTTTAACAATTCTTTATTGATGGAAATGGGCACATTTGGATTAAAACCCTGTTTCTTAATTGTTCTGTGCTTTAATTGGATTCTCATTGAATCAGGATTCCCTTTTAAGGATCCTTGCAGTTTAACCTATGAGAGTCAGGGGACTGATGACCCTTAAACAGGAAGTTATAGCCTCTCTGGTGCAGATGCCAGTAACAGGTGACTTTAATGCTTCAGCCACCCAGAGGCCCCTGAATATTTTAATTTTTAGTACCAACAGACTTCAGTAGCAAATATTTTTATGGTTGCCCATTACCGGTTCATTTATGGTGTATCTACCATCTTACAATAAATCTTGCCAACTACAAAATGGCTGTAGCCTATAGCCTATTAAAAATGGGGAGTGATTATATAAGTACTTCGTTTAAATCCATTATTCAGATAATTGAAGACTCTAGTTAATGAATCAAAATAAATAAAATAGTTACTATTATTGTTACACACCCTTCATAGTTACTGGCCTCTGTTCCAGCATCATATAGAATTTGACATCGATGGTTTTGAATCAATTGGAATGCACTTTTCAGATACTGCTATCTGTAATGGGTTCAGTGAAGAACCTTATTCTGTAGGTCCCAACAAATCTCTTTAGAGATATAAGCATCTAAGAAAAGCCTATTGAAAATCCCCCTGAAGAACAAATAAAGAACCCTCAAGGATGCTAGATAGAACCATTATTTGTATGGGAGTGCATTATTTGTATATACCTTTGTTTATGTGTGCATATGTGTTATGCTTGTGTGTGTGTGTGTGTCCATGCTAATGTCACTAACAGTCCCTGGGTGCTGTGTTGTGTATGTGTGTCTGTCCATGCTAATGTCCCTAACCATCCCTGGGTGCTGTGTTGTGTGTGTATGTGTATGCCCATGCTAATGTCACTAACAGTCCCTGGGTGCTGTGTTGTGTATGTGTGTGTGTGTGTGTCCATGCTAATGTCACTAACAGTCCCTGGGTGCTGTGTTCTGTATGTGTGTGTGTGTGTCCATGCTAATGTCCCTAACCAGTGACGTGCGGTCAGGGGAGGCAGGTGAGGCAGTGCCTCACCAGCCATCATAGAAAGAAAGAAAATATATAATAATAAAATAATTTAAATTGTTATATTCATCCGGTGGTTTGTACTAAAAAATATTTATTTTTCATTTAGCTTCACCAATTTCGATTATTCTTTCTTCAAAATCACTGAATTTTCTTAATTTCCCATTCAAATGCTTGGAAGCGATGCCGGTGAGGCAGCAGCGAGCTCAGCCTCACCTTGGATTGCGCAACCCCTGGCTAACTGCGCTGGCTGCTAAGCGGAGAGAGCATGTTGCTGTACGGCGTCAATAAAATGGTTTAAACACATTTAATATGTAAACTGATTTTCAATAATTTAGCTTATGTATATAATGTACAGTGCTTTTTGTCACCAACTGTGTTTGTGTAACGTGTTTCGTGTGCTGAGCGATTATAAACGGCAGAGAACAGGTTGGAGGTGAGGCAGGCAGTTCTCTTGCCTCATGGCAGGGGGCGCTCAAGATCCCAGACATTCGTCTTGTCACTCCACAACTGCAGAGTAAGTGACAGCGAGCTAGGCTAAACGATACGGTAAGCAAGTCAAGTGCAGCGATAGATTATTAGAGATAGAGATTATTTTTTTCCTCTCGCCTATCCCGACTTTCAACATGGATGACTACATTTCGACACTAAAACAGTTTTCTCAAGTGGACTTTCAATCGAAGCAGGAGATAATAACTAAAGGAAGACTGAGATAGAGATTATTTTTTTCGGAGCTGAAAGGATTGCTTGTATGTGTAAAGGATGCAGAAGTGAAACTTAACCTGTAAACCGCTGTCAATCTATGCATCTATTTGCAAATCTGATTCTGATGACGTCAGTGCCTCACCAGCTATGGACCTCACCGCACGTCACTGTCCCTAACAATCCATGGGTGCTATGTTTTGTGTGTGTGTGTGTGTGTGTGTGTGTGTGTGTGTGTGTGTGTCCATGCAAATGTCCCTAACCAACCCTGGGTGCTGTGTTGTGTTGTGTGTGTGTGTGTCCATGCTAATGTCCCTAACTGACCCTTGGTGCTGTGTTTTTGTGTGTGTGTGTGTGTGTGTGTGTGTCCATGCTAATATCTCTAACCGTCCCTGAGTGCTGTGTTTTGTGTGTGTGTGTGTCCATGCTAATGTCCCTAACTGTCCCTGGGTGCTGTGTTGTGTGTTTGTTTGTGTGTGTATGGGTGTGTCTATGCTAATGTCCCTAACTTTCCCTGGGTGCTGTGTTGTGTGTTTGTTTGTGTGTATATGTGTGTCTATGCTAATGTCCCTAACGGTCCCTGGGTGCTGTGTTTTGTGTGTGGGTGCAGGTCAGTGACCAGCTGGTTGAGATTAATGGGGACAGCACAGCGGGGATGACCCACAGCCAGGCTGTGGAGCAGATCCGCCGGGGGGGCCATCGCATACACCTGGTCCTGAAGAAGGGGAACGGATACGTGCCTGATTATGGTGAGATGGGGGACATGTAGAAACATACAACTTCTGCCATTCCCTTCACTGTGCTGTGCTTTTCTTCTGCTCTCTGGGAGGACTTTTCTATGATGCTGTGGTGCTGATTTCTTTCTTTCTGATGGTATACTAACAGCAGTTGCTTCTTGTTTCTTCTTTTTCTGTTTCTTCCTTTAATTCAATTCTACTTACCCTTCTATCTCTCCTTTCCCTCTTCCTCCTTTTCCTCCTTTCCAAATTTTTTGTTCTCCTGTTTGGCCGTCTTCCCCTACTCTGTCTCTCTCTCTCTATCTATCTCTCTCTCTCTCTCTTTCTCTCTCTCTCTCAGTGGAGCTTTCCAGCTTGTCTCTCTGCATGACCAACTCCAAACTCGGAGAGCCTTGTTTCTATGTCATCGGACGTACAGAGAATATGCGGTTGGTAACCGTTCCTGTTAGTTCTTCATTTTTTTGTTTCTCTACATCACTTTATTTTATGCTAAGCATCTTTCCACCTTGCTGTCATCTGTAATGTGCCCGGGCCCAGTCACACCATCCCTGTGTCATCCATCTAGGATGACTCTGTGTTTCTTCCTAGGGTTTCACCCTCAGTTGGCACTTCAAACTAGTGTGCTGTATAGTACATGCAGCTAGCTTTAATACAGGGAGGTTCTGTCCAGCAGGCCTGTAGATTACATTCAGCTGGCGATAGCGCAGAGGATTTTTCCTGAAGCCAGTAACAGCTGCTGTATCTGCTGGACAGGAAGTCTGTGTACCTCCACACAGGATGTTGTATTTTGGTGGCAGTAAGAGCTCCGTCTGCCTTCAGTTCGTGTAATGATTATTTAGAGTGATTCTGAGAAACAAATCACCTGTGGCATCAATAATGGCAATGACTTAGTGAGCTTAAATCAATAAATTAACTTGATGTGAAGGACACTGCAATTGATAGCAGCATTATATCAATAATTTCACAAAGCCATATTTAAATGTTTGTCCCAAAAAATTTAAATGTGATGAATTATAATGTGGAACCTCAGAAGTCAGAATACATAGGATCTCTAAAAGTGCTGTCAAATATACAAATTATTTATTGATTGAAAAATACATAACATAAACTTATGTAATTGTAAATAGATTTTATAGCTATTCAGCATTCAAACCTGCATCAGGATTTAATGTCAAATTCCACCCACCTGAAGTACACATACCTTGGAGTACAAGTATACTGGTACCTGAAGAATACTACCGCTCTTATTTTGAAATGGCAGCTGTAAATAAAATATGTACACTTCATAGTACCTGAAAGCTATCACTATAGAAATGTTTTATACGGAAGAAAAAGTCGAAACTGTGAGGCAGACGAGAAGTGAGGATCATTTAAGTGAAAGTAGAAGGCCTCCAAAGAGCAGGTTCTTTCTGATGCATCAAACACTAAATACGTGTCATATTGTATTCCTCACATTGCTGCCATAGATAAATAATCTGTAATGATCTGATGTGCACTCCAGTGAGTACAGTTTATTTAAATGCTTCACTGAACATTTACCTCAGATATTGATATATTCCACTAAACACCAGAATCCTTTACTGTTTTGGCTACTTATAAATGGACCCTCCATATATGAGTCACTGTAGGAGAGGTTTTTCTCAATCTTTGATTATCAATGGATAGTATGATTAAGTGCTCACTGTCAGCATAAGCAATAAATACGACTATAAAACATAATTTCAGCCTACAGTCACCATTTTGAATCTTCAGGTGAACAACATGTCTTTGCTAACCAGCTAGTTAATTGTCTTAATAAGAACTTCCATATCCCTTTGTCCAGTTATGATGATGCTTTGAATTTCCTAATGATTGGAAAGTATGTTGATGTTTCATGTTAAGGCTTGTCTTTTTGAGGTTTGAAATTGATACAACATTATTAGAATGCTGCTTCACAGCTACAATAGTAAGGTTTTACATTTGTGAAAGCTCTTACAAATTGGTGTAAATAGATCAAGGATGGAAAAATGTTTTTTAAATGGTTGCTAGGTTCTTGTCCTGGAAGAATAGTACCATGTAAATTTTCCATAGTCAACCTTTTAAAACCTTTCTTTATTTCTTTATCCTTGTTAAATTTTCACAAATGTTAAGGCCTGTGTTAATTCTCAGCTGGCACTGAATTAATTGTTAGACTGGTGTTGTGTTTTAAGCCTGCATGTGTCTAGTTGCTTTGATTAATCTCCCTGGACAGCCTTTATGTACTATGTTTTACAAATATATTTTGACCCTCAAGAGATTCCGTAGATGCAGTCTCATCTCATTTTAATCCATAGCATAAATGTCAGAGTCCTCTCTTGATCTAGTGTTTCAGGGTTTTGTCAAAAATGTGTATTTTGTTGATTTTGGATGAAACCCCTTGTTCAATGGAATGACAAAATCCTGGAGGGACTGATCACGTGAAATCACGTGTGGTTTATTTACTAGAAATTTTGTTATTGACTACCACTCCTGCATCTGTACATTGCCAAAATTCCTGCCAATATAGATATTAATATACAATATTGGCCAATAATATTGATGTTCTGTTGTATCTGTTGGACCCAACTAGAAGTGATAAATATAAAAACATATTTTTGCATGTTCGTGTAATTGTATGCTGTATCCCTAATGAAGCATGTCTCCAGACTGTACTTTAAGCTGCCCTGTGAAGGCCTAACTATTGCATGTTGGCAGTCACTCTGGTGAGAGTTTATTTTTTTGGATTTTAGAATCCAGGCCTCAGAAAGCCCCGGATCATTGTTTGTATGACATTAATAAATGACCAGAAGACATACTCACCCACTTCAGCTTTTTTCCTCAGCTCCAACAGCTTTCAAAACAAACTACATTAATAAAAAAAGAATGCATTATTTGCCCTGTCATAGTCACTTAAACCCCAAGGCACACTTTGCCTTTTAAATACTGTTGCTGTGAGGAGAAACTAAACTTTATAATCTCCGCCTTATTTATAAACTCTCAGCATAAGATGAGCAATACCCTGTTAAACTCAGAGTATAACAAAACTGTAGGTATAAGAAAGGCTTCTGGAATTTGCAGTCTTTTTAAATACAATTTTGCTACCGCTGATTGCTTTGTGTACCTAATATATAGCCTTAACAATATCCTCTTTGCTCAAAAACCTCCATTAATTGTTTACTTGTTTGTTTGTTTTTTGGCCTCAGGGAGTAGCGATTGCTGTCAAAACAATCTTTTCTTCTGGCAGCCCGAAAACGTTGCATTGCACAGCTTTATGCTATATTGAATGTATTATGACAACATGCACTATGCTGTACATATTAGTTTGCCTTGGTTAAAAGGCCTAAGCACATACTATACTTTGCATGTACTTTAATTTTACAAGTGAGTAACTCCCATACTCTGCTTATCTAATCATTTACTCACCACACTCTAGTCTGAACACAAGCTTGACAGCAGTGTAACCAGTATGTTGTCCTTGTGTACTCATTTGTACTGTTGATGTGAGATTTTGACCTGTGTGAATTGAAGCTGATGAGTTTTTTTCCCCCGTCCTTTCTCCTTTGTCTTGCTTATCTTCTTACCCACTCCATCCCCTATCACTCCATCATCCATCCTGACACCCCTCCACCCCTCCGTTCCTCCACCCCTCATCTTCCATTTTCCATCCTTTCATCCTCCATCCCTCCACCCCTTATCCTCCACCCTCCATCCCTCCACCTCTCCATCCTCCATCCCTCCACCCCTCCATCCCTCCATCCTCCATCGCTCCACCCCTCCATTCCTCCATCCCTCCACCGCTCATTCTCCACCCTCCATCCCTCCATCCCTCAACCCTCCTTCTCTCCAGGCCATGAACTCAGACCAGCCTCGCCCTCCTCTTCACCGCACCCCAAGGAGCCGGGTGTGGCTGCAGTAGAGGGCCCCGACCCGCTTTCCAGAAAGGGTCGGAGGTCAAAGGTATCAAAAAAGAAAGGGGAGGCTCGAAAGGGGAGACAGAGAAAGGGTGGCAGTTTGGGAAGAAGGGGAGGGGGCAAGGGGATGCGGGGTGGGAGAAGGAGCCCACAAAATGATCTGGAGGGGAGTGGGGGAGAGGGGGAGAGCAGTCGGGGTCACAGGTCACATTGGGCGGGAAGGGGAACGCAGAGCTTGCCTCGGGACGCACCCAGGAGCTGGGGGGGCAGGAGTGAGGGGGAGGAGGAGGAGGAGGAGGAGGAGGAAGAAGAGCAGGGGAGGGAGAAGGGAAGGCAGGCACGGGAGAGACCAAGCTCGAACCTGAGGAGGAGGAGTATGAAGGGAGAGCGCAAGGAGGAGGAAATGAAGGAGAGTGAGGAAGAGGAGGACCTAGCCAGTCTTCCCATCCCCAACCAGAGACTGCCTCGGCCCAAACTGGACATAGACATTGAGGAGAGTGAAGGGGAGGAGAGGGGCTCAGCGGCCCCTGTGAAACCCAAGGGAGCCCCCTTCTCCTTCCTCATGCCTTTGGACCCAGAGGCTGCCGAGTCTGAGTCAGGGGCCAGCGTTTCGGGGGCCAGTGTGTCAGGGGCCAGCGTTTCGGGGCTGTCACTTGCTGAAGCTGCTGCCCTGACAGAGTGGTTTGACCTAGGGACCTCGCAGCAGCCCCGCGGCCCCCTACTTCCTGGCCCCTGGCTCAAACCCAGCCCCCAGAAACTGAGTCAGGTCTTCGAAGGAAGCAGACTGAAAGGGAGAGGGGAAGGGCTGTAACACTGACACTGGTAGCAGAACTTCAGCCAAGCACTGGCGAAGGAGGGGTTAAAACACCCATAGAATTCACCGGCAAAATTCACTCTGAAAGGCATTATGCTTGAAATTTAGTGCTGAAATACTGTGCAAAATGAATACTTGTTGCTGTAATCTCCTATGGGCACAGCTGTTGCCAGTTTCATCAGACATAAATGAACTGCTACTGCCATCTAGAGGAGACTAGCCAGGAAGAGGTTGACAACTTATAGCCATAATGCACCAGCCGTGCTGTGTAATTTCAATGCACTACCACATTCCTGTTGGCCGTTTCATTTTACAGCCAAACACTATCACATCTCACACTGTATGTCTGTATATAACTAAAAACTATTGATTTTGGTTTGAATGTCATCATTTTCATATGTGCTTGTCTTGCGGAATCTTTGGTTAGTGTTTGGGGGTAGGAAGGGGGGGAGCATGCAGTTGAATGTGGGTCTGAAGTGAGTTCTAAGAGACATGCTCAGGAAGGTAAAAGAGGTCAAATGTAAACTGATGTTCTTATTCAAAGCTTTAAAATCAGGATCAGCATGTGTTTTTATATTTATCATCTTTGATTCAAAAGATTTGAATGTTGGACCCGTTGTGAAGCATTTTTTCAAAACCTAGATTAAGAAACAGTATACATATATCTAATATTACAAATATAATATTATATATAGTATATGCATATGCAGTATAAATGCTGTTATACAGAAAAATAATTTTCCCTGTTGAGATTATGTAGTTATACAGTAAACCCTTGGTATTTTGGGATGGGAATTATAATCATATGAGTAAGTATTGTCGTTGTAATGTTCAAATACGTTATTTACTGATTCTTCCCAGCATCCACAGATGGTCACTTACTTTCTGTTTTGGTTAAATTGCTTATTAAGCATTTTAAAACCCAGATCTAATGCACTTACTCTCTTTGAACATGAATGCCATGAACAGACTTAAATGGAAATGGTGGAGGAAGTCAGACATTACAGCCCATAGAAATGTGTACTGTGGGGTGACTAGCACCAAGGGTTACTTCCCAGTTGTAGGGCTTGCGTTTCATGATAACTCAGGTTGCAATGCTTGCTGTAATGTCAGACCTCTGGTAATACGCTGATTGACGTGATGTGATCAGACATGACTAAAGCAGTTGCTGACGCATGCCAAAACACAGACAAGCCGTTCCTGTTTCTTCTGTTTTCAGATTTTGAGTGTATAGTTGGTCCTCAAGGAAAATTGGTTTGACTAAATGGCATATGTCATTAAAGAGACTTTAGTCCATTTTGATTGAATGACAAATGGCCTTCAATAGACTATGCATTTTTGATGAAGTCTACGTGATATAAAAACATAAAATTCAGTATAAATAACTATGTTTACCTGATAGAGACAATGCTTCACCAAACAAAGTTAACTCTAAACAGAGACGTAGGAAACTGCAAGATGTTGGGAATTGATTATCAACAGACTAACTACGGCCCATGTGCTAGCTCTACATTTAAATGTGTGTCACAGCAATATTTTAACCTTTTTTTCATTTATGCATATGTTTTACTGACAACTGTCCAAAAATGCACAAAAATTAATCATCAAATTAGTAAATCACATTTCTGTCTCTGCCAAGGTTTTACTGTATATAAAATCAATTCTGAACTTTTTATCATATCCTAATTTCATTTTACTTATGTTTCTTTAAATTGTAACATTTTATCTATATTTTATACATGATGATGACAAAAGAATCATTTATGAATTGAGGGTAGTTGTATTGCCAATGGCATGAGTCTTTGTCAGCTTCCCCTTTGATGTATAGCAGGAAGATTTTTCCAGCTTCATACAGTTACTTCCTTCACCAATAATAATTAGATATTTACTAATAATAATAACAACACACATTTACTTTACAGCAAATATCAAAGGTGTGTCTTGGAAAATGTTTTATTATTTTTATGTTTTTTTACTTTTTGTGAGTGAATAAACACAAGACCATCTTGATAAAGATACTGGAGATTTAACAAAAGGTCATGGCCGGTGTAAAATCTAGTAATAGCTGAAACATCTTTTCAAAGTCTTATCAAAGTGTCATCCTGCTTGTGAAAGATCAGACGGTCATAGTCTGCTGCAGAATAAAAAAAAATATATCAGAGTGCCCAATGACATTAAGCTGTTTCTGTGCCCATGTGAGGAAAGCAATGTCTCCACATAATGTGTTATGTCACCCTCCTCATCTCCGTCTCCCTGCATTTTCTGGACCTACTCCTGCAGTGTGTCCGCTTCAGCATCAGAGAAGCTATCAGAACATTGCCATGCAGGTCTTCTATGCATTTTTTCTGTCGGAGATACACTGGTTCTGTGTCAGGAACTGGGATTTGCCAAGGTATCGTTTATTATGTACTGTTTAACACTCTGGCATTCAAAACCATGGTGTCGAGGGAAAACACACAGTGTACTGTAACACAGGAAGACTGCAGCCAATATTAAACTATGATAAATGCATATGGATCCTATATTTACCTCATCCCTCTGAGCAATAATGCACCCAAGTCCACTGCTTGGAAGTGTGCAAGGTGTAGCTTCTTGTAAGCATTGTTTAAAAAAATGACTGAGGTACGACGGTGTTGAATGGAACCTGTCATTTGGACTTCCTTTGGAATGGACAGTTAAACGTATGATAAAGCCTGTTGCATTTTCCAGTATTTCTGTATTTTTCTTAGTGGACTCCATTGTTTTGACAGCCAGTGTGTCTGTATGTATATAAGTATTTGTCAGACAAATTACAGGGCAATATACTAGTTACTATGTTTATGCATCTCTGATTTGTATACAGAGAAGGCAAAATATGAGCTAACTGTGGGATATGGCAAAAGGGAAGATAAAACTTTTATAGAACAGGACTGACAAAATGGTACATATACAGCATACAAACCAGTGCAGTCCCTCTTTGTACGTATGAGACAGAAGACTAATATATTGTATAACATGGGACAAACGCTGACCACTAGAGGGGTTCAATGCAACTGAACAGCCCCAGTCCAGCAGGTTTGCATTATATATCTCTTAAAAAAAAAGTTTTGGTGGAATGTTACTCAACTCCAGATGTCATTTACTGTCACTGTATATTATGATGGCCCAAATAAATGTCCAGTCTCTAAACCCATATCCCTGATCCCATCTTAGCTAAGCCAAACTTTCAACTGTAATTTGATTTTCTGTTAGGGTTGGCTGTATAACCAAGTAAATCTCATGGTTAATTCACTCTCAGATTGGTGTTATACAGGAAAAAAACATCTGAATATTAATGGTCCTGAGTATGAAAAGTTTTCTTGAAGTATTACAAAAGTACATAACAGTGATTTGTTTCTACTGATTGAAATTAAAGGAATGCTTCTTCTTAGTGTGGCAAGCAGTCTGCCTCTGGAAAAAAATGTCATATTTGGAATGCAAAATGTATTTTAATGTATTTAAATGGCTGCATTTAACACATCGCTCTTCTATTGTATATTGCAACGTACCCTATAAAAATGTTATGACTTGCTAATGGAATGGACATTGTATATATGCCCAATTTAAACTTTTACGTTTTCCAGAGTCTGCCACACAAGAAAGTTTTGATCAAAATCGACTAAGACGGGCCAGTAAATGTGTGCTTGGCTGTGCATTTAGCCACAGTGCGGTTAAAAAGCAGTACAGTCGACTACAGTTCTCTAGTGGAAAAAAACGTTCAAAAACGAGGAAAACAGGCATTCCCAGCTGGACTGGGGCATTTGAGCACCAGAGCTGAGGATGTGTTTGGTAGCTGTGCAGAAAGACAGACCTGCATTTCCCTGTGAACGTTGGACTGTTTAGTGTGTCCGAATGAGGTTTTGCACACGAGACATTACAGTTTACAAATGGCCGCTGTTCGGAGCCAGTGGTTGCTGTTGACTTTTAATGTCAATGGCTGTAAACTCTTAACATTTAATACAGGTGTACAGATGATTTTGTTTGTTTAGTTTGTTTTTGACTATATTATGGACTGTTTTCTTGAATGCATCAACAGGGAATTTTGAAAAGTGAACGATAAATGAAATGCAGGCACTGAAAAACAATAAAGTAATGAACATAAAATGGGATCTGAGATTTTTACTGGGTGGGATGAGGTCTCTTGATACTGGGCACAAAATGAGTACAAGCCAGGGATTTAACTTTTGTCATACACACACATCTATGCATGCACATGCACATCTATGTATGTGCATACACACAGTCAAGAAACCTACATGTGACCTGAATTTTCAAATCAACACATACAATAGTTATATTATGTGACTACATTGAAGCATAAATATCTATCAAAACATGGATGAAATCTCTATGCATGGACCACACATGGAACCACAGCCTAAATAAACCCCCTCAGTGTCCCCTCATGAGACACCTGAGGCCCCGCAAGTCTGCAATGTGTAGCTCCCACATTCCACCTGTCTTCCTGTCTTAGTGAGACAATTAGGTATTCTAGTGGCTCATACTTCCTCAACAGTTTGTCAGCCTTAAATAAAGGGGCTTTATCACCAGTTTATCAAATATATCATTATCACTTGTCTAATCAACACAATATTTTTCCTGGCCATAAATGTCAAAATATTAAACAGTCTGCACTTTCTAACTTTATAAAAATTCATCAAGTATACCAACACCTAAAGAATAGAGGAGCTTGATCCATCATCCATCTTTCATAATTAATTTCATTTCTTGAAGGTTGTTGAACCAGTAACTTTGAATAATATGACAAGAAACAATGAATCAGAATTTGACATTTTTAACTAATGGGAGACGAGCCATGGTTGAACTTGTGCCTTTGGTATGGGGATATATGCAATCTGTAAAACTTTGGTCTAGAATGGCCCTCACCTTATGATAGACTTATTCCAGACATCTGGCCATATCTTGTCATCGGCATTCACACCCAGCTCACTTTCCCAGACTGTTCTTAGCCTTTGAATGTTTACCTTCAATAAATCTTTAAGGCATTTAAAGGTGCCAGTGGGACACCATCTTGCCAGTGGGCGGGGTGTTTTCTCTTGTAATAAAGCCTCTAACCTGGAGGTATCTAAAGAAACTTTATGGTTATATCAAATTTTTCCCTCGGTTGATCAACGGACAATGGGGTTGAGCTGTCACATAAAAACATTAACCTGTCAATTCCACTGGCTGCTCAGGTTCAAACAGTCTCCACCTAAGATACCAGGTTGGATTGTTTTTGAATCAGGTGAAATGTCAAGGAGAGTCTGCATCTGCCCTCCAAACACTGAATTACCCTCCATATGTTTATCACAACTGGATTTTTACAACCAATGGAAACCGTTTTCACGTCTTTTGTAAGTAAAAGATTCTGCAAAAGCGGCTTAGACTGAGAGGATTGTATGTCCAGCCATATGGAAGAGGACAGTAAGTCAGACAGTTGCCCAATGACTTTTATAGAGGACCTTCATACCACTATATAAAGTTATTGTCCAAACAGAAACCATTCACTGTATAAAAAGTGCTTGAGGTTTTAATCCGTATAATTTACTCATAATTCCAAATGAATATCAAAGCAGTAGATTACAGGTATGATGTGCGATTGTCTCCAACCAATAGCTCTGGACCACATTGCAGTCAGTTTGATTTATTTTAACAGTGCAAATTTTGAGCTTGCTCTCAATGCTCCCTGTTAATTAAATTAGAAGTGCTTCATTTGACATGGAAAGCAATATCTCCCTCTCATTGTAATGTTTTATTACATATACAATATTTTATTCTGATTCTTAACATTATTTTTGGTGTCTGCCGCTTGCTTTGTTTCTCTGGATTTTTCCAGGGGTTTGCTCCAGTGTAGTTCGGACAACGTGACACGCCACAGCAATGTACTATTTGTGAGGTAATTTCCTGCCAGAATATCCTTCACTTTTCATCGACAGAACGTTGAGCCTGCGCTAAATGACCAGTTTCCCTTCCCCCCATTGCCAGAATGAGGAGCATTAACAACGAATCATGATCTAGAATGACGAACAGAGTAGTATTTTGATCATTCTGTGGCGCAGCTGAATTGCAGAGGTTGGCAGGTGCGACAGCAGAAATCGCTGTCTTTACAAGGCTACTTCGACTCCCATCATCATCCATCCATTCTGTAGTCCGAATTACATCGAACACCGTTTTCAGAGATTTCTTTTTGCTACTGCTTAGCTATTCCATTGCTTGCGAGAGAACACAGTAAATACCCCCAAGAAAGAAACCTCAAACTAAATAGAAATGCAAATTTTAGGATAAACAACTTTGTCAGACTTGACAGTAATTATTTTCATAAATGTAGCCAAATTAGCAGTTAGACCCAGTTTTACCAAAAATGCATTTGTGTTCTGAAGCTGGCAAGTCCAGGTTTGTTGGGACTTAAAACAAGAACTGTTTGCGTGAATGAAACATTTGAAGATTACGAAATTAATCGGTCATTATACTCACAATTTTAATTCAAAATTCGGACAAGTATGAACGATGCAACAATGGTGTTTTAGAAGAGTGTGTCACACTTATCATACATATAAAATGTCATTGTGCATCGTTCATAGTGTTGTCTTGACATCATCTCTATTGTTTTGGTTGTTTCGTTTGCATTTCCTGTCCACGCTTTTGCCAAGATTGTGATGTGTCTTGGGAGCGCTTCGAACACCGAGCGCTAAATCGTTTGCGGAACTGTAATGCAATATGCTGTAGGCTTTCAGCAGCATTCATTCGCTTACTACCCACAGAAAACGAGCAGCTAAGAAATAGGAAAATCAAACTGTGGTCCTCTGTCAGATGTAACAACCGATATTGGTAGTAATACCAGGCTACTGTATGTAAATGTATTTGAATACATCTTCCCCGCCGACGCATCACTTTGGTTCTCTGGAGCAAGAACAGGTGCAGCTTCTCTGAGTGGTATGGTTTGGAAACGAATACAATGAATACAGTCATACTTGAAAATGAGAGAAACATTCATCTTTCTGTGTTGATTCCTATATCAGTTATATAGATGGTTGTACACACTGCCTCTTCATTCGCGGGCACGTGAGAAGAAAAGTAGTGTGTCGGTTTTGAGAGGAGAGAGGCTAAGAAACATTCACAACAGGACTTCAGCGATGAACTGCGATAAGGCGACAACGAGAGCGGGCTGCAGCGGGACTCCAAATTCTGTTTCTACGTTAGCCCTGACGTGTGGGTGACAGAAAAAGCACGACAGTGAAGAGCTATCTCGCTTGAGATCAAGGTATATTAAGCTGTAGAGAGCTGTTACGGTTTTAGTAAAGACTACCAGGAATGTGAATGGCAAACAGAGTAAATGTGAGCGAATTAATGAATCAGTGATAGTTGTACTGATTAACAGGAGAAGAGTACAAGGGAGAGAGAGGTGGATTCAGAGAAGAACACTGCGGTGTTATCAGCTGCGGTGAAAAGCTACCCAGCTGGTGCTGTATATGTTGGAAAATGTAGTGATAGAATTGCTGATCCCTCTGTTGTAAGTACGAGTTCTTTATTTTTTTATGCATGCATGCGTTTATTTATGCATTTATTTTTTATTGGGGGGAGAGAGCACAAAGGTATGCCATTCAATGAAATGGGCAAACTCTGAAGCAGCGCAAGTTCTGTTAGTTATAGCCACACATGCTTAGGCAGATATGTGGGATTTCTGCCTTGCTGCTTTCTCCTACCCATTCTTTCCTGTGCGTGGGAACAGAAACGGTGTGGGATGCTTATGTGAAGATGCCTTTGGACATGTTTATCTAGTAGTGTATGCGGGATTTGTTTGCTAATATCTAAGGTAGCCACATGAAATGTACAGTTTTAGGGACAGAGGATAACATAGATTTACTAAAAGCACTGCTCAGCTTAATGTCTGTTTTGTCAGATAAAGATTAGTTTTGGAAGATAATTTGTCTCTCTGAGCTTTGATTTTTATTTTCATTTTCTCTTCCCCCAACCATTTCACAGATCATTCCCTTGTCTTGATGATAGCATTAAATAGAGGTTAACGCAGAAAAAACACATAAGCCCATGTTCCTGTATCTGCCTGTGCGTTCCTCTATTTCAGGCAGCTGTAGAACTGAGTGGGAGGAGGTGGAACAGATGGCTGGTGATCTGAATTATGGATATAGACTGCTGGGAGCAGGAGAGAACATCATCGAGAGGTAATACCTTTCTTTTAAAGAAAACGATCCCTATCTTTTTGCCTTCATTATGATCTGGTAGCTGCATCATGAAATGTGACCCTCCATCTCTTGTGGATCTCTCTTCAGAGACATATTCAGCCTCCTGCCGTGGAAGATGGGGAAATAGTTGAAGACTGTATGCTCCTTGAACTTCAGAACAGTTTTTCTGCTCTATGGACCTCATTGCTTTAATGTAAAGGAGAAGGACTTCAGCTGTGTCCCTCTTTGTCTCTGGATGTTTGTTTGTTAGCTGGAACTGTGTGAACTTGAACCTTAGGAAAACGCTGACACCGTAACTTGGATATCAGCTGCACCAAACTGAATTTGGTATAAAGCAGAACAACACTGGAGCTTTGTCCTCCCTCAGCCCCTATCAGAAAGTCTTCTCCCCCCCCACTAAACAGTGGGGGGGGAGGCAAGAGCTCTGGTTCTGAGTTCTCAATGAATTCTGCTTATCAGATCGCTCTTGCCATGGAAGCCAGCCGTGGGAGTCCAGAAAGCCCAAACCGGGCAGTTGAGTACCTCCTGGAGCTCAACAACATAATCGAAAGCCAGCAGAAGCTTCTGGAGACCCAAAGGCGGCGGATTGAGGAGCTGGAGGTCCAGTTAGACCGCGTGAGCCAGGAGAACAAAGACCTGCGCTCGGACCGCCATTCCCGTGGGCCCGAGCCTGGAGGCGTGGCCCCTCACCAGGGCCAGCCCACCCTGCCTGCTCCTGCCCAGTCCGCCAACGCCCACAGCAGCCCTGCTGGCCCTGGCTCCACCCCTGCTCCGTCTTCTGCCCCAGCCCCGGCCCCAGCCCCAGCCCCAGCCCCGGCCCCAGGTCAGGAGCGGCGTCCCCATGCCAAGCTGACCCGCGGCCTCTCCTGTGGATCCACCCCCTCTGAGCGGGAGCATGTGGACCGAGCTGATGGCACTTTCCCAGCCACCGGCCGTCAGAAACAGTAAGTTCCCCATAAGCTCTGTCCCTGGCTTTTTACCCATTGCCCGATTATGTAAATATTCCTCCTTTTGTCTTTTGAAATTTCAGTTTTCAGATTAGCTAATTGAGAAAGCTAATGAAGTCCCCTGTGTTACTTTCAGCATGATATAATGCAATTAATGTGCTTTTTGGCACTAGTTATAGGCCTTAAAATTTGTTGATAATACATTAATTTGGTCCTTGGGACTTGTCACATTTCCATAGCCTAGAAATGGCAGTTGTCCTTGAAAACCATGTCGACCCTTACCGGGTCCTGTACCATCACTGGAGTGTTTAAACTGAATAGAAATGGAATAGAAATACATCTCAGCTTGTACACTTTGCTCTTTGCTACTTGTGTGGAACTACAGAGTAGCCAGCCTATTGCACAGCTACTGTAGTTGATGCTTATGTGCTTCAGCTTTGGGGTACAGTGTAGAGGAGCAGAGCAAGACAAGAATGACTACTAGAAAGGGTCATTATTTGTTCTGTATAACAAGCACAGAGAATGAGACACTGTGAGGCAGCTGCAAGCATTGGCTATTTTGCAAACTTGTATATGCACGCAAACAACCCCTCTCATATTGTTTTCTCTCTTTCGTACCTGGGTATTTTCCATCCTTGTGACTTTGCAAGTGAACATAGACACTACAGCTGCTGTTAAACTGTGTTTGCTGCCCTTAACTCAAGCACAATATCCTGTTGAATGAAGCCTCTGTGATTGAATTTTCAGATAAGTAGCAGTTTTTTGAAGCATGTTCCTAGGAGGAGAGAGACTGTATGTCAATACAGTGGAAGCCTGCACAGCAGAGGCATTCTATATCTCTGGCAGTAGATAATGTGCATGGATGTGCATGGATTTGCTGGCATTGGCCCCACATTTTTGTTCAAACTTCTGATGTCCATTTATGAAAATATAATCTAGACCGTCCATGAGAATATGAATTCAACCCCAACCATGTTGTAAATAGCAACAAAATACATGTGATAAAAAAGTTTTGCAGTTAAGTATTATATTAATTCAAGTTTTGAGCCACATACTTAACTCACTGAAATTCACACTGACCCCAACCCCAAGAATGGTTAGAGGGTGTCCACGCACCTCCCCAAAACCCACAATGCTGGAAAAAAATCATTTGATAATATAAATACTTAAAAGTTAAAGTTAGACCATAAATCCCTGGGTCAAATAGACCACTATGTAGACAGTGGTTTGATCCTGCTGTGAGGTGAACATGTGACCCTCTCCACCAAGCCCTTGCCCACTGCCAGAGAATGAGAGGGAAACTGTATGCTCTTGCACAAAAGGTACATGATTTTCAACAATTTCACTAGTTGCCTTGTTTGGGGTACGCACGTTAGTAAGATGCTAACTACTAGCAAGATGCTAAGATACTAGCAAGCTAACCATTTTCTATAGATTTTATATTTGATTTGCGACTGAATTTTCTGTGTGGTGTAGTAATTGAGGTACTTGTTCTCACTCTGCTGTTACCAGGTGTGTTCCCTCTGAGTGTTCTCTCAATCATATAAATATCCTGCCTGATACATCATGTGAAAAAATGTCTGCGTTTTTGCCACACCAGAGATGTGACATGCATGCTCTGTCCTGGCACAGTAGGGAAAGAAACGAACACAGTAGTCAGGGGTGAGACTAAAGATTTGGGATGACATTTCTGACAGACAGCTCTTTGGATAAAGGAAGTTCAAAACATCATGACAGAAAATTGTTCTGGCTTTTTTTTCAAAGTTAATCTTGTGCTTGTGCTTTTTTCAAAGTTAATCAAGGTTTATCCCAACTTCATCACATGCAGTTGGGATAAAACTTGAGCAAGAGGTGAATAGCAAAAGCACTTGCAGTGATGGTAGACATTTCTGTATTAATAAAGTGTCAATCAGGCGTAACACATAAATATGCCGTGAAGCATTTTAGTTCCTGCTTGGAGGGCAGGGAGGTTAATAGTGTTAAGACTAGGAAGTTGCAGTCTATCTGGATACAAGATACCAAGGCGGAATCCACCAGTGAATTCACCGATATCATTTTTCACGGAAGACAAGACATTTTAGAGTCTAATCTTTATCCTTTTGTTGCAAATTGAGACAGTAGGCATCTAAACTGAATTAAGTAACCTGTCATTTTTCTGAATTTGAGTGTAGTACTGCTGAAACGGTGTCACAATCCGGCCTGTGAAATTTCCAATTCAAGCAAAATTCAAATCAAGCTAGCAAAGTATTTAACAATATCCTTGCTTCACTGTGTTCATCAAAGATTTGTAACTAAATAAACTTCAGGTACATGTAAGTGTGTACACAGACCATCTGCAGACCATCCTAGTTATCGCTACTCTAATTTTACTTACTCAGAAACAAATATTCATGGTGCCTTAAAGTAATATTGTGAGTTTTTGAAATTTTCTTGCAGCTAGTCTTAGCACAATGAACTTCAGTTACCAGTTTTGTTGCTTTATTGTCCATTTGCTGCACATGTTAGTCCAGTTCTACTTTTAAAATAAGATTTTGAGATGTTACACATTTGAATCTAATGATAATAATGTCCAAATTGTGCACACTATGACAGACAATGGTGACAGGCAGTTGCATATCAATGTCAATATTGAATGGATTTTAATTGTATTTTGTAGCGTTGAAGAAGATACAATTTTGCTCTCACAAAATGTTTTTACATTGTCAGTATTCATATGTCCAAGGTATAGTGGCTTTGTATTAGAAGGTTCAACATTATATTAATGACTTGATACCTGGGATAAACGTACCTTGAACATTTGTGGTATTGGAAAAAAATCACTTTTCTTAGTTAAAAAAAAATAATTAAATCAAAAAGTATTAACTTCTTATGCAATAGACATAAAGGTTAGTAACAAATTTTTCTAGCATAAGGGTATGATTGAGGGTATAACCAGAGCCAGTGCCAAAAACTGAATTCTCTGTGTTTGAGTTGAGCTTATGCACAAATTCTGAACCAAATTTTGCTAGTGTAAATATACTCCAGTAGGAGGTGCTCATCCCTCTGGACCAATCATAAAACCAGTGTCCCCATGTAATAATGAGATAGGGACACTGTGCTGCAAGAGGTGCACTTTTTTGGCTGGGAAGTTAAACCAATGTACAGGGTATTTCTTATGTCTTGTAATTTTATTAACATGTTAATATATCCATGACTAAACAAACTTTTCATGTAATTAAAATAGTTTCTCTGTGTAACAGTGGCAAGTACAACAAATACAGTTGGATCTGGCATGCAAAATACAAAGGTGACACTTATTAACTAAACTAGTTATTCACTTTGTACTAAGGATATGATGACATAGGCTAAAGAATAACAATGTGAAGTGTTACCCATTTTAAAACATTTCACCTCACATTGCTGAAGATTCTGACTTTCTCTCAAACAGCCACTGGCCTTCCATATTTATACAATCTGTGCTGTTTCCAATCAATGCAAATGTATTGCAGTGTAGAAGAGTTTCACACTATCTCTCTCTGCCTCTCTCTTTCTCTCACTGTGCTGCAGATATGACTCAGACTAGCTGCTAAAATTACTGTTGTGCATCCCATACCCCCACACCCCCAAGCACTCACCCCATACCCCCACACTCACCCCATACCCCCACATACCCCCAAGCACTCACCTCATACCCCACACACACTAACCCCATACCCCCACACTCACCCCATACCCACCACACACCCCCAAGCACTCACCCCATACCCCCACACACCCCCAAGCACTCACCCAATACCCCCACACACCCCCAGGCACTCACCCCATACCCCACACACACTCACCCCATACCCCCACACACCCCCAAGCACTCACCCCATACCCCTACACTCACCCCATACCCCACACACACTAACCCCATACCCCCAAGCACTCACCCCATACCTCCCACACTCACCCCATACCCACCACACACCCCCAAGCACTCACCCCATACCCCCTACACTCACCCCATACCCCCACACTCACCCCATACTCACCACACACCCCCAAGCACTCACTCCATACCCCTCACACACTAACCCCATACCCCCACACACCCCTAAGCACTCACCCCATACCCCACACACACTCACCCCATACCTCCCACACACCCCCAAGCACTCACCCCATACACCACACACACTCACCCCATACCGCCCACACACCCCCAAGCACTCACCCCATACCCCCCACACACCCCCAAGCACTCACCCCAAACCCCACACACACTCACCCCATACCTCTCACACACCCCCACACACTCACCCCATACCCCTCACACACCCCACACACACTCACCCCATACCCCCACATTCACCCCACACCCCCACACACCCCCAAGCACTCACCCCACAACCCTGACACACTCACCCTATAACCCCCACACACTCCCTCTCCTCACCCCACACTCCCACCAATACCCCTCTTTCTCCATCATTATTTTTCTCCCTGTTCTCTATTCTCATCATTGAGGATTAGTTTGAATGCATATGTCAGTGAAAGGCGAGAAAGAGACAGCGGAGAGGGAGATAAGGACACATTCTCTCTTACAAGTGTGAAAGACAGAAATGGGGGGAGTGTGTTATTTTAGGAATACGTGGGAGGGAAAGTGATCTCTGCGCAGGTGTTGCATGCATTTGAATGTGGTGTGTTCCTACATGTGGGTTGTGTGTGTGTGTGTGTGTGTGTGTGTGTGTGTGTGTGTGTGTGTATGCATGAGAATGTGTTGTGTTTGTACATGTGTACTGTGTGTATGTGAACAACTGCATGTTATGCCTGTGTCTGTATCTGTGTGAAACACATGAGTAGTAGGGCTGCACGATATTGTAAAAAAACTGACATCGCAACATTTTTTTTCCCCAATATATATTGCGATGTGAAAAAATACAGGAATGTTTCACCAGATGACTTGAATAGCTCTATTTGGAAAGAATTAATCATTCAGGAATGAATGGGATGATTTTGAAGAGGAGTGCATCTGCATAGAAGATAAAAATAATAATATTGCCAGAAAAAAGCCTAAAAATGACTTTTTGCTCTGAAGTCAGCAAATGCATCCAAAATTGTTTTTTGCTATGGACGGCATTCAGATCTGGCTTTGCACTCATCATACAGAGCATTGTGGTGCCGATTTAAATGATCAAACAAATTAGTTGTGTTGCTTTGTGTTGTGACAGCAATTGCAAGGCAGTGTCGACAAAGTGCTTGTTTTTGGTCAACATCATCCTTTCTGTAGCCTAAATAATTCCATTCAACTGATTTTACTTTTCTGTTAGCAACCAAATCTTCCTTTATGGTGTTTTTCTCCTGTTCCTCCCTCATTTTCAGGTTGTGGTCGACGACTAGCGGGGGTAGGGCCTACTTTGGTTGTTTGATAAACTGATCAAGAATGATCGTAATTGGTGGTTCACTGTGCATGTAGAGCCTGCACTAGCAACAAACTCTGTGTATCCAAGAACCCTTAAAACAGAGTAAAAACATGCTATATCAGACAGACTTCTCTTGTAGAGTAGTCATGGAAAATGAGAACCGTGCGAGTTTTCCTTTTGAATCAAGCAGCAAAAAAGTTGCATGTAGCATGATGTGTTTGAGTTAATTTGCCTTACTTGTCATCACACGTCCTGTGATGTGACTATTGCGTATGTGCACATCGTGATGGCGATGCTAAAACGATATATCATGCAGTCCTAATGGGCAGAACAGCCTGTATCTGTATCTGTGTAAAACACAGGGGTAGAGCAGCCTGTATCTGTATCTGTGTAAAACACACGGGCAGAGCAGCCTGTATCTGTATCTGTGTAAAACACAGGGGTAGAGCAGCCTGTATCTGTATCTGTGTAAAACACAGGGCAGAGCAGCCTGTATCTGTATCTGTGTAAAACACAGGGGTAGAGCAGCCTGTATCTGTATCTGTGTAAAACACAGGGGTAGAGCAGCCTGTATCTGTATCTGTGTAAAACACAGGGGTAGAGCAGCCTGTATCTGTATCTGTGTAAAACACAGGGTAGAGCAGCCTGTATCTGTATCTGTGTAAAACACAGGTGTAGAGCAGCCTGTATCTGTATCTGTGTAAAACACAGGGGTAGAGCAGCCTGTATCTGTATCTGTGTAAAACACAGGGGTAGAGCAGCCTGTATCTGTATCTGTGTAAAACACAGGGGTAGAGCAGCCTGTATCTGTATCTGTGTAAAACACAGGGGTAAAACACAGGGGTAGAGCAGCCTGTATCTGTATCTGTGTAAAACACAGGGGTAGAGCAGCCTGTATCTGTATCTGTGTAAAACACAGGGTAGAGCAGCCTGTATCTGTATCTGTGTAAAACACAGGTGTAGAGCAGCCTGTATCTGTATCTGTGTAAAACACAGGGGTAGAGCAGCCTGTATCTGTATCTGTGTAAAACACATGGGCAGAGCAGCCTGTATCTGTATCTGTGTAAAACACAGGGTAGAGCAGCCTGTATCTGTATCTGTGTAAAACACAGGGGTAGAGTAGCCTGTATCTGTATGTGTGTAAAACACAGGGGTAGAGCAGCCTGTATCTGTATCTGTGTAAAATCTGCAGCCTGTATCTGTATGTGTGTAAAACACAGGGGTAGAGCAGCCTGTATCTGTATCTGTGTAAAACACAGGGGTAGAGCAGCCTGTATCTGTATGTGTGTAAAACACACGGGCAGAGCAGCCTGTATCTGTATCTGTGTAAAACACATGGGCAGAGCAGCCTGTATCTGTATCTGTGTAAAACACAGGGGCAGAGCAGCCTGTATCTGTATCTGTGTAAAACACAGGGGTAGAGCAGCCTGTATCTGTATCTGTGTAAAACACAGGGGTAGAGCAGCCTGTATCTGTATCTGTGTAAAACACAGGGGTAGAGCAGCCTGTATCTGTATCTGTGTAAAACACATGGGCAGAGCAGCCTGTATCTGTATCTGTGTAAAACACAGGGGTAGAGCAGCCTGTATCTGTATCTGTGTAAAACACAGGGTAGAGCAGCCTGTATCTGTATCTGTGTAAAACACATGGGCAGAGCAGCCTGTATCTGTATCTGTGTAAAACACAGGGGTAGAGCAGCCTGTATCTGTATCTGTGTAAAACACAGGGGTAGAGTAGCCTGTATCTGTATCTGTGTAAAACACAGGGGTAGAGCAGCCTGTATCTGTATGTGTGTAAAACACAGGGGTAGAGCAGCCTGTATCTGTATCTGTGTAAAACACAGGGGTAGAGCAGCCTGTATCTGTATGTGTGTAAAACACAGGGGCAGAGCAGCCTGTATCTGTATCTGTGTAAAACACAGGGTAGAGCAGCCTGTATCTGTATCTGTGTAAAACACAGGGTAGAGCAGCCTGTATCTGTATCTGTGTAAAACACAGGGGTAGAGCAGCCTGTATCTGTATCTGTGTAAAAACACATGGGCAGAGCAGCCTGTATCTGTATCTGTGTAAAACACAGGGGTAGAGCAGCCTGTATCTGTATGTGTGTAAAACACAGGGGTAGAGCAGCCTGTATCTGTATCTGTGTAAAACACACGATTCCTGTCGTAGCTAAATCAGCTCCTAATGTGCTGACATGCACTGCAATTACTACACCAAAATAACATGCTCTATAATTACTCCTGCTGATGCACACTGTGCCTCTAAGTCCAGCCAGCATGCTGTGAAACAGCCACAGATTTCACTGCCATTAGTGAAGAAGGAGAAGGAGAGAAACAGTATAGGAAATAGGAAAGGAGAAGGGAAGCAGTCATCATGATTTTTATTTTCTGGCCCAAATGTCACAGGAGGAAGATTCCAGAGCCAAAAAAACGAAACAGACAGACCTTGCACGGCTGAAAGTAAATTCAGCAATGTAGATAGGACTGAGCGATAAGAAAACAGAACAAAACCGAGTTAAAGAACCGAAGCAGAAAAACTAAGCTTGGGCGATGGTAAAACGGAGTTTAACAAAACAGACTGAGCAATTAAGCCTGTTCCAGGCCCAACTTAAGAAGGGTCTCTCCTCCCTGATCCATGCATAATTAATTATATGATGGGGCAGTGTCTGAATTTTTACTCCTGGCTTATTTTTACACATATGAGCCAAACCTGTGGAAACATAAGTTATCTTTTTAAGATTATCATTTTGATAATCTGCTTTTTATCATCATAATGACATCAAACAGTAGTATACATGAGTTTGGGGAGGAGACTTTATAGAGAGGAACAGAAGTTATGCAAATTAATAGTTTAGATGCTATGAGGGACACGCTTTAAGTCATTCTGAAGTTTTCAAACATTTGACATGACAGTATACTAACTGTGTGGTATAAAAGGGTAACATGATCCACACACACACACAGACACACCCACCCTGCTCATCCTGAAGGGGAGAAAGAGAGAGCGAGATCGAGGTGATGTGCTCCTGCGATTGGGAATGTTTATTAAATAATTATACGTTGGGGGCACATTAAGGCTTACAAAAAACAAAGAAGGCCGTACTACACCCAATTCTGCTTGTAACTGGTAACACCAAATGTAGATCCATGTTGGCCCTCATTAGTGTGTTGTTTTCGTATTTTCTTGGATATTGATAAAATGGCTGTTTAACTTTAAGTAGGTAAGAGACAAGTGATCACTGATTTAGAAGCATTTATGATAGTGAGCCATTTCTCACTGCTGCTGTTTCTTACCTTGACCTTAGTTTTCCCTAAGCTGGGCAGATGACAATAAAAGAAGTGGAGCAGAATAACCATAATAACCGTAAAATGCAGATTGCTGTCCCAACAGTGCTTATGTTTTCTCTCCTCTTGAAGTCAGCAGGGCGGATTGCTTGCAGGAGAACAAGTTCAGCTATGGGTTGGGGGGAGGGATCACTTGGATCTGCTCTTGTCCTCGCGGTACGTGTTCTACAAGCCCTGGGAGAGAGGGAGGCTGCAATGGTGAAATGTATTCAACATGAAAAGCATTTTATGAGGTTTAATAGTACACATGAGTACAAAGTAAGATACATTAAATCTTTAGAATCTACTTTAATGTTCATACGCAGTGTAAATAGGGCTGTGCAGTTCTCTGAAAATGTATATCTGAAACTAGAACAAATGTAGCTTGGTTTAGTTTGGGTGTCCTTTTTAGAAGGTGGGAAAGGCTCTGCTGGGAGTCCCTTATTTATGAAGACCTGACTTTTTTTTTGAAAATCTGCAGATACGGAAAAAATAATTTTCAGGGGTAAAAAAATGTAAAAACATAATTTACCAATGCCAAGTATGTAGTCCACAACAGATGGCGACTGTGCCCTCCCACTTTGCCTAAACTGTGAAATTTATGCTTGTAAAATTTAAACTAACCTCCCAAATTAGAAAAAAAATGTAGACTTGTGAATTAATGGAGAGCGTGCTTTTCCTGTACAGTACTATACAGTATACGTAAATATATCACAGTCGTTGATTTTATGCCAAATCGTTGATTTTATATTAACCGTACAGGCATGAAAATGAGCTACGGAGGCTGATAGCCGTTTGAGGGGAGGGGTTCATCTTGATGGATGATATAAAGTGTCTGAAAGAGAAAAGATGCAGTTAAGAAAAAAAACATGTACGGAAGACCCTCAGGAGCCAATTATTTGTTTAAATAATTTGTTTATTTTATTGTAAATTGGGGACTCCCTGTATACATTCGAACAGCATATCAAATGATAGGGCCTCCTTTGCCCTGAGTTTTAGTACCTTACTCAGTATCACACAAATGTCGAATCTTGAGATATCTGGAAAAATGCCAAGATTGGGGGTGTCATTTGAAAAAATACCATGCTTGGGGATCTCTTTTGGGTTGTGGGGTAGGTGGAATGTCTACTTTTTTATACCCAGAAAAACCACATATTATGTGGTGATATGGAGAGAGGGAATGAAAAATTTGTATGCAGGATCCAGATAGATTTAAGTTTCATTAGTTTTTTTCCTTTGCCCGTACATAGCCAGTGGATATATTTACTGTATGTATTTTCTTTTTAATTTTATCTTCAGTCTGTCAGGTCTTGGTACCCTCACCCACGAAACTACTGTAATATATTAAAGATACACAGTATGATATTTTTATTTGGGCAATAATTCTTCATGCCATGTGTCTGTTTCTGTCATGATGTGGTCTTAATTGAGTAAATCACCATTCAGTAGACCATTAAAGTGTCTTACTACAAGCTGGCATTATTGGTGGAGAAACAAATCACAAGGGTTTCAGAAGTCTGAAAAAACTTTGGACTGCAGAACTGAAGAGCTACCATAAGCTCAATGCAACAGAATGGAAGACATGTGGGCACCTCAAAGTGGCAATTGGGTGAAACCTAAAAGGATTTCACTGGAGGCCAGTGCTGTATAATGATTAGAGAGCTGTGATTATGAGTTCAATTCCCTGCTGTACCCCACATTAGCCACCCCTGCAAAATACAGACAGGTAGATTATGAAACTATATGTAGATGTCAGAATCAGAAAAATATTTATTGATCCCGAAATACATTTTTTTGTACACCCTGCCTTCTCCACAAAGGAACAGTGTCAAAAAACAGTGAATCTAAATCAAAACCAGATATATAAACCAGATATAACAATCTAGATAAATAAAAACAAATAGCAAATAAAGAAATAAAATAAGCCTAAACTTACCAATGGCTATCTGCATATCATACAGGTATTGCACATAAATTATTGCACATACATTCATTGCAATTTTAAAATGTAATTGTAATTATAATTGTAATTGCAATTGCATGTACGCCCATCGTCATAGGCCAGAGATCAGTGGACCTCCTGACCTACAGTGTGGGGAAGATTTGTACAGCCTGATGGTCACAGGAAGGAAGGACTTCCTGTAGCATTCAGTTGAGCACTTGGCTGTAATGATTCTGTTGCTAAAAGTGCTCCTCTGGCTAGAGACAGTGCTGTGAAGTGGGTGTGAGGTGTTTTCCATGAGGGCCAGGAGTTTGGATAGCATCCTCCTCTCAGCCACCACCTTTGGTGGGTCCGGTTCCACTCCCAGGACTGAAACCGCCCTCCTGATATGTCTGTCAAATCTGTTTGCATCTGCTGCTTTTACACTGCTGCACCAACGAATGGCAGCATAGAAAAAGACGCTGGACAGTCCAGTTTATTGTCTAGGTCAACACCCAGATGTTTGTAGTTCCCAACAATGTCCACAAGTACCCACCAATGTGATGGCCTTCATGCCTCTCCACATTCCTCTGGTGTTATTCTGCTGAAGCTTTTGCTCCAATCTCCACCGGTAGGTGTCCTTCCCCTTCCTGATCTCCACTGTCAGCTGTCTCTATGCTCTTCATTTCCTCCCTCACCTGCCCTGGATGCCCTCTTCTTCTCATTCAGAAGGGTGTTTATGCGTTTAGTGACCCAGGGCTTATTATTGGGGAGGCACTGAATGGGCTTTATCTGAACAGTTAAGTCCTCACAGAAGTTGATGTGATCAGTGAAACGGTCTGTGAGTCCATCTATGTCCTCTCCATGTGGCATACAGAGGTAATCCCAGTCAGTAATCTCAAAGTGGTCTCCTCAGACCACTGCCCTGAGTGACAGCCTCTGTACAACAGGTTTGTACCATGGGGAGAGTAGAACCAGGTTGTGGTCTGATCTGCCAAGAGGGGGGAGGGCAGTGGAGCTGTATGCCTCTTTCACGTTAGCATACAAAATATCCGCATCTTTCTCTCTCTGTTACTGGAACAGTCTAAACACTCTAAAGTCTATACTACCATGCAAGGTGCCACTGGGCAGGCGAGCTTATATAAGAGGAGTCCCTCCCTTTAGTGTCTTCCAGATGCACTTACTGCCAGAGTGAATGAGTGTGGGGGAAGGATTGGTTTGATAAATATATCTCCTGGATTTTGGCCAGTAATGCTCCCTTTATTTTGTGTGGCTTTTAAGTCAGAAAAAGCATTGGCCTGGAAGATACTGACCCTTTTTTCTCATCCTCTTGTCTGCATGTTCTGCTATTATTTCTCCTGTTTGTGACTTGACTGGCAACTGCAGTAATGAAGTCAGGTTTGCCAACCCAGCTAACACAAAATGTTCCTGGAACATTGTGGAAGAATTTGGTTCTATTCCCATTTGGTTGTGAGATAATATGATTAAAATGTTCAGCACACAAGTTCTGTCACAGGAAATTCACAGGTGTGAATTTCCTGTGACAGAACACAGGAGACATTACAGGTGTGTTGTATACAAGCTCAATGGCAATAAACTCTGATCGGAATTATTTAATTGTGAAGAGTATATGTGTCAAATTAGTTTAAGAATGTAATGAGAGAACTGAAAGATCTTTTTAATCTTACTAGTTGCCTGAAAAAATTGCTTGAATGACCATCCACTTTCAAATATTTTTTTATTTTGATTAATTGGAATTAAAATATTAGTAACAGTGATGTATTTAAATGAAACAGCACCCCTTTCAGAATAGGTTACAAAGAGGATCAGTTACAGGCCTATGCTTTCACAGGAGTGATGAGGCTATGAGAATGGGTCCCCCTTTGATGCATGTTGAGGGTTGGTGGTCTTTATTATGAAACTGTGTAAAAACCAGCCACTTATCTGTCTTTCGCACGTAGTGCACAACTATACCAAAACCAGGCATTTAGCTATATCTCTAAATGAAAGCCCCTCTAAACCCTCCTGCCCTTAAAGAGTGTGAGGGGAATTTGAGTTTCTTGTGTGTTTTTATCCAGGTAGCATAGATCTTAAAAGAGCACAATCTTTGCACCTCAGAGCAGTTCCATAACACACAACCACACAAACTTTTTTCTGTAGTCAAGTGTGTTCTATGGCAGATTCTCAAATAGACTGCAGTTGGTGCAAAAATGATACTTTTCCATTGAATGTCCCAACTTATGCTCTTTTTCCATACCTTTGACTAAGAAAAAAAGGTAGTGATTTATATCACAAGCTGTGTAGATATATATCATCAGTTCCAATTTTGAATGGGTTTGAGTCAGTAGCGAACTGTGACTCTGAACCCTTGGCCCTCTGACCCTTCCCTCATTGGGAAAAAAAGCAAACTACCAGCCTAGCTTACTGTGTCCTCTCCTATAGTACTGCAAAAGTTACCTGTGACAATTCCTGCTCTGAAACAAAAATTAAGATGCTAGTCCAGCCTGTGCAATGCAATGAACAAACAGCATGGAGAGAGTGAGTTATCACCAAAACAAAAAACAACTAATTTCTTAAGCAAAATGCAAATCCTCCTTACAAATAATCGCATCATCATTTAACAAGCTGTGTGCACACTTCAGTTAAATATGGTGACAATGGGCCAGGGTGAAAAACACATTACAGCCACCCCCTCCTACCACACAAAACCAACAATATTTCACATAAGGCCAAGCAACCATTAGTGACAGACACTTAAGAACCATTAACAGTGAACAGCGACCATGGCATTTTGGAACCCACCACCACAAACAAGCAAAATTGTGAATAAATAATATTATTAGACTGGCACAGCGGCCTATTAAATATATATGTTACGGTTTATTTGGGAAAACGGTCATTATGCAACTCCAACTTTTCATTAAAAGTTAATCTTGAAAAAAGCATGGATAATAAATTTGCAGCAATGTCCTTCTCACTAGTGGTAACATTACTCATGGCTTCCATTGAGAACCAACAGGCTAGCTAGCTAGTTTATCAGCGTTTTTTTCCCTGCTAGCTTGTGTTTCATGTCCCCTGCAGCGGGCGGAACTTGTCATAAAGTCAGTGATAACAAAGCCCACCCATTTAGAGGGAAAATATGATTGGTCAATTTTACTGTCATTTGAAATTAGTCTCTCATGGAATTACTGTCGCTTGCCCCTGTGAATTTGTAGCTGGACCACCTATCACAGAGCTGAAAGCATAGAATTTTCTTCCCAGCACCTGCAGAGGCGGGAAAATTCTGATAGGGAGACAAAGGGGCCCTCTTTCAATTAACCCTTCACTTTCCAACACAAATTGAATAGGCAGGTTTGAAAGGTTTATTTCCTCAGAAACATTTTTAGATATTGATTGTCAAATTATGAATTGATAAAATAAAATTAGAACTGATGACTTTATAAAATTATATTTTTAGAATATCTTAGCCCCTCTCTGATGGCCTAGAGGGCCCTGACGGTTCCCCACTGGTTTGAGTACTTGTTATCAGTATGACTTTTAGAATATGTTGGTAAAATGACAGCAAGCGAATGAAGTTACAAAGAAATTCATCATGAATATTTTGAATATATTTTGCTTGCTAATATCTAACAAAACTAGGGAATCAATTCATTCATTTGGCAATAGAAGTGATATTTATAAATAAAAATCACAGATGCTTTAGTGAAGTTATACCGTTACCAAGGGATGAGGCAGATTGTAATGTGATGTGGCCCTCTGCTTTTCTCTGCTACAATATGGAAAACAATTGCAGACTGGGAGGCCCTAAAAATTAGGGTTGACATCTTTGGGAATTACCTGTGTGGCATAATGATATTTTTAAGTGTGACTTTCATACTGAATCGTTCAATTATACTAAACAAATCCATGATGTACTGAATGACTGCTTCACACTCTATTACCTTATACTCAATGGTCCAGAGGTGCTACTGGGCAGTTCTGGCTGGACAGGATTCTTGATCTAATATTGTACTCACAGTGTTGTGGACACATCCATCTATCTTGCAACAGCAAACACATGAAAATGCACAGTTCCAAACTGACGTGTAAATACTGCCTTGCTGTGGGAACACTTGCATACGCCACTAGGGCACTCGTCACGAGAACTGGTTGCTGTGGGAACGCTCTGAGTTAGCACAAGCGATTGTGTGAAAAATGGTGTGGGCGAGAAACAGGAGAGAAGACAGAGAGGAAGAGAGCAGAGGAGCAGTAACAGACAGATTTAGGGGGATGGATAAGCCAGCAAATGAAGAGGTGAAAATGACAGATTTTGCTGGTTGTTTTTTTTACCTGTTAATTTACCTTAAGCAGAGTTTGGTATAAGTGGAGTAGAAGTTCAGTACATTTTCCACACATTGTTTATTGGGTGTTAGTCTTGTTGACAGAACAACTCAGGAGGGATTTTAAGGATTCTATATTTGCAGGCTAACTGTCTCAAATTCCCTCCATTCGTTGACTAGTACACCTGCACATTCCTTAAGACTTTTGCACAAAACTCTGACTGGTTTCATCATAGACATATAATGTAGTGCACAATGTTGCCGTCCTTTTTATCAGAAATAAATACAAAAAATATGGTTTGTCTATAGATTGTCATGGATCACGCAAATGCTCAAACAACATATTTACACAATTTTACACGTTTTTACATTTAAATATGACATATTTTTGTTACATATTTTTCTGGTTAATGTGATGAAATGACATTCAGTGTCTGTACAAGTGCAAACAGTTGATTCAGTGCCCAGTGATTGAATGTTGCAATCTTCATGAAACCTCTACATCAGTCCTCATATAAACAAGACATACACTGGATTTTATAGCTCAGCAGTATTTACCAAACCCACATGCTCATGACCCAGATAATAAGCAGATACATTTTGTATGACCTTACAACCTACCTCAAACCCCTACCAGAACTGAAAACACATATTTGGAAGCACTTCCACCAGGTCAATAATGATGTAGGTTGAGTTTAGCATTTTCTATAGGGGCCTAGATTTAGTGTGGGGTACACTGCCCCCACACTAAAGGCACATGAGTCAGTTTGAAACAAAAGCGTCTCTGTGGAATTAACTGGATTGACGGTAAGTCAATGTAAATTTTAAATAGTCTGTTTGACAGTGTGATTTTCCTTGCTCGCTCTTTACTTTTTGCCAGACGTCATGTAGGAATTGTATTTACCAAAACAGGGAAAAACAGACTGAAAAACTATATTATGTATTGTGCACATCTGCATAATTTCTGACAGAAACCAATCCAGGCCAAAACCATTTTTATTTAGCCTATATGCCATAGGCTAAATAAACATGCACCCTGTATTAAGCTTGTATTATTTGTGTGTGAGTGCCCTTCTGTGTCTGATAATGAGGTTGGCTTCATGGCATTGGAACCTCCCTCCTCAGCTGATTGGTTACATGTAAACCATGCCAAAAGTTGTTTTTTTACACATTTTTCCAACTTACCCCCTTAGAGTCATCTCATGCCACTGGAGTATCTCCACTAATAAAGATCGTACTGTGTTTCTCCGTATGGAAGTACATGAATTATACATGAATAATACATTTCTTACATACATGGAAATGTCTGTCTGAAAGCACCCATAATCTAGCCATACTTGGTGGCTCATGGGTGCTGGAGAGATGCAGTTTGTAAGTGCAAGTTGGTTGTTGTATGCGCTCTCCCCCTACCCCCCCGCTAACGCCTACACATGCATCCAACATGGCTGCCAAGCAGTAGGAACCAATTGCCAGGAGGAGAGGGCAAAGTTCTCAAGCATCAGTTCCACAAGTAGAGACAGGAGAGTATTGTGAACTGCATGATGGCATGTTTTTGTTACCCAAGAAAAGCCTCTCTTTTTCTGGAGGCTGACAGGAAGTCTGAAGTAGATGGCATCTAAATTTCATCATTTGAGGTGTGGTACATCAAATTTGGCTCACTTACTCATCCTGTTTCTTACTGAAGAAGAGGAGCACCACAAAACAGTCCAGCTGTCTATTTTTGTAGTTTTGATATCATGACCTATAGAGTTTTCTCTGAAAGAAGGAACTAATAATTAAAAGTTGTAGACTGTATAGCAGAGCACAGGGGAGTGAAAAGAACATCACATATGCGTTTTCACATGGTGTGTCTTTAAGGTGATGAAACATGGCTTTTATGGAGTCTAAATTTAGTGAAAGGAACATTCCATGTAAGAGAATTTTCTAATTAAAAGAGAAGTATCATGCATGTATATTCAGCAAGAGATTTTTCCTATTTACATGCAGTGCAATAGAGCTTTAGCATCAAGCTGATAGTGCCAATTATTTAAGGTTGCAGTCTTGATGCACTTGACAATGTACAGTCCAAGTTTCATCAATTTCTTTTTTTATCTCTGATTTTTCCTCACCCAAACCCAGTCAAGCTTTGTCGATCTCCAGCTAACAACCCTTTCTTGCCAACTTCAGGAGGAGAGTGCCAGAGCCAAGCGACTCCTCCAATTACGCAGCGACTTATCTTGTTTCTTTCCACACCACAGACCTATCACCCACCACATATTCTGTTGTGGAGGGTTACAAAGTCAACATATACTTGGCTTGCACTTCCACAGGTGCCAGTCATCGGGGAGTGTTGAAAAGATCAAAAGTAGCCAGCTTACGCCCCCTCTCATTCCTCACTGAGGCTGGGCCAGTTGTAGTTTGCCAGTGCGGAGCCCCAGCCATAGCCAGTAATGGTATAGCTGGGACTCACAGATCCAGTCGCAATGTGAGTCAGACGTTGTCCAAATACGTGTCTTTACTGCGTGTGCCAACCAAAGGCTGTTTAATAATTTTCTGGAAAACTGTCTGGGAAAGTAATAACTTTGCATATGCAGGGTCATTGATTTACCATAACCATGTTTTATGCATAGCAACTTTGTTTAACTTGAATAGATATTAACTTGCAGAACTAAATATTCATCCACAAAGTTTTGGTCAAACTGTGCTGGAGGAGCCTTTTAGTGTTTATTAAGAAATTTAAATTTTCATAAAATGTAGTGTAATGAACTTGTCCTTGACAGACATTTGCCTTTTGTTGAGATATATTGACAGTAATTTACAGTTAATGAGATCAGATGGGACAGGAGTAATGATTGTTGAACCACTGACATCTAAGGGAGCGCTTAGGCTCCTAAATAAGGCAGCAATTGCAACAGGGTGCCTCACACCCACATTGCTTGGTCAGTTGAATAATACATTTTCTGATGCACTATGACTCATCAGTGATAAAATGTGAAGCCATTCAACACAAGACACCCTCACCTAGATGACCCAGCCAAGGTTTATCAAGCCCTAGCTTGCGTCCCAGCAGCTCTTCCACTCCATGGCTCACTCCTGCTGATGCACAATCATCTTGAGGCTCTTTTCTGTGGCCTCTGTGATGGACCAATAACCTTCCTTTTGTCTGCCCCTGTCCTGGCTATGGCCCTGACTCACAAGATCCTCATGCTTGGCTCTCTTCCTCTTGTTGCTTGTTCCTCTTCCCTGACTAAAGCAATGGCCTGTTTTGCTGGCTAGAGATGCCTGATTTTCCTCATGCCACTAAAAGTGATGCTATTGCCTTCAGAACCTGGTCTTAGCACCCCCCTTCCAATATGGAATATATTATGTTATTCTTATATTATGTTATATATAAACCAGAGATTACAGCAGCGTCCCTCATGGCTACAGCGCTAAGCCCCTCAATATTAAACCAACGATTGCAGTAGGGTGCCTTGCAACTTGACAGGACAAATTGACAGGACATAGAATATACTAAAGAATACAACCTCAGAATTAATACACTGTCAAAACATGAAAAAGGTTAAAACCAATGATTGTGTAAATCCTTTTTATGTGACAAACAATTTGGTAGTCAGTTAGATGCCAAAAAAAGAAAAGAAGAAGACGCTAACTCTCACTAAGAGTAATCAGCAAATGACTACCTCACTGCCATCGTTATTATCACTGAGGTAAAAAGGTGAGTATTGAACCAAAGCTCATCTCACTTCACTCACTCTACTCACTCACTCTAATCACTACATCTAAGCTCATATTACAGTCAGTATTACCCTTAAAAATCAAAAAGCTGCCATAAAAGTTAACTAAAGAACAAATGCTATATGTACAATAAGGGCGTGGTCTAACCTAGACAAAACTAATTAAAAGGGCAATGAAACTTTACAGACTTAGACTCGCCCCTTCCTTAAATGCCTACCCTCCCTTCCCAGACATTCACATGTACTTCATGCTGCAAAGGTCCGGCTACCAATTTCCTCCATTTTGTTGGTAAGGAGGGCAAGGAAACACTTCAGGAATACCAGTGTTGTTTAATACATGACCAGCCCATTAATTCTGGTAAATTTTGGAAACCTGTTGTATGTTTTATATCTTCCTCTGCTTGTTGCTCAGGAGTCCTAAAATTCACCTGGAGGGTGCGAAAGTTCAGATAGCGCTCCCACTGATCACCGAGGTCTTTGCATGTCAGATTTAGATAAAAAGAGAGCAGTGAATGGCCTCTCTTTCTCTGTGTCTGTTGAGACAAGTTTAGTTTTTTCTGCATGCAGCCATGTGAGGCAGTGACGGGTTCATCTGAGAACAGTTGAAGAATCTGTGAAACATAATGAGATGGCGTGAAAATGAACAGATGCCGATCATTAGGAACACACACACACAAGCTGGGGGTGATGCACTGAAATGAAAAGGGGAAAAAATGGCACTTAACATGGCTGCCGGTGCTAGTCGCCACCACTCCATGTGGCGCATGGAATTTGTGAATGGACTTGATGCTATTGCATTTGTTGAAGACTTAAGAACATATGTGCTTCCTCCAAGTCATTTAGACTTAAATTCATCAGCTGAATGAGTAAACTGTAAACTCAAAAGATGCAATCACATCTGATATCACATCTTTTCACTCAATCAAGAGCATGGGGGGAGGGAGGGTGATCTGCCTGTTGGGATGGCTAGAATTCATCATGGCAGTTATTCATGATCTGCAAGAAGGAGAGCAACTCGGCCTGCTGATCAACCCCCCACCCCCTTTCGATTTTGATATTTCATTGTGATTTTTTCTCACCATATTTCTGAGAAAAGGTGACTGTCATGAAGAAAACGGAGTGCCTTTTGCTGGCTGTAACATGCAGAGTAGAGGTGTGCAATGGGATTTGGATCCCATGGGACCCAACCCAAATGTTGCAGGCAGGAACGGGTGGTCAGAATTGCCTTTGTTGGACGAATGCGGGATAACAAAAATGCTTTTGTATTTCATTTTGAAAAACACCATAAAACACAAAAAACATCTATCTAAACATCACTCACATGTACTTAATGTAAGTCTGACATTGGCAATTTTCATGATCTCATTTCCTACCGCCAACTGTATGTCCAAACGTTCCACAGTCGACATTTCCCTGCACTGTATAAGCTGGCTCGACACATTCTCTGTATTCCCGCCACCAGTGCCATGAGTGCATTCAGTGTTTGCAGATGCATTTTGGAGGAAAGACGAACATGCCTCCGGCCTGACTCAGTCAGCAACATTCTTTTTTAGTTTTAGGCTGGTTTGGTTTTTTTTTTTTTTTTTTTTGGTTTGACACAAATAACCAAATTGCCTCAAAAATAGTTGTGAGCACATTTAGCACAAGGCTAAATGCTTCTGTTTTTACTTTGTGTTCCTGTGGCTAACCAGAACCTTGTTGTACCTTGTTCAGTTTGCTATAAGTAAAAAAATGGTGTCCTTGGCAACGTGTGTGTCTTATCCTTTCTTTTCAGGATGGGAGCAAGTAGCCTAAGATTTCAACAGAAAATCGTGGCGGGTGGGTGTGGGCGGGAACGGTCAAAATCTTTGCGGGAGCGGGCAGTCGCTGTCACAATCTTTGCGGGAGTGGGCAGGAGTGGGATTTATAAAAAACAGTGCCATGCACAGCTCTAATTCAGAGCCAGTCTCATGCAAGGCAAGGCAAGGCAAGGCAAGGCAAATTTATTCATAAAGCACATTTAAAAACAACAAAGAGTTGATGAAAGTGCTGTACAAAATGAAGGAAACACAAAGGCACACAAAGGGGAATGCCCACAACCCACACTGACACCTTCATTCCAATATGGTCTGTCTTTTCAGATGAGCTCTGCCCATCCCTTGTACAAATGTAATGTACTACAGTATATTTTACATATATTTTGAAGATAATTTCATTGTATATACAATATATTTCTGGTGGGGATTTTGCCTAGGTTTCGACCTCCTTTCTCCCTTCACCTTTTCCTCTCATATTTTCTTATTGTCTATCCATCTATTTCTGTCACACAGTCCTCTTCCGTCTCTACTCTTTTCCCCTTGTACTTTCTGCTGCCACATGCTCTTTTCTTGTGCAACACTGTCTAAGTTGTGCGCCGTGGTGTGTCTTTATGTTGTCTTCCCTCCGCTGTTCTTCCTCCTGGCTGGGTCCTCCCTGCTCCCGTGCTTGGTCTGCCTCTCTCATCGGTGCGTGTTTTTATCTGGCGCTAAGTCCTGCCCAGGTTTCTGCCTTTGTCGCCGCCGGCAACCTGCCTACCATTTCTCCATTTCTGTTCAGATTCAGGGGAGTATGAAGGACTATAAATAGTTGTCCCTGACAAAGTGCAATTGCCCTGAGAATGGCTGAGGGAAGAGTCCTGACATTTGTTATTAAAAGAATGCTGAACTGAAAACGAACCACTTTTCAAGGGAGGTTATCATCCCGCCTCAAGGCAACCACTGGTCACCATCTTGGATCATATGCACAGACCATCTGGTGTCTTTTGTACAGCCAATACGTTTATGTTTTAGAGGAAATATGTGCTGACCTTTCGCCTGTATCAGTGACAGCACCTCAGAGTATGAGGTCAACATAAGCTCTCATTAGAAAACGACCAATGACCAACACTTTAAACAAGAAGCCAATTGGTTTGCAATACCCTCAGTCTCTATTAGAGAAGCCAGACTTGCTTTTGCATTAGAAGCTCATCAGAATGTAATCCAGCCCAGTGTTTGCATAGTGATGACTGGAAAAGCTGTGACAAGGTGAAAGGTGGATGTTAAGGGGAATACTGACTGTTTTTTGGGGGGAGGAATTTTACTGCATTGCAGGAGGCACTTCTTTGTAAGGTGCAGTGGCTGTGAGGGTAAATCCAGTCAAATTTGTCCAATGATTGGAGAAGCCCTGAGTCTGCCCATAAGTGGTCTTTGGCATACCCAAAATACTGAACTGGCCCCGGGCGAAAGGGTTCCTCATCCCTGCGACAAGCAGCTCCTCTCTCCAAGAAGAAAACATGAGAGAGGATGGCTGAGAGAACCAGCCTGCTCTTACCGGCAAGCTTCTTTAAATTTATTTTCATGCTTCAATAACATATAGATTGGTAACCTGTTGGTATTGGCTCTTGTAAGTAACCACAACTGCGGTGATGTGGGGCCTGCCGGCCTTCAGCTCCAATAATTCTCTCCAATAAGCAATGGCAGTTCTGAGGAGGAAGATTTTCCTTCCCATCATGCTCTACCAGACACCATTTTCTTTCTTGTTTTATCTCTTTTAGTCCTGCAGGCAGGACTAAAATGTTAGTTTATGTTTTTTTTATTGTACCTATATCAGCATTCACTGTGGCAGTAGTCTGGATCATGTAGGATGAAGCAGAAGCACTCTCTGGCAGTGTGACCCAAAGAGCTCCATGGTCTGCTGTCTGATAATCATAGCAGATTGTAGAATGTGCTGCTGTGGGGCAGAACAGCTTCCAGAGATGGTGCGCCTCCCTCAGTGGAGCTCATTGACATATCCCCCTTGATCTATCACAGTAATTCAGTCACTGACAGTACAGAGGGATTCCAGAGCCATGATGACAAATTCACCCTTCACTTGCATCACATTCAAACTCAAACTCTGTATAAAGCCTCTTCAACCCAGCCCCCTAGTTTTGTGATTTGTTCAGACAGAGTTTTTCAGAAACGGTAAACCTTGTGGAATGGTATGATTGCGTGGTCCTGTGATTATATAACTTGGTAAACTGAGTGTGTGTCCTCCATTACCACACAGCACACTATCCCTGGGAGCAGAATGAGGCTGTTCTTTTATATCCTGCAGCACATTATCCCTGGCAGCACAGTGAGGCTGTGTTTTAATAGGTTCTTGATTCCACCTATAGATGCCGGCGTCTAAAAACGCCATACACTGTAATTACTGGCGTTCCTCTTTAAGGGAATGAAACCAACCACCACATGTTATATATCGATGTAAAGCTTAGAATCTTAGCTTTCCTGTGGTTTTGTTCTGCAAAACTGCGACGGAGATACCAACGACAATTTCAAGGTAGTACTGACCAAACATACTCAAATGTAAGGTTCTGGTTGAAGTTTTCTGTATTTCATTATCCACAAAATAACCCCAACAGCCCAAACTTTGTCTCCTAATGTTCCAGAGACTTTCCAGCAAACAGAAACGCAGTTTCAGGCACAACAGTTGATATATTTGTCCAATACAAGTCCAGAAAGTTGGTGTATGATATCCAGCACAGTTGTATATGTTTTCAGTAGCACATGAAAAGAAGCATTTCTGTCCATGAAAAGTCTGTCGATGGCGATAACCAATGTTTTTGTAATAAAGTAACTTCTTATCATCTAAGCAGTGAAATAATTATCTTGATCGGATGTTCCACTTTTTAGAGGACAGTATCACTACTTCCAAAGAGCTAGTTCTCAGGATCCTTCCGTGTTTTACAGCTTCTTTCTAGCTGCTACAGGCGCAAAGATGGCTGACACACAGCACACTAGCCTGTTTGCACAGTGAGGTTGTGTTTAATAGCCTGTGTATGAGCACAGTGAGGCTGTGTTTAATATCCAGTGTATGCACACAGTGAGGCTGTGTTTTAATACCCTGTGTATGGCTGACACAGAACACACTATCCCGGGGAGCACAGTGAGGCTGTGTTTTTATATCCTGTATATGAGCACATTGAGGCTGTTTTAATATCTTGTGTATGAGCACAGTGAGGCTGTATTTTAATATTCTGTGTATGAGCACAATGAAGCTGTGGTTAATATCCTGTGTATGGCTGACACAGAGTGCACTATCCCTGGGAGCACAGTGAGGCTGTGTTTAATATCCTGTGTATGAGCACAGTGAGGCTGTGTTTAATATCCTGTGTATGAGCACAGTGAGACTGTGTTTTAATATCCTGTGTATGAGCACAGTGAGGCTGTGTTTAATATCCTGTGTATGAGCACAGTGAGGCTGTGTTTAATATCCTGTGTATGTGAGCTTCCTGACACTTTCCCCTCTCTTCTCCATTACTTGTTTTGGGAGTGGGTGGAGGGAAAAGCTGAAAGCTGTGGCATCAAGTCACCCTCTTCTGGAAACAACTGTAAAAAAAAACAAACACATTTATAAAAAGCTATTCTGTAAACCTTAATACTGATAAATACAGATAAAATGTATTTACTTTCATTAGTCTCACCCAGTACTGCAGGTGCTGTGGCAGGCTTACACAATATAGTGGGAGTTTTAGGGCAGGGTTATATAATCACAGTAGCCGTGGGATTGCATTGCATTGTAGAGCCTCTCTCCTGCTCATTCTCCATCTCTCTCCCTCCCCCTCTGTTTTTCTCTCTCTCTCTCTCTCTCTCTCTCTCTCGCTCTCTCTCCTCCTCCTCCTCAGCTCTGCCTGTGCAGCTTGCTCTTACTGTTATTCACTCAGGCCTACTCACACCAGTACATAACCCTTTCTACAGCCAGCAGTGCAGAAGTGTCCCTTGCTGTGAGAATGTTATTATCTGAGGTTGATGGTGTTGCGTTATTGTTGTGGGAATGAGGGTGAGGTGAAAGCAGAGGGGGTTTTTCCGGCACTGGAGGGAGGGGGGTTTGCCATGTTGTTTTCTGTTGCATTGTTGTGGCTGCTCTTCCTCCTCTTCCTTGTTTCTGCTGCTGCTTCTGCTCTATGTTTGTACATGTCCTGGTCTCTTTCATCTCTTCTTTTTCTCTGTTTCTTTCTTGACTCTGCTCTCTCTGTCCCCATATCGCCCTTTTTTTCTTTTCTCTCTCTGACAAGGTCACATCCAAAATCCACCTCTACTACTTCTCCTACAAATTCTCCCATCAGCACAGCTACTGCTACCTCCTTCCCCAGCAGTGTTGCAGCTAAGGGCCACATGGGTCTCCATCAGTACTGCTGCCCGCCCCGGTTGCTTATGGCCCGGCCCCCCTGTGCCCTGCCTCCAGCCAGGCACACAGAGCAGGCAAGGTAAGGGGTCAGAGTCTTCCTCCAGGCTCATGTTCCTCCATTTCAACTTCCAGTCCACTCCCCACCCCCTGCTGCCACTGTCTTAACTCCCCTTTGTCCCCCTATACAGCATCACAATAGCTCCTTGCTGTCTCTCTGTGCCCTCTCGCAGGCCCAGAGTGTCCCAATAGCTCCCTGCAGTGTCTCTGTGCCCTCTCGCAGGCCCAGAGTGTCCCAGTAACTCCCTGCTGTCTCTCTGTGCCCCCTCGCAGGCCCAGAGTGTCACAATAGCTCCTTGCAGTCTCTCTGTGCCCCCATGCAGGCCCAGAGTGTTACAATAGTTCCTTGCAGTCTCTCTGTGCCCCCTCACAGGCCCAGAGTGTCCCAGTAACTCCCTGCGGTCTCTCTGTGCCCCTCGCAGGCCCAGAGTGTCCCAAGAACTCCCTGCAGTCTCTCTGTGCCCCCTCGCAGGCCCAGAGTGTCCCAATAGCTCCCTGCTGTCACTTTGTCCCTCCCTCACTGGCCCTGCCTGTGCTTGGTCCTGACCACTGTGGGGTGGGGGGACTGGGCATTGTGTTTATCTATCTTGCTGTACAGATTCCTATGAAATACACTTAGACACTGTCAGTACAAATACAGTGATGCATCTCTCCATCTCTCCTGTGCATCTGATTTTGTCCACTTACCTCTCCTAGTGGTGATTAATATCACAGACTCTGCAGCAAGGCTTTGCATGATTACACACTTTTAGGTTTGCTGATAAGCTAACAGTTCTAGTTTTAGTCAATTATTCAGTGCTAACCAGTCAAATCTGTCAGTTTATGAGGTTTGCTGGCATTTTTAAAGGTCTCAGGGGTACAGCTTATTTCTGTGGCAGCGCTAAGGGTGAGATAATTGTTAATATACAATAGGGTTCCATAAATCAGCTCAGATTTAGAGTGCCTCCTGGTCGGCCATTTTCTCCATCACCACTGCCCTTAGAGCCCCAGTTACCATGACCTGGTCTCAATGTACTCCCAGAGAAGTACATATCCCAATGAAGAGGTTCCAACTTCCGTCAAGATTCACTTAACTCTTCCCTCCTGTTTGTTTGTGACCTGCCTCTTCTCATTTTTCTGTCTGTTTCTCTTTGTCCATCTACGTTTCACCGCAAAACCACAAAATCCCAATGGAGCTGGACCAAATGACATCATCAGACACTTACACACAAAGTGGCGATAATAAATGCATTCTAAAGACTGATTCCAAGGCTCCAGCCCCAAGCCTGGTCTGGGTTAGGGTTTCCTGGATTAGGTTTTTCTTTAATGGTTGAATCTACTGATGTAATTCACATGGTCACTTCACTCGATATAAGGATACTTGTGAAGGACTTTCTGACTTCATCCATAGAAACACTCATAAAACAAACCCAGACAGTGATTACACAGGACTTTGCTTTGACAAGTTGGAAAAGCAACACCTCTTCAATAACAGATAAGCTTAGCTATACTGTTCATAATTACATAAGTTATGCCAGTTATGAGACATTTTTTCAGGAGCATTGAGCTGTAGATTTGGACTTGAGTCCCACTGGATTCGTGAACTGACTTTGACTCATCTGCTGCAAGACTCAAATTACTTGTGACTGCTTTAAGACTCCTTGACTGAAAACTTAAAAGCACATTTGCTTAAAATCCAATCAAATTTAACCTGGTAAAATCAGAGAGCAACTGCTTATTAAAAGAAATCATTTACTTTTATCACGTCATTGCATTACATACAATTCTGCCCTTCTGTAGCATTTGTTTTGGAGTAACCTTGGTTAACTGGCTGGCCATTCCACACTGGTGTGGACACTGGGCATAGCTATCACTAGGTAGCCTATACCAAATGAGCCAAACTAACGTTGGTACCTGTTAAGGAATGGAATAAATAATAAACAATCGTGATATATGTTTCCAAGAAATGTTGGCTAACCTGCCTGAAAGCACAATTATTCTGCAAAGCTTATCGTCAGCTGATGAGATGGCTGGAAACGAGAGAAAGTGCTGACTCCTGCTACATTTGCAGATGTCCATTTCAACTTGATATCTTGTGATATTTTGCTGTTGCTATTGCTGTTATTATGGTCATGTTCTAGCCAGGTACATGGCAATGAAAAAGAAATGACATTGAAAACTATTAATACAGCTCTGAAAGGAAAATGTCCAAAGATCTGAAAGACTTGCCTTTCCACTTGCAATTTTGAAGACTTAAGACTTGACTTGTTACTTGTCCTGTGACATGACTTGGATTTGTTTTGAACGACTTGAGATTTGACTTGGACTTGCACCAAAAGATTTGAAAACTGCTGTCAGGAGTAAGCCAGAAAATGAACTTCAAGAGTACAACTCACATGTCCCTGGACTATGAAGGAGATCCGTTCCTAAATCTGTCTTTATGTTGAATTTGTATGGAATTCGGAACAGGTACATACGTTCATATTTAGTGTCAGTTAGTCAAATGTTTATAGTATACAGAGGCTTCAGACATTATTCAGACCCCTTCACTTTTTGCACACTTAATTGTGTTGTAGGTGTAATTTGAAATGGATAAAATTCCCATTTTTGCCAATCAATCTACACTCAATAATCCATAATGACAAAGTGAAAACATGTTTGTAGAAATTTTTGCAAATGTATTAAAAATCAAACAACTGAAACTGTATATTTTACCCATTTATGCATATAAAACACTTAAGAAACACTTCCAAATACACTTAAACACAATGTCACAATGTGTACAAGGTTACACACTTCACACAATGTTAACGGCACCGTGATCAGATTCAAATTTGTGGGCTTGAGCTGATGAAACGCTGAAACCATGGAAGATTTTTATTAGCACCATAAAGTAGTGCGTGCGTTATTACAAACCATTGTATTTAACTAAAATTTTTAATATATTAAAAATTCATGGCAGTCCATTCGCAAGCATGAGTCGTCCATAAGTCGTGTGTTCATACCTTGAAGAATGTCTATAGAAGTAAGTTGGTGTAAGCAAAAAAAACACATTAAATTGTATATTTTCATACCTACATTTATATGCAATTTGAAATCCAATATGTCTCCAATGTCTGATCATTCAGTCTGCATCTACGACAAAAAAAATCAGATGTGTCAAAATTGGAACTGGGCATCAAGCACTGTGGTGTAAATGCAGGCTGGATGGAATGATTAGAAGTTTTGGGTTGTGAAAAAGGGAAACTCATTCTTCAGTGCATTCATATCAAGGCCTAATACGATGTGGCATAATAATTCATCCCTTTTTATCACACATTTAAAGTGTATAATTTCAAACAATTATCAGTTTGTCAGAACTTAGGGGTGTACATTTTTGGTAGGAATGAAAACCAGCATACACAGTTTGTTCATGTACCTAAACTGGAGAACCACAGTGGTTGCATTATGCATGTTTGCAGCCTGACCCCTGGTGGAGACCTGGTGGAATAGCTTTGCAAATCTAAACCGGTGTCACAGGGGAGCAGTGAAAAGACTAGTTTTTACTCCAGCCATTGTTCCATTATGTGCTGAATTAGTTCTGCTCGTTTGGACATAAAGCTTGTGACATGAACAAACAAGTTATTTGTGTTGTCTAACAACCCCTGCTTATATTACATGATTTAACCCAGAGTTGCATATATTAAGACAATCATACATATACCCCATTGGCACTGAGTTTGACAACACCGACAAGCAATATTTAATGCTCCAAAGTGCTTTCTCAGCTTTACAAATTGTTTGGTTCTAGGAAGAAATTTGACAATAATTTTTTTCAGACAGTCAATTATAATGACAGCATCCCTTTAAGCTGACGTTAACATGAATTGAAGCAACGTCTTCAAATGTAGCAAGTGCATTCTCAACGATTCAGTTCAAGTTAAATTGGGTGAAATGTAATAAAAAAAAATTTTGATTCACTGATCACAAACATAGTGTGAATCTTTGGAATCATTTATGAATTATTCATATTTTAAAGCATTGAATAATAGGGCTGTTCCAGCCTTGCTATATTCATACTCCGAGGCATATGGGGAACCATGATACTTGTAACCAGATGATGTATAGACTCAGCCAAAGCAGGAAATAGCTTAAAATACTATATTCATTGACAGCCTGAGATCTGTGACCACATAGAAGCATTAAAGTACCACAAAAATGACTGCACTACATCCAGCTACATAATTCTGAAGACAGGCAACAAGAATGATTCAAAAGCACATGTTTAACTGTTCATTGCCAACTTGAAGTTCATTGTCTGCAAACCACACTAGCTACCTCTGCTAAATGAGTATTAAGTGGAAGAATTCCCCTGTGGCTTTTTATCACAGTTAAAAGTGGAATCATTACAGGTCACTGAGTATGTAAATGCAAATGCTAAAGCTATTGTTGTATTTTATTGTTTACCAAGTAATTAATAGTTAATTCATAGTGTTTTGATATGGTTAAAAATGTAAGTTCATTTGAGACATAAGGACTTCAAAAGAGAGAATTAAATGGTTACAATGACTTCCAGACCGCTAGTTGGCAGTAATGTTTCAGTTAAGAGCTGTGCTGAGAGAAGAGCGGGAAAGAGAAGTACAGGAAGTAACTAAACTAAGAAAACCCATGTTGCTAGCACTTGAATGATGTAGTGAAAAGCCATTCATTTTGTCTATAATATGCGCAGTTGTTCAGTAAACAGTTGAATGAAGACATACGAGTCCAGTCCCTTTCTTTTTGTAGGAGTTACAGTGAAGTCCCCACAGCCATCTATACATCCTTCTCTTAGCACTTAGCATCGTCTGAAAGGATAGTATTGTATCAATTACCTGTGAGAACTGTTTGGATGAGCTGCTCCATGCTCCATCAAAGATCAGCATTGAAAAAGACATTAATTTTCATTGTATTTAATTGCAAACATTTTATTAGCATACCCTAAAGAGGGGCGGTTATTCACATTTTCAAAATGCGCCAAGTGTTAAAATTGGTGGTTGAAATTGCGTTGTGTTGAGACTGCAATCCAATTGAGGGTTGAGGGTAATACTTGGGAGCCATGGAGTTACATTATGTTAAAAATCACATGCACATACACGTTCTCAGTGATATGCCTTTCAAGGCTGAGCAAAACGTTTATAATTCTGTTTATTTGTTTAACCAGCTGGGAAAATGTTAGCCCAGCTAACAGAATGAATTCTTATCAATAGTTCAAGGTCTTACAGACTTGTGATGATGAGACCTTGTTTTTTCTTGTGAAATCTTTAATGGCCGCATCCCACTACATCACCCCAACCATGTCCCTCTCTCATCCCACTACATCGCCCCTACCATGTCCCTCTCTCATCCCACTACATCGCCCCTACCATGTCCCTCTCTCATCCCACTACATCGCCCCTACCATGTCCCTCTCTCATTCCACTCCATCGACCCCACCATGTCCCTCTCTCATGCCACTACATTGCCACCACCATTTCCCTCTTTCATTCCACTACATCGCCCCTACCATGTCCCTCCCTCTACCATGTCCCCCTCTCTCATCCCACTATTCCACTACATCACCCCTACCATGTCCCTCTCTCATCCCACTACATCGCCCCCACCATGTCCCTCTCTCATCCCACTACATCGACCCCACCATGTCCCTCTCTCATCCCACTGCATCGGCCCCACCATGTCCCTCTCTCATCCCACTACATCACCCCCACCAGTTCCCTCACTCATTCCACTACATCGCCCCTACCATGTCCCTCTCTCATCCCACTACTTTGCCCCTCGCCCCCACCATGTCCTTCTCTCATCAATCAAATGGTTCACCCCCACCATGTCCTTCTCTCATCAATCAAATGGTTCACTACCCCGGCCTAGAAATCTCTTGCGTGGAGGCAGCGATTCAAGCGAGATATGTGTGTCTTCTCAAGAGCTCAGAGATCAAAGAAAGAGCAGCTCATAACTCCGGACAGACGCATCCTCCCCCAGTTTCTCATGTATATCGCCAGGATATGAAACTTCAATGCTTTTGTTATTAACTCTGCTCCTAGGAAGCCTGAACTTTGTCAGAAACATGCACATGACATCGAGTGTTCAGTTTGTGTCACATAGTGCACACATAATTACTGCAGGTATTCAGTGTCTTTGCTGGCTTAAGAGGAGAAACAACTTACTACCCAGAATTTCTGGCAATGCACCCTCGATTGCCCACATGTTAAACTTTATTTGAATCTTGGCTTCTGGCTATCCTGAAGCTAGCACAGTAAAACTATGTTTATACAGACCTTCATTGCCAGTTCAAAGCATATGCATTATGAAATGGTACTGGTATTGGTGAATATTATTTAGTTCTTCTAGATTCAGATGGCCAGCACTCACTTAACAGTTGTTTATCAAGTAAAAAGATGTATTCTAGGCATTAGTCCAAAAATGCAAAGACATTTCACCTATGATTTAATCACCTTATGATTAGTAGACTGGAGTAATTTCACAGCGTAACAAAGCTAGAGCAGACACTTTAGTTAGCTCCACCCACTACTGACAAATACAGTTACTGGTTATGTAACATACCAAGATGACCAGTCAATTTCTTTATATAAATTATGTAGTGGAGAGTTGAATCGAAACCGCTACTACAGTGTGCACGCAACTAATTGAGCTTACTCCTTGGTCACTGAAACGTCCTTTTGCTGCAAGCCAGTTGTTGCTGACAAATGCAAAATGTGGAAGTATGACCATTCAAATTCACCCGGCCATGACCCCTCCCTTTGATTTTTTGCCTTTGCTTGTGAAGGTCCTCTCTTCCCTGTCACATAATTGGAGGGCTCAATCAGCTGGAGGGAAGTCAAGAAGGAATTTGGCTTGTAATGCAGCTTTGGTAACAAGCTACAAAGCATGCTGGGACCTGTCATCAAATATGGCAGTGCCCATAAAAGCTATCAGTGACGAGATATTCCAGATAGCAACCACAATAGCAATAGCAACCACTATACTAGTAAACATGAACATGAACAAGCTGCTCTTAGAGTACTGATTTTATTACATTTTGTGTACTACCTCAACATCCCAACATTAAATGTACTGGGATTTATAGATATATAGATAAAATGGATGAGCCAATATATAAATGAGCCAAAACAGCTCCAACCTGCTGAGGCGTGGACTCTACAAGACCCCTTTTAGTGCCCTGTGGTATCTGGCACCCAGACTTTAGCAGCAGATCCTTTAAGTCCTGTAAGTTCGAGGTGGAGCTGCCGTGAATCTGACTTGTTGTTCCAGCACATCCCACAGATGCTCGATCGGATTGAGATCAGGGAAATTTGGAGGCCATGTTCCTCACACCATTTCTGAGCAATGTCTGCAATGTGGTAGGTCGCATTATCCTGCTGAGAGAGGCCACTGCCATTGGGGGAATACCATCATCATGAAGGGGTGTACCTGGTCTGTAACGATGTTTATGTAGGTGGTACGTGTCAAATTGCCTTCCACATGAATGCCTGGATCCAGGGTTTCCCAGCAGAACATTGCCCAAAGCATTACACTCCCTCGTCTGGCTTGTATTCTTCCCACAGTCCAGGTAAATGGCGGACACGTACCCAGCTGTCCTTGTGATATAGAAGAAAATGGGATTCCTCGGAGCAGGTCCAGGTCCAACGCTTACGTGCCCATTGTAGGCACTTTCAGCGGTGGACAGGGGTTAACATGGGCTACATAGCCCCATATGCACCAGGGTGTGGTGCACTGTGTATTGTGACACATTCCTCCCATACCCATCATTAAAATTTTATGTGACTTGTGCCACAGTAGCCCTTCTGTCATTTGGACCAGAAGGGAATAGCCTTCATTGCCCTTGTGCGTCAATGACTGGAAGCGCCCCACAACCCTTGCCATTTCAGAGATGCTCCGACCCTGTCATCTGGCCATAACAATTTTGCCCTTGTAAAAGTCACTCAGGTCTTTATGACTGCTAAATCTACTTGCTTCATTTGTGAGTGGTCATAATGTTTTGGCTCATCTGTGTGTATATATTGTCACAACCTGGCTCATAAGGCCATGACAAAAGAGGGAGACCACACAGTGAATTATGGGGAAAAATCTGAATTTATTGTTAATTAAACCGAAACACATACAAACAAGAAAACAAGATGTGTGGAAGTCAGTAAGCTATTAGTTGTGTATGCATGTGCATGAATGAGTGAAAAGTTTAATCTTGGTGAGTGTTGTTCAATGCAAAAGCCAAACAAATTAACACATGTGTGGAGAAGGCGAGCAAGCAACTAAGCCAGCGAGCAAGCTAGAATGGGAGAAAGCATGTTAAATAGCGTAGCACACTTCATCCAGGTGTGCCTCAATCTAAAATGGCTCGTCCCAGCTCTGCCCACCAGCCTCCTGTTTCAAAAGAAAAACACAAATACACAGGAAACCGGCAAGCGGTGCCGGGGAGCCGTAACAATGTAAGCTGCAAGCTTCTGTTTAGTGCTGTGGGGGTGGAGTCCTGGATTATGCTGTGGAAATCCTTATTTGGGATTGAAGTACAATTTATAAAAATGCAGCTGTTAGTAAAGCTAACATTTTAGTACTGACCATTTTAAATCATTGTATGTTTACATTAAAACTATCAGTGAAATTAAGCTGTCTTCACTGTGCCTGACTGTGATGACAAACTGATATATGTGTGAATAGTAAACCAATTCAGGAGAATGAACCTTCAGACAACATGAATGCTTTTGGAAGGAGTTTATTATGATGTTGTATTTTGGTTGTATATTGGTATGGGTATTGATCTTTGGCTTGGAGTCCAGGGGGCAGCATTACGCCTTACCATTTTTAGGATGAAGTGATCCCCCACATCACTGTTAGAAGAGAGGGTGAAAAACAGAAGAAAGGGAAGTAGACTTGAAGGTGGAGATGGGGAGGGGGAGGGGGAAGGATGCCAGAAACAGAGAGTGTGATGGGAGAGAAGGTACGTGGCAAATTAATACCTGCGTAGACAACCAGATTGGATGGATACTGGTGTTGCAGTGAAAGTTTGTCTGAAGGTTACCTCTCCTGAAATTTGTTTTAACAAATACCAATAAAGTAAAATAAAGAGTAACCAATAGATGTGTCAATGAAAAACCAATGCATACACATATCAAACCAATACATGAGTGAATCAAACCAATGTAAGAGACAATGAAACCAACAGATGAAAAAGTAACAAAGCAATGTAAATGAAAACACCAATATGTGTGGAAATGACAAAACAAGAGACGTGTAAATGATGAGCAAATATATGCAAAAATGACTACCCAATAACACTGACACATCAAACCAATATGTATGCCAGCCAAAGCAATATATAGACGCACTAAACTGATCTCCAGAACAGCACCCCATACAGAATACAAAATATTGTCACTTAACATAACTGTTCTGTGATTTCTGTTTCTATATATCCTTGTAAAGTACAAAATACTAGAGGCAAAAACATATCTGAAGAACCTAAGAGATATACTTGAAGTTGTGGACTGACTGGTCAACGGAACATAACATTACAAAACTACCACATGCAATTATGTGCTAATTAGCTACTTATTTTCACTAACACAAAAGGCAGTCATTACCTGTTACACTAGTTTTTCACACATGTATAAAACTGCAGCGTGTTAATTTTCACCCATAATGCTCACTGCTTCCAGCATCCCATCCCATCCTCTCTCCATCTCCAGATTTTATCTCTCAGCTTCCATCCCCACGTTTGCCCTTTCCCGTATCACCTTTCTCTTCCAATGGTCTAATGGGGGTTCACCTCACCCATGAGATCAGGCATGACTCCACCCCAATTTGCATTCCAAGCCCAAGATCAAATATCTGTACTGACATACCAGTCATCTTAACATTAAACTCCAAATGCATGTAATTCTGAAAGTTTTTTTTTCTACTGAAACACAGTAAGTGAAAAGGTACCCATTCAAATACACATAACCAAAATAAAATCCTCTGATAACAAATACCATGGTGCTCTGACTTCAACTCTAGCTAACCATGTGACACAGGAGGAATGACCAAATTTGAGAGAGCTTATACAGATGCCTATATTTTATGCATGTAGAACAAATCAGTGTTTAGTTTCTGGGCTGTTTGGGAAGTCATGGTGCTAATTTGATGAATAGATATACATCTGCAATTGTTTTTACATTTTGCGTGACAGTATAGTTAGATGGTTTTCCACTTTGCTCACATGTTTTCAGGGCCCTTTGCTCAATTTTGTCTCTGTGTCTGTCTCTGACTCTTTGTGTAATCCTTTTTTCTCATATGCCTGTCTCACATGCTTTCTGTCCATCTGTGTCTTTCTGCGTATATCTGTGTCTATGTCAGAGAAGAGGATGATGAAGACATCGTACATCAGTTCTGTTGCCCTACCTCGGAATGCAGTAGCCCCTCTTCTAGGTAACCTGCAGAGCAGTCAGTCCCCCTTTGGGCAGTAAGTTGGTCTCTGCTCTACACATTCGCAAATCACCTCAAGGGGAACACAACTGGGAAAGGGCAGCCGGTCGAACCCGCCGGCCCTATCTTCTGGAGGAAAATGCTGCTGCTCTATGGATTAGTAGGGCTGCGTACAACGAATCTGTAGGACTGCAAGGCCAAAAAAGTTGTTTTCATCCATACTATACCCTACTGAAGTAGCATGTTAACTGCAACTTTGTTATTGTCAGCAATGCATGGTTGAGTCTTTCTTGGAGGTCAAAGTAGGGGTTATGATTCAGTATGGAAAAAGTTTAATATATGGAATGGCGGTATGGGTATAGAAAATGTGATTTGATTAACTATTTAGATTTCTTAGTTTAAGAAATCTGTGTAATCTCTTATTCAGTCCCTCTGTGTTGGCCTCCCATGAAGTCCCAAACCCCTAACTAAATGAATACATTTAAGCAAACAGCAATTCAAAATGCTTTGTTTAAATGAGTATGTGGCAGAGGATTTGGTTCCCGCTAGGAGAGTCATTCGTAGGTGAATGCAACTTCGCACTAAAATGGATGCCAGAGCATAATTGAGCCCTTTTGAGATTCCTGTAGCTTTGGTGGAGAGGTAGAACAGTTTGGCCTTGTGCCACATTTAATGGTCTCTTGTTTATGCTCAGCCCTTTCTCCTTTGCTTTTCCCATCCTCCCACACATTGGGCCTCATTTATCAAAAGTGAGCCTAACGAGTTTGATCGTAAATCGTTCGTAAATGGATTTATGCAAAAAAAAAAAAAAAAAAATGTGGAATTTATCAAAGTTTTCGTACAGCAGTTTGTTTGTAGGATCCGAAGAGATTTCACGAGTGCTGTAAACTTTTCGCATTGTGTGCGTAAATGGAAAACACGACTGTAAATCATGTTTTTCGTGTTTTTGCTTTTATTTGTCCATTCACTAATGTTTTCTTGGATTAAAAATGAGTTGCATATTATTTGGTAGTAATATAGTAATATCATAACATCATAACGGTCAAAGTGTTATATAAAACCACTATTGGATTCAACATTAAAACAGGTGATGCTTCATTTATGTAATCCTGATTAATAAATTTAGTTCTTATTAGGAATTTTACATGAATTCCATAAATCACGTAAACAACGTTTGCTGTAAATAAGGAGCAGAAACCATTGCTAAGGTCTTCATTGCTATGGCTGACCTCGCTCCATTAGTTCGCTCTATTAAAAAACTTCAGCTGTCAACATGTCTCCGAAACAGCACAGAAATAGGTCTGTCATAATATATTTACATTCTTATTTAATAGACATACGTTCTTGGACTAATATAGCCAGCTGATTGGGCTATTTACTGTGTACGAATTTGCGATCTAATTTTCTCCAGTCTTTGAAAAATAAATCTAAATATTACAATTATTGTTGTTATTTTTATACAAGGTAAAATGACGTTAGAGTTTGCGCTTGAAAAGGAAGGGGACTGCAGAGTGAAAGGAAAGGCAAGGGAGGGCACACTATTATAGAGGATCCTAAATACGTAATACAGTGTAATACAATGTAGTTCTAATTGGAACAAATTACTTTACTTGGGATTCATTCCACGTTGATTTTGGAAAAACGTGACATTTCCAATGAAGTATTGCATGTGTCATTACCACTTTGGCCAACCATGCCCCTCCTCAGATGCCCCCAGGATTTATGGCAACGATGAGGCTGGTATACGAAAACTTGCCTTCAGAGTTGGAGGGCGATTGATCCAAGATGAACAGATCGCTGTCACCCTCCACGGTAATTCCAGACATCGATGACAATAACGTCTCTCCAATAATTTGCCTCCAGTTTCATGTTGAACCATTTTCGTTTAACTTGTTGCAGCGTACGCAACAGTTATTTCTTCCCAAGCTTTCGTCTTCCCCGGCCCCGACACCAACTTACACGACTGAACAAAGTATTTTTTTGGATTCTAGTACCATTAACAAAACTTCAGTTGCCACTTCGAAACATTTTTTTCTTCTTTTGCTTTTTCTCTACGATCTCTTTACATTGCCAATGAAGGATTCCAAGCTCCTTATATGGTATTTCAGGGGCGTTGATTTATGCTAACCGAAATTCTGTGAATGCGCTTATCATTTACAATTGACTGGTATTTATCAACATATGCATGAAATACGAACAAATTCTGTGTTAAATGCGTTTTTGATAAATCCTGTGGAATTTGTTAGTTCGTATCCGTTGACATAACTTTACACACAGTTTTACGAAAATATTGATAAGTGAGGCCCATTGACTTCAACAGTAAAATCCACATCGTCAATTGACTATTTTCCAATCTTTACATGAGTCATTGTTAAGATTACGATGACTTGATGTTATAAACAGTTGTCAGAGATGATTCCTAGAGGTTTTAAGAGATTAACCATGCCGATGACATGATGTTTTAAAAAAAGTGATGCTTTCTACTTTGGGCTACCCTTTCTAGAAGGGTAGCCCAAAGTACCTTAGCAATGCACAAAAACATATCAGAAGAGATCATGATAATAAACTCTTACTATATACAGATAGTAAAAAGCTTTTACTTTATAAAAATGTGAAAAACAATCGTCAAATCATAGTAAGCCTACTCTATAAAATAGGTATTTTAATTTTAGTGATACATAGTTACAGAATTGAAACAGTCATTGTTAATTCAGGACTTTTCATAGTTGAAGAGCTTGAACTAAAATAGCACAATCTATTTATCAATCTAGATTCTACAACAGCCAGCCTGGTATATCTTATGGCCTGAGGGTGACTGACCTGGTAGGACTCAGTTATGGTCTGAGGGTAACTGGCCTGTTAAGGCTCAGTGGAAATTAACACGATATTAAAATAAACCCACAACACAACTAGTAGTATGCATGGGAAATTGCTTAAATGTGGGGTGACATATGAGTGACATGATCTGTTGTTCCCTACGCTACAAGTTGAATTTTGCACTACTCAGACCTGAATCCGTAGCTAGATAACTAAAACAATTACTGTAGTGTATGTATGATGACATAAATGCATGCAGGATTTAAGGTTTTACAATTTTATAGACCCAAACAATTTAACATGTTGGTGCACTGAGAGAGGATAATTCTTTGACTATTTCTTAAAAAATCCTAATATCTAGCTAACAGTGATTTACCGGTCATCCATTTTAAATTGTATGTAATTTTATCTACCTACCTTTTGTTTTGCTAGATGTGGCTTCAACTGGCAGAAGCTATGGAACTACTTTTGTTCCATTTGAAATGGAATTTGTGGAATTGCAACCAAAAAAAATAATTAAATCAAAACTGCAATTAAAAGCTAATCATAACTGCAACTAAAGTATGTCAAGTATGAAGGTTTTGAATTTTTTTCACCAAACTTTGATGTTTTAAGCTGAAGTTATTTTTGAACAAATTTATGTTGTTAAAGCAATTAAATGCTTGGATTTCATTGTCATTTAGTCTTATTATTTTTGTTTTTTCTTCACTGTGAAAAAATTCTCATTGTAAACACTTGGAACCGTTTTTCTTTGCACTCAGTTTAGTGTCATTATCATTATCATCATTATGGTGTGCCCAATACATAGACAGAATCAAGTGACCACCATTTAAGTCAATTGGCAACTTGAGGCAAAGGAAATGTTTCTGTCCCCTATGTAGAATAAGTGTGCTCCTTGGTAAATCAATGGAAAATGTGATACTTTACCTGGAAAATACACTTCTCCAATCAGATTGTGACATATATGATCTCATATTTTACATTGTGATTTTCCCAGCGATGTCTATTGGTTTGAAATTCCCTATTTGTATGAAGTTCACTTCACCAACTACAGTCAGTATTACTGTCATTGCACTAACACTGGGACTGGTCAAACCCAAACTGTCTGACTCTTTTACTTAGCTAATGTTATATCTGCTAAGCCGCACCATCACTCACTATGGCTGGAGGTCTGCATTGACCTGTGACTGGGTGTATGAGTCTCAGCCACACCAACAATCACTACGGCTGGAGGTCTGCATTGACCTGTGACAGGGGGTTCAAGTCTCAGCCGCACCAACAATTACTGCAGCTGGAGGTCTGCATTGATGAGGCAGCAATAAGGCAAGCCTTACTTGGGAATGATAGATGTTAAGGTAATTAAGATTGTTACTCACTATGCTCTGTAGTGGCTACTCTTGGGCAGCCTGACACCTACAAGTGCATGGACGAATGTTCAAGCAAAATAGGCTCATTGTCTGGCTAGTTATTTTAACAGTTTCGGTTACCTCCCTTATTTCTCAAGCTAAATTAAAGATAGTCGTTGCTTCCAGATTTTTTATGCTCTTGTAAGCAACTTGAAAATAAAGAACTTGGAAAATAATCTTGGCATGGATCTATTTCGATCCAAACCATAGGCTACTGGGGTGGCTGGTGAGTGGAAGTACAACGCAACAAGTTAAACAAAACCTGGCCAAAGGCCTTTTATTTGTCCCTTTTCTGGGGAAAACACACAAAACAAAGAATACAAAAGAAAACAAGATTAACTGGAAAAACAGCACAGCCACAGGGAAACAGCATCCAAAAGCCCAAAAAGTCCTCCGCAGCCTCTCAGGCTGTGCTTACATAGGAGGCCTAATAGAAGGCAAGTGCTTACAGCTGAGTTGATTAGAAATCACTCGCAGGTGAGCCTTTCTGGTTGTGGGGCCACTGCTGTTCAAGCTCCTGCAGCCTCTCCAGGCTGAATGAGGGACCAAGAACAGCAGCAGTACAAGGGGGAGGAGCAGAGGAGCTTGCCCCTCCCTCCACCTCTCCCCGCGCCACACTACATATATTTATGAACATGCATATATTCTTAAGCGTTATTTGTAGGTAGTTACATTATTTATGTATATGTACTGGAGTGGTGCTCACTATCTGTGCCACATGCAAAGACAATTCTGTCATTTGTGTTGCTGATTCTCTCTCTTGCACACACACGTACTCACATAATCTACCAGGTCCTGCCCACCTACTTTAAATAGCAATAGTCTGATGAAATTATGCTGTTGCTGACTGAGCAGTCCTGGCCATGGAGAGGGCAGATATACCTAATATAGCATTCAAGTTTTTTCTGCTTCAGCTGCCACCAGGCAGTCAGAGTAGGAGTAGGCAATGTAGCAATAGGTATAGTTTGACTTTTTCATTTTGGGGCCTCACAGAACTAAATCCTAAGAAATGCAATTTAAGGCAGTGTTTTATTGGTTAGCATAGTTACCCAGCTATCTGTTGAATGCAGAAAACTTGGTTATTTGGGAATGATTTTAAAGGCTGCAGTCTCTCACTCTGCACAAAAATAATTTGGGATATGCAGCTGCAATCGAATCCACGAAGGAGCCAACCTAATCTGTCCATTTCTTAATCTCAAAAATCTATCATTCCACTGAACCAACAGTTCAATACATTTCATGACATGTACTGCAACAATGTGTTAAATGTTTTTGTCCACAGTGGTGAGGAAACAATTGGCCCAGCCTCGCTGGGGATGGTAGGGGTGCAGGCCGATTTACCAGCTATTGGCCCAGCCTCACTGGGGATTTTAGGGGTGTAGGCCGGTTTACCAGCTATTTGGCCCAGCCTCACTAGGGATGGTAGGGGTGTAGGCCGGTTTACCAGCTATTTGGCCCAGTCTCACTGGGATGGTAGGGGTGTAGGCCGATTTACCAGCTATTGGCCCAGCCTCACTGGGGATGGTAGGGGTGTAGGCCGGTTTACCAGCTATTTGGCCCAGCCTCACTGGGGATGGTAGGGGTGTAGGCCGGTTTACCAGCTATTGCCCCAGCCTCACTGGGATGGTAGGGGTGTAGGCTAGTTAACCAGCTATTGGCCCAGCCTCGCCAGGGATGGTAGGGGTGTAGGCCGATTTACCAGCTATTGGCCCAGCCTCGCCAGGGATGGTAGGGGTGTAGGCCGGTCTAAGGTTTGTTAGTTGGAGGAGTCGTGTGCCACAGCTTCCTCTTCCTGAGTCGGCAGGAGCAGGTTGGTGCACTGGACTAAACAGTTCAGCTGTGTTCAGGGTGGGAATAAAGTTATCATTTTAGACATTAGCCTCTGATAAGAACCAGAATGATGAAACTGCCATCACTGTTTTAATACGGGTCACAAATACTCTGGAGCAAATGACAAAAACAATTCACATTATGTGAAACAGTAACTATGTTTGTCACAATTTCGAAAATGAAAATTTCTTCTCTTTCTGTTGATTCCTAGACTGCGTGGCACAGAGGTAGGCATGGCCTCTCAGCCAGATGGTCAGTGGAGGAAAAACCAAATAAAAACACCAAAAGTAGGCAAAGAAAACTAGCCTTTGGCTCCTTTATTGAGTCTCCTTTGAAGGTAGAAGGGAAAAACACCAACAGACTAAAATAATGTTCTGTCAAAAATATAAACAAAAGTACAACACAGCACAGCCCAAAACACTAAACACAAAGACCTGATCCGCCCTGAAAGGCTGTGCTTTACATATGCAGTTCAATGGGTGGAGCACAGGAGCTACTCCACCTCTTCCAGTATCACAGCTGTCTTTGAAATATAATGACGACTGAGGAATTTTATTGAAATTGTGTGTGTAGTTGATGTTACAAAGTTGAAGCAATTAACTTTACACTTTCCGTTTGGATGGATGCCATTAAGTCCTCAACCAGAATTAGGTGGCACTTTGCTAACCAAACTGCTTCTGAGGTAAATCCCCAAAACTTTTCCTTTAATTCTGCATAAATATGAATGAAGAGGCAACTGGCCTGAATCGTGTGGAGTTGGTGACATTGTAACAAGGTACCTGATCGGTTCGCAGGCAGTTAAATACAACAAAAAAGCAGACATCTGAAAATGTTACATCAACATTATAGTGTAGCTGAATGTCCATTGAATTATGGCACCGTATTGCCATTGAGCACTACCATCGGCTACACATCTGCCAATCAGAGTTCATACTACTTACTGCTGTCCATGATAATCACATTTTCTTAACTGTATAACACCTAAGGACCATGGAAGTATCATTGTTAATGTAAAATGTATAATTCTTCTGTTGCATGCTACCTTTGATAAGGTTTAATTATAGTTTGCATTTTCAATTATCATAAATGGGGGCTTTATACAGTATATTTGTGCATAACACACCCAAACAGAACTGGAGAAACCATGGATGCTGATATGATATTAAAATCTGATGACCTCTGTGACCCTCAGGGGCATTTCTTTTGGGGATGGGGCAAATTACCATGGAGATTATATTATTTCATGCCCTTGATGGTTCATTAAAATGTATTTTTGGACCTTATTTTGCATTCAAAGCCTTTTTATTATCCTTTGTCACAACACGTGTATTCATGTCAGACCATAGTAGTTATGCCAATAAAATAACCCAATCTCCTAATTTTGTTGACACTAAACTCTGTTGTAAACATTTTGCTGGACAGAATACATTATACTATTGTTGTCTGCTTTGTAGCTTGGAAATTGGCTACAGGACAGGACCAAGGCAACAGTCAATCTGTACCAGCTAGCTCAATGGATTAGTATAGATAAATCAATAAACTAAGGTAGTAAGCTGTAATGCTTCTGCTGTATTCTGAAGCTGACTCATCCTGGAAGTGGTTTAGCTCCCACCCGGTGCAGAAATCTCACCGTGTTGACTGCAGCAGGAGAAGCAGGTACCTTCCACCTACTGAGTGCTTTAAATTACATAATTTCATACATGCATGGCTACACTGCCTTGATCTTGCTCCTCACAACAAAATTGGTTACATTGCCACAACCAATGGCATGAGGAGAGCAGTGGGAGTGTATTATGAAATGTGCACACAGAAAAACTGTCAGGTTGTATTATCAACATTGGCAGACTCGACCTGCAAGAGACCTCTAACTTCATCTCCAGTGGTGAAGCTGAAGAGAATGAAAAGTCTGGTAGGTATAGGCAGTGACAAGTGTTGGTACAAGACAAGGGTGAACAGTAGAATACTGAAATATTAACAGCCTGTTTACCAAGACTACCTCTAATAATGCAATTAAAATTTAAATGGCCAAATGCCCGATTTTGCAGTAGGAGATACCCATAAAAAAGGTCAGAAATGTTGTGGTGAGCTTACACATCCAGGATACAAGGTTCAAAGAAACTGATGCGGAGCAACCAAGTAGTTATGTAACCACAAGAAAAACTTACATTTACAGATGAGAAAACAGAGAACATGGCTGCCATGTCCTCACATGGATCCCATCGCTCACCCTCCCCTGAATGGACTGAGTGGTCTTTTGTTTTTTACTAGTTTTTCATTTTTGATGGCCTTCTCAATAAACTCTGTACTTGGGTCCATCTCTAGGGAGTTTGTCTCATTACAATGGCTAACGAGACAGAGCTCCACAATGCCATTTTGCATCACACACAACATGCACATTAATGGGATATGTGTGTTTTCTATCTCTGAACATGTGTTTTATGATGGAAAAATGCACCTGTAACCCCCGTAACTGTACTTTGAAAAGATCCAGGCACAAGGACATATAAACAGTAGCTTCACCATAGCTCCTGTGACTGTTTTATCCATATCAGGTCTCAATCTACTGTTAATTTAACTGAAAGAGCTTAATGCACATGCATGAGCATATTTTACTATGGAGGAGAATTGCCAAAAATTCCATCTTAATAGTGGTTTCCATCCGTTGCAACAGTTTATTAATTTACACATAGATATTGCAATGTTTTTGCAGCTGCTTTTATGCCTGAAAAGTAGTCGCAATCTTTTAGCAAATCTGTCCCTGAGAGATAATGGGATTTCAGATGGAGGCAGGTCTTGCGATGTTTCTTATGAACAGGTAAGGTTAAATTCCTATCAACTATGTCAGAAGGCTGGCTAATTTGCTTCTTTGTCCACAGCTACCACTTGCAAGCTGGTTTTGTTTTAGATATGTTAATAATAATTAAATTAATAATCAAAATTAAGAATCAAAATTTAAGTTCACTACTATATGCAGGATATGCCAACTGCTGTAATTACATCTTAAATTATTAATGGCTTTCTCCAGTTACAACAGAATTCCAGATTCCTGTGAAGTCCACAAGGAGATTTAAGATGAATACAGTGTCAATGGCCTCCAAGGGGTTTACACATGGCTTCAGACCCAACCCTATAATTAGAAAACAAGAATGCTAACCACAACACTGCAATCAAGTACACTGGCAAACCAAAATTAAGAACATTAGCCACAAACTCTTAATATACAATTCTGTAAGCCATTGAAACACATTTAGATGTGAATTATTAAGGCTATGTACAGGGACAGTTCACAATGATATGTATAGTGGAGTGACATATTGATGACTGGTATGAATATGATAGATAAAACTTCAACTGTTTATACTTCATATAAAGTATGCTTTTATCTTGAATAAATGACAGGTGATGTCATAAACATGCTGTACACTAACATTAGGTTAGTTAAGAATTTAAGGGGGTTTTGGAGATAACAAGTCAGCTAAGTTTAGCTATGATTTCTGTAACCATGTTGATACTAAAGCTTCCTTCCAATCTTACCCACTCTCTTTTTCTTTTTGTTTATGATATAGAAGTGGCATAAAATATTTTACACGATAAGCAGGACTGCATCTCAAAATGTTTGTTAGCTTGCTGGCTTGCACAAAATCTAAGCTGGGGTTTTCAGCCAGCTGCTTGATGAATGCACCTCGTCTATTTAAGAACAATCATGGTATGGTAGTTCCAACCATATCATTGTCCACAGGTATTTGAAATTAAGCAAATTAACTTTTTTATATACCATTTTTATGCAACATGAATTTTATTGAGCCAATCCCCACAAGTTTTCTGGATAAACTCTCAATTTTGATGTTGATAAACATTCATAAAAACATGTTCTAACATTTATTATTCAGCAGTCAAGACTCTGGGTAACCAAAACTCCTGATCTGGTCCTCCATAAGAGCAAACAAAAGTGAAACAATGTTGATTACATTAAATTATAATCATTTTGCAGACACTCTCATCCAGAGTGACTTACAACTCAAAGTAATTGCAGGTACTTGATATGGTCCATTACATCCATTACCAGCTGGTAAATGAGACTTTTCCAAGCCCAGCCTGGACAACAGCAAAAATATCTTCTCCCTCGAGAAAAGCCTCCAGTGTCCTTGTTTGCTCTTTTTCCAGTGAATACAAAATATTTCATTTCTGTCAGAATTGATGCTCCAGCATTGATGATGAATGCTCAAGCATCTATCTTTGTTTTCAAATCTGCCCCCAAAAGTGCTTTTCATTGTTTTCCGTACTCAATTGACCATATGCCCCAGTTTGCACCCAAATAATCCATCATTAAACTTGCAAAAGTGGCTTTGACATGCCCCCAAAATGCATCCAAGACCAGTGCTAAGAATAAAAGCTTAGATAGTGAAAAACTTCACTCATGCTACTGTATATGGTAGCACCTCCCATTTTCGGTTCAATGAAACCTCGTAACTAATAAACAATAGCAGCTCAAAAGCACATGATTTTGTAACAGGCAAACTTAGCTCCCTTGTGGCCCACAACAAGTGCAGTGGAGTTCAGAATGTTTGGAGATTGAAGATGAACAAACAAATAACAGATGGGGCCTCTGGGTGGCTCTCAGGGATAAAACACTGCCTAAGGTCAGGGGCCCGATTCCTGGTCTCACCATTGCCAGCCATGGCCAGAGGCCCCCCACCAGCAAGGCAACAATCGGCCAGCCTCGCCTGGGATTCGATGTAGGGTAAGCCAGCTAAGCTTGTTCGTTGGTCTCATCACCATAGCGCCCTCTCTGTCATGCTGGGCGCCTGTGGCTACACACTGTGTCATCCTCCAACGTCATAGGAAGTGTGCAATTAGTGGTGCGGCTGCTGTGTGAAAAGAAGCAAGGGCATCGTCACGTGATTTGGAGGAGTCACATGCTCAACCCCTCCCCCCAAAGCCGTCAGAGGGGGTGCTGCGATGAGGTCAACCAGCTTGGGAAAAACAGGAAAAATGGGTAGAAATAAAAAATAAATTAATAAATGACAGATAATAGGGTATATTTTATGCTCAATCATATGGGGAAACAATTATTTTATTGTAATTCAATAGTTACAAAAGTTTTGTAAGCGCAGAACTATTTTTGTAAGTGCAGTTTTAAAACTATTGGCACCATAACCATTCTTAAGTTACAAATCTGCAACAGAAAACTTCTGTAAGTTCGTTGCAATCTTACAAAAATTATTGTGGCCCTTGATTATGTCTTGTTTTACTGGGGTACAAAATTAAGGTAACACGCATGCAAAATAAAAATGTATTGCAATTTACCAATAAGGGCTTTAATGAAAAATGCCAGAAAGTTGACACAAGTAGATCTGTGACCCTTGCAGTGAAGTGGGTGGTGAGGGAGGCAAAAATAATTTCGGGATCACAGCTGGAGAACTGCAGAGCCTTGGGGTCAACAGGTCTCCAGATCAACAATTACACACCACGTCCATGCAAACAGGCTATTTAAAAGGGCTGCCAGAAGAGAGACTTATTTAGCTCAAGAAATCACTTTAGAGCATCCGGAGCATGCCAAACACCATTGAAACCTCAACTGGAACCTGGTCCGATGGTTGGATGGAGCAAACCTGAACTCTTCATTCATGCACACAATCAGTACAGAAGTGGGATACATACAAAGAAAAAAATGCTACAAAATATGGAGATGGATTTCCTGACTAACAGCAGCAACCACAATTATGAGACTAGATTGAAGAAGTTTGTCCTGGCTCGGGCGGAGGAATGACTTTTTCTACCTGTTGTTTCCTCCCATATGAAGATGGGAGGGAGTTTTCCGTTTTCCTAGTCTAACTGGCCAATGACAAATAGTATTTACAAACTACATTATGCCGAGACTATCAGCGCACACAACATTATAACATTTTAATAGGCAAAAGTCTATCAATTAGCAAATATGAGCCCTAAATGTGCGTACGCATGGGTCAAACGTATTGTACCAGTATGCACACTGTCATGTCAAGAAGTTTTATAACTCCCAAACTAAGCTGTACATGTGATTGAGCATTTTTTTGTTTATAAATGAGGCCCCTGGTTATCCATCACTTCCAGTCACTTCTGGTTTTGACCACACCCACTTACAGTTTGTTTCTGAATCCAGATTATTTTGGTAGTTGAACATAGATACAGATAATGACCTCAGATGCAGACCCCTAATGTATACATATGTGGGTATTAGTATGTATATGCATGTCTGTGTGTGTTTGTGTGTATGCAAACTGATAGCTGCAATAGCTATAGAACATGCATATTTGTGTGTGCACACAAGCATGTACTTGTTTATTTTTGTCTGTGTGTTTCTGTCTGCGTGCATATGCATGCTTGTGAACGCGTGTGAGTCTGTGTGCATGTGCGCTGAGGATAAAAGCAATCTGACAAGGTCAAGGAAAGAGATAATTACCTTAAAGGCTTAGATAACCAAGCAGGAGAGAATTGGGGGGAAGGGAGAGTGACGAGGGGAAAGGATAATTCACTGCAACAAGGAGACACAGAGTGAACGCAAATCTAGCAAAAGGAAAGAAAGACCTGGGGATCTTCACTCACTATATTTACATGAAATTCCAGATGCGTTTTATATTGGGAGAAGACGGAATGGGTCCAACTTTGCCTGCAAAATATCTGCTTTGGAAATAGCTTGTCATCTAGCTCTTTATTACCTCATAGACCATCAACACATTCCCAGGGCAATTCTGAAGATGTGGTTTTCTGGTTTTAATAATTTTCACACTATAGAATTCTATCGGTAGCATTATGTTTGTTGTTACATGGGTGTCAATGACTTGATATTTTGGATTTTGGATTTTTTTTTAGTTCTTAAGAATTTCAAGGTTTTATTTTGTGAATGAAATGCTCTTTTCTTTCAAAGTTTGTGCTGGGATTTTAAGTGTTTTCCATGGAGGCTGACAGAGGCCATTTTGAGCCATGGACTGACTGAATCACTACTTGAAAAGCTTTTTATAGTCCTTTGTATTAGTGTTCACTGTGAATGCCTCCTATGGTCCGGGCTGTCTCTGAACAACACAACATGCTTTCACTGGATACAGCTTCTGAGAGGGCCTGTACAGGCTCATGAAACTCAAATTTCCCTGGAGGATGATAATTCCTAAAGACCTTTTTTGGCCCCAGTGATTTTTTGAAAGGGTAGTTGGGGGCGTGTGCGGGGTGGGGGCGGGGGGTAGATTTGAGGGGTCGAAGTCTACAGATGCAGTAGTTCTCCATCCACTGGGGGAGGCCAGATGTTTGTGCTACAGTGTCTCTGTCCGGAGTACTGGCCCCTGTTTTGTCTCCGAACTGCGGGGGATTGGTATCACAGGTAGGCCTTGCAGCTCAGCAGATAACATTACCCAACCTTACGTCACAGGAACTGCTACTTTGAGCACTACCACACTAAATTACTTAATTGATAATTTTGCTTTGACATCGCTTACCATTGCTTGTTACTTAACCTTTTTTTTTTTTTTTTTTGCAAATATCATTTTTTTTGGAAAAATGAAACGTGCAAAACAACCTGGTATGAATCGGCAGCTATTAGTTGCAGTGCCATGGCCTAAAAAAAGCATTCACAACTTTTTGAGAATCCTCTGGCCACCAATACTATAGATAGTTATTTATACATGTTTTATTTGTATTGAAAGTTACATTGCCCTCTGTAGATTAGGTCATCATGTCAACATATTTTTTGTGTCAAAATAAGTCATATTCCCCCCAAACCTTGTCAGTTCACTATCCAAGCATTTGAAAGCTTTCTCCCTTTCATCTCTAGTTAAATCATCAAGGCTGGGAGAAAAATTCCACCCAGCCAACTAAATATTCTTAGTCTAAATTATATTATATGTGTTTAGCCACGCTCCTACCCACCTGTGTAATGGTACAGTCACGCTTGGCTTCCAACCGCGACACATCTGCGCGAATTTCCATTCAAGTCGATGGTTAACGTGGCATCAACTGTCAACGCTTGATGGGTGGGATTCAGTTTACAACATAAACATTGTAACCTAGTTATTGCACTTATTATTGTTAACCTGTTTTAAAGGTAGTAGCACAGCCCCATGTGAAATAAGAAGTATTACTTCCCAAGAAAAAGTACATGTCAGGATGGCAGGCAGGCAGGAATGTGAGAGCTTAATCATTTATAACTGATTTATGAAAAAAATATTTATTTGGTTTGTTCTACTTCATTATTTTCTGAAGGAGAAAGTCAAGTGATTTGTATTGAAAATGTACTGTACACTGATGTCCAGTCTCATGTGTCTCTCATAGTATTTTGAAAGGCACACAATTCAGTTAAACTGAGCATTGTTTTGAAAATGTAATGTTGCCAAAGTAAACTTTTAATTGAAAAAAATGATTCCCAGTACTGGTTAAAGGAAATAAATTTGTACGACCCTTTTGTATAGTATACATGAATACATGAATACCTACACAATGAGAGAGTGAAAGGAAGAATGGACTCAGATGTCTCATGTTGCTGGCAAATGTTAATTTTAAAGTGACTTTTATAGCAGACACTTTTGTAATTGGTGTTGGTATTAATTTGAAACACATTTGTAGACCCATTTCTTGCTGAGATTTAGTTGCTTCAATATGTCTTTTCCATTTGGTCAAATTATTTAGTCTAACTGTATTTGAATATAGGCAACAGCAAATTAACTTGAGTACAATACAAAGACATTTTAGAAAATATATTTTTATTGCATTTTATAATGTATTATTAAGATAACAATATGTTGACATCAATTGGAAAATATGTTAGATGTGTCTGCAAATATTTAAATGTATTATTCAATGAATATTTGCTGGTGATGGCATGGTGTTTGTTGTAATGGATATTTTTCCCCTGATAAGAAACTTGTTGTTTTCTAATAAACTAGTTTTGGCTGTCATTACTAACGAGGAGGTAGAATATAAATAAATATAACAATTTGCAGGGATTAGCCAGAATATAAGAAATTAAATACTTTATATAAATTAACGAGATGTAAGAAGAAAATAATTGCAGAAATTCCATTAAGAAAATCCCTCAATTACTCTGCCACTGTAAGGCTACAACTTAGAATTTAGTAGTGAAATGTATAAAAATGTATCATTTTCATAAAGTAGATACTATTTATTGTAAGCTAAATATTTACCAGAAAAACGTATGTTAAATTGACTTTTTCATAATATTTACCTTTGAACATATGTATGAATATTTGTAAATGTTCAAGGTGTTGAGCTGCAAGTGAGGTTGTCTTTATAACTTCACCTTCAAAGAACATTTTTTGCTTTCGGTTTGGGGAAATGTGTAAAGCTGATATTTCCTTATTCTCTTTCCAAATATCAATTATCACTGTCACCCAACTACCTACCGGCTGATTTTAGTCGGAAGCTTGTAGGACCTAGTTTGTATAGGAGTGTTTGCTAAGCGCTGATTGGGGAATCATTCTGCCAATCAATGATTTGTCTAAAGGTCGATTCAGCCAGGACCCACCCAACCTGAGCTCATTCTTCTTTCACTTTACTCACACCCAATGACTCTGGGTCATTTTGTGCCATCACTACCAACCACCAGTGTACTTCTGTCATCAAAATAATTGATTTCACTCCACTTTCCCCCTCTCTTTTCTCCTCCTTAGTGTGGACGGTGGGCCCCAGAGCAATGAAGCGGTCAGCCTCACCGACAGCCTGTACAATCAGCCTCCATACACGCGTGGGTCAGACCGCTATGGTAATGGCAACGCCCCCCCTGGCCTCCACGGGCCCTCCGTAGCCCCCCTGAGTCCTGCCAGCCTAGCCTGGGCCCAGCGTACACGCCACCAGCCAGCTAGCCTAGCGCTCCGTAAGCAGGAAGAAGAAGACAACAAGAGGTGCAAGGCTCTGTCGGACAGCTATGAGCTCTCCACGGACCTCCAAGATAAGAAGGTAATGGGCAGCATCAGTTAAAGGTCAATTTTACCTCAGTAGGTTTTTACAGTCTATGCATAGCAAAATAATTACTCATTAATGGTAATAATAGAAATAAGAAAAAGTAGAATATTTTTTATAAGAACCTATAGAGCACCTTTTAAACAGGATAGTACAGAGTGATTCAACAAACAATCAGTTAATAATACAAATGTATTGGAACAGAAAACTATTAAATAAAAATTATTATTATTATTATTATTATTACATACAAATATAAAAAAAACATGAGAAAAGACAATAATTTATGTTAAAGTTTTTTTTTTTTTTTTTAAATGTATTTATTAAAATGTGTCTCAAATTTTTGACTTAGCTGTTCTAATCTCCAAAGGGATTTGTTGCTGTGTTAACTCAGTTATCTGTGTTAACTGAGAATGGTGTCATTTGGTAAAATGATTCTGGTAAGAGACACACAAATTCTTGGATTTGTGGTCCATTTTGCAAATTCATATGTAGTTGGCTGCAATGCAGGATCTGAGGTAATGTACCTCACACAGGCAGCAGAATGTAGGACAATATACTAACAAATTTGTTTGTTTGGACAATGTTTGCACAGAGCATTACACTACACATATCCTGTAATTTGTCTTGTAGTGCTGCATGCCAGCTAAGAATTTATCAATGAACGGAAAGCAACCAAGCTTATAGAAATCTACAATATTTTCCATAAATGGATGTATTAAAAATGCTAAATTCGGATTTTGTACATCAGTGACTACATGTATACTGAACAATTGTCTAAAACTTCAAAAGGGCTGAATTTGAAATGTTTTTTTCTCAGTTTTCTGGTTCTGTAATATTTAAGAAGTAAAACTTAGAAAGAAGGCTTTTGGTTCAACATTGTTGGATTTTGTCGTAATTATAAGAAGAATGGACCGTACAAGAAACGCGCTTGGAGAAAAAGCTTTATTGTTGCGGGTGAGGCAGCGTGTCTGCCCGCGAAGCTTCAACTTAGCTTTAACTCAATGAACTGCTGGTGTGACCAGCCTTTTATCCCATGGAGCAAATGGCAACTGGAGACCTATGTTCCCAATGCAAATTACTGATGGTCTGTGATGGTGAGAATGTCTGCATCCCCTTTGTCTGGCGTAGTTGCTACTTGCTCACTCCCATATACCATACACCATATAGGTTGTTTGGCAACCTTTGATGTCACTCCCATTGATTCCCTTCATTGTAGATCTGCTTTTACTTTATCCTGCAGCAGGAGAGGGGGGGTTCTCTAAGGTCCAATTCCATTTTATAGGGCTTCTTCAACTTCCCCAACCTTTTGAAGACTGTGGTATAAATAGTCCTGAAGTCTTTCTGTTTATCCTGAGCTGTGTGAAGACGTTGGGTCATCTGCAGACTTCTCATGGCTGGAAGACCAAACCGTTGCTGTGATAGTCCTGATACCATATAAATGTCCTGTTAAGTGGTTTGCTTTTAAAGCTCAGTTTTCCCCTTTACATCCACTATATGGGTCCTTGGTCTATTTTTATGAACAAAATTAATTGATTAAAAATGCACTGATTGTTTTTTTGCATATCTTTTAATTTCATATATCACTTATTTATGGCCAAAAACAACACTGATTGTGAAAATTAATGTGATCTAATTAATCACAAGGAACAAAGAAACTATAGTGCAAGTTTTTGCTGGTCTGTAGGGTGTGCTATTTAGAACAGATATGTGCCCTAAATGTGCGTATGCATGGGTATTGTACGCACATTCTCACTTCAAGTCAAAGTTTTATTAATCCCAAATTATGTGTGAAAATCAGCGTACGCATGTTTTGGAGTGTTTTTTGTGCGTACACATGGTTTTTAAATGAGGTCCCAGGAGTGTAGGTGTTCTGACTATTCGGCATCACGCATGCATAGTCATACAGTCATATCCTCTCACTTCTGTCTTCTCTTTGGTTCCATGGAAGCACACTTTTAAGATGTAAGTCTTATTCAGGAACTCAGAGGGTGTTCAGTGTACATTTAAGTGAACATGGAAGCATCCTCTCATTTTAGGGTTAGTTAGGCCACATCCATACTTTCCATTCACTTCTATTCTCAAGAGACAATCTGAAAAACATGCATTTATCACACATCTAGTATAGAAGCCCAGTTGAACTTTATAATTGGTATTTTTCCATGCTGATGTAACCCAGCTGGTTAATAATTTAATTTTTGGACTTATTTTGGCTCCTGCTGCAAGCCTTCAGTTTGGGAAACAGACTTGAGCTTGGTGGCTTGGGGTTTGGAGATGGCTAGAGGTCCACAGCAGCGAGGCCACGGTTGGCCAAAACTTGCTGGGAAAAGACAGCAGTTAGCAGGTTAAAGTTGTTAGTCTATTAGCTTTTTAGAGGCCAGATTTGTCCAGCCAGGCACTTTAGGATGCACAAAAGTGTATGACAGAGGTGGTGTGTGCGATGGGTGGTACATCTGATGTGTGGAAACCAGCGAGGGGTCATCATCATGTGACTTGTCATGTGAGCTGTGCTGCCTCCTGCTGCATGAGCAGGGCAGAGCTGCCAAATGACATTAAACACTTCAGCTGTGTTCAAGTCAGTTTAAGTAAAAAAAATCCAGAAAAAAATTGCTTATTTAAAATTCTTAATGAGTGAACTGCTTTCAGCACAATTCTTCCTGTGCTGCACGGTTAGCCACTCCCTGGTTGTTTTTCAGTAACATTTTCTTGTCCCCATAATTTGACAGCATTTCACTTAGTATATTGCAAGAGGGCATATATGAATTAAACCAAACATTGTTTTTCTAAATGAGAATAGACATGCAAAATGATGAATACCATATTGTCAAGTTCCTTGTCAATGGAGTTTGAATAAGTGCTAGAGGTACATTTTCCAGGTTGTTTTGTGAAATGAATGGAACTGAATTATAAGCAATGATGAGGCCTAACAGAACTGGCACAAGATTAGGTTCCTTTGTAAGAGAGAGTGAATAGAAAATGATTCTACCTTGTACCAGACATAGCAGGGGTAAGAAAAGTATAGAGCTTAAGGTCTTATTAGAGTAAATTTCCCCTTTTAAGGCCCCTTCAAACCCGCATGATTCATACTGATGTCACTTCCTGCAGGTTGAAAATGGGGTTGCATAGTGATGCAAAGGGGTGCGCTCAGTTTCACTTTAGTTGAAAATGCAGTTTTGTAAAATAATAACATCTGTGAGAGTCTGCTGAGTGGGATATAGCCATTTTAATGTTTGGGTCTTAAAATAATTTACCCTCCAAACACAGTCATTACTGCAGCTGGCTTGATGTTTGATATCCATTATTTAAAGGTCAATAACTCCACAAGAGTAGCAGGTAGACATACAAGGCTGGTGGAGAAATCTGATATGCTTGAAATTTTAAACACTATATGGCTTCAGTACTAAATAAAAGTAGACATCCTAGTGCGTTCTAGTGTAGACAGTGGGGTAAGACCCACCTCCTTCCCTCCATGTGTAATGTTCTTTACCCCCACCCTCTCCACAGGTGGAGATGCTGGAGCGTAAGTACGGAGGCTACTTCCTGAGCCGCCGGGCGGCGCGCATCATCCAGACTGCCTTCCGGCAGTACCGCATGAACAAGAACTTTGAGCGCCTGCGCAGCTCTGCATCAGAGAGCCGCATGTCCCGCCGTATTATCCTGTCCAACATGCGCCTGCAGTACTCCTTCAATGACCAGCAGCCTCCTCTGCAGTCTCCACTGCAGCACCCGCACTACCCCAGCGCTCCCCAGCCTGCCATATCTCACGTACCTGCCCGTGGCCCCCCACCTGGCCATGCCCACCAGCCCACCCGCCCCCTGCCCCACATGCAGGTCACCTGCCCAGACTACACCCACCTGGAGGACTCCTTCTCCAAACAGGTCAGCCGCTCCAATCAACATGCAGTCATACCAGCCCTATCTGTAGAGACTTGGGGTATAATTAAAACATCAGTCAAAATATCTACAGCTGCACTAACTGAAAACCTCAATCTGGGCCAAACTGTGGGGTAACTGATCATTACATGATACATGTTTAATAAATGTATGTCAAGCTTGCAGTATCTGCTGGAAAGCATTCCTAAACGTTTTACCTTTCATTAATCGTGAAAATGAAACTGTATGCAGACTGCTGCTACCAGGCCTGCTACGCAGCAAAGCAGACTTGCTCAGACAGTGATCAGATCATTTGGTAATGGAGGGAGCTCTTTGTCTTTCCTGCCTCTTTGTGACTATAAAACTAAGGATGGGATGTAATTGTAGCCTACTCATACTCATTTTTACATTGAGCTTCCTGACTGAAATTTAGTCAGGATTTAAAAAAAGGATGTAAGTCTTATTCAGGAACTTCTGAAATGTTAAAATCCCTCTTGCTCTAGATGATGCTGTGGTCAATTTTGCCTTGTGCCAAATACAGTCAGCACTGACCTGGTGCACATTTCATACAGTTTGATGGTGGGGCTCATCCCACACACTGGAACAGTTCCTTAATTGGATTAGCCAACCGCCAGCCCCTTATCATTGATTAAAACCATTTTTCCACTTGTGCACTCAGGTGAAGTCGTTGGCAGACTCCATTGACGATGCCCTGTCATGCCGGCCAGGGCGGGATGACTCCCAGGAGGGTAGCACTGAAGGGGGTGGGGCCAGCGAAGGAGACACATTCAGGGATCGAGTGTGGAGCAGCAGCAGCAGCACTCCCTGCTCCCACCAGAAGCCTGGTGAATGGGAGCACAGGGGCCGAGGTGGTGGGGGCCTGAGCAGGCACGAGGACAGCACTGCCACCTCCTACAGCGACGTCACACTCTACATGGATGACATGCTGCCCTCGTCCCCCCTCTCCCTGGATCGACCCCCCAGCAGCGCCAACACAGAGTACTGGAGCATGGGGGGCGGAGTCGGGGGTCGTGAAGACAGCCGAGACACAGAGGGGGGCGGGAGCAACAACAGCCGCCAGAGCACGCCCTGCACAGAGTGCCGGGACTACCACCTCCACGGGGCCCACCTACCAGTGCTCACCATCGAGCCGCCCAGTGACAGCTCGGTGGACATGAGCGACCGCTCGGACCGAGGGTCACTCAGCCGGCAGCACATATACGAGCAGGAGCCGGGGGGTGAGGGGTCACCCCAGGGCACTCTAAAACACAAGCCCAAATCATGCTCGTCAGGCTCCTGCCCTTCCACCCCTGCACAGGGCCAGAGCCGCACCCCCAGACCCCTACCTTCCCCTGTCCCAACCCCCTCCCTCACCATGCCACCCAAAACCATCACCACCCCCACCTGCACCACCTGCACCACCACCACCAGTACTCTGACATGCCCTCCTCCGCACCCCTGCCCTCACAGCAGCCCCCATCCCTGCCCCTGTCTTCCCCCCATTCCTCCGTCCCTATGGCCCCCGGAGGCTTGGAGCAGCCCTGCTGCTCTGATGGAGACAACGACTCGCTGAACTCCACCACCAACTCCAACGAGACCATCAATTGCAGCTCGGGGTCATCATCCCGGGACAGCCTGCGGGAGCCGCTGCCCCCGCTGGGCAGGCAGACCTACCAGAGGGAGAGCCAGCGGAACTGGGACTCCCCCGCCTTCAACAACGACGTGGTGCAGAGGAGGCAGTACCGCATCGGCCTCAATCTCTTTAACAAGTGAGGGAGGGATGGAGGGGAGTTGAGGGAAGGGAGGGAGAGTTCGGCCCAATCTTTACCAAATAACCAATGTTTGTAAGGGTAATAACCATGAATGCTCTTATCATTGAGGAGGGGAGTTTTTAACGTGTAATTATTAACGAGTTAATAGACTATTTCACAAAGCAGTTTGCTCACCTTTAGCGCTCTGCCACTCTGACCCCACACCCCTGTAAATCACCCCTACTATTGATCGAACTTCATCAGAGTATGCCTTCTCCTATAGAAACACCCACATGCATAAATTGCGACTCAAATTCAAGGTAGGTATACACAGCACTCTTTAACGTATGTATGAGATGGGTTAACAGATACTAGCTAGTCAGGCAGCCAACCTCAGGCAGGGACAGTGACAGGAACAGAAAAATATATGATTTCTTTTTACTTAAAATGGTAATAAGGTATATAAACATTTTAAACAAAGTCCATCACAGCGTTAGAGATGGAGATGGAAATTGAACGGCGTTCAATTTGGTACTTGTCTGTAGTATGGCGGTCCCTTCAGCCCCAGGAGGGGGAACTACTCTTTGCTCCTCTGTCAGCAAGTGAAAGGGGAAGAAGGACTCCAAACTCTCCAATAGAGCTTGAAAGTGTTTGTTCCTATGAAAAAGTGTGCAGAATTTTAGGATTTAAGTGTACTTGAAGGTGCACTTAAATCCTAAATGACCTGTTTATCCTTGCTGATTATGAATACAGTGACGTTGTCATTCTCTTCTCCAAGAATATTCAATAACTCATGATCATTTGCACTCAACTCAACTTTTACACTATTGCAGTGATGTTGTGATGCACAACAATGCCGTAGCAGCTTTTGTTTTCTAGCTGCACTGTGAATCAGTCCATATTACACATGTTGTTTTTGGGCTGCTGTGGTCACTGTGGTCATCTCTCCCTTTCCCCAAATGTGTCACTGCAGGAAGCCTGAGAAGGGGATCCAGTATCTGATCGAAAGAGGGTTTGTGTCAGACACGCCCGTGGGAATCGCGCGCTTCATCCTGGAGAGGAAGGGACTGAGCCGGCAGATGATCGGAGAGTTTCTGGGCAACCGGCAGAAACAGTTCAACAAAGATGTGCTTGAGTGAGTGACAGAGTGAGAGAGGGAAAAGGCAAAGGGAGGGGAAAATGGAGGGAGAGTGGGAAAAGGATATGGAGCAGAGGAGGTTAGTCCGTAGAGGTAGGGGATGATTGTCCTCCCCTATTTTTCAAGAGGAAAGAAGAACACGGTGAAATAAAATTGTACTTGAATTGTAATGTTGGAAAACCTCACTGACATTAATAAAAACCTCTAGGGTACAAAAATCCTTTATTTCAACTCAGAAAACACCTCAATGGTTACCCTAAACTCCCTCAGGTGAGGAACAGTATAGCTTGTCCTCTGTAGGGGGCGGGATTAGTCGTATTAACTCATTCCAGTTTTCCTCTCTTGGCCTCTGTTTGGCCAGGAAACGTAATCTGATGCTTCAAGGGAGGTGAGCCTCCCTTCACGATTGACACTGTGTACGTCCAACCACCGGCAAAGCATTCTTGAGAAAAGTTATGTTTTAAGCCATCTGCCTATCCATTTGTCCATGTGAATCAAGAGATGAAACTGATTGCAGATCAGTGTTTTTACTTAGAGATGCTTTGACCAGCTGTGAAAAAACATTTGTCTTTTTGTCCAGTGTTGACAGGAACTGACAATAGCGTGTAATAAAACTTTGCATTGTTTGATATGGTCAACCGTTGTTTTCCCGATCTTTATTTTTTTTTTACGTAACCATTCAATAATAATCAGAGAGCCGAGACACTTAAACTGAAAACGTGTACCGGCCGACATAAGAAGTGATTTACTTCCATTAGTAATAGCTTATTTTAGGTATTTTTCTCAATGCATTCAAAAGTATATGAGGAGTTTGAAAATTAGCATTTGTACATTGTTAATAACTTGCATAATTAACAACTGGATATGTTATTTCGGCAATTTTAAAATAAAAGTGGTCATATAGGCTGTTTAGAAAAACATGATTAATTTGAATAAAAATATAAAAGTATCTAGCTAACTAATATAGAAGGTAGTAACATTTATGTAATTATTTTCATTGCTTATTTGCATAAATTATGTCATTCTCTGTTGAAATATTACTTATATCGCATGCCTAGTGGGTTTTACAAACCCAATAAAAATTGATAAAGGGAAATCAAATTTTAATGGTACTTACTGTATAATGAATTTCTCTGTGTAGTTCTCATAGACAATAACCTCATATATTTGAAGATGTAATACTAATGCAAAAATGACCCTATTCTTGAATCAGACTTACAGTTAACAATTCTTTGGAAACAATCCAATGTACTTCAAAAATCCATGAAACAAATTAATATTTGTTTTTATTATCCTTACATTGTTTAATGTTGCTGTTTTCTAAGCTTTATTTATCTTTGATACTCTACTGCCCCTCCTCCTCACATCTGTCCTCCCCAATTTTTTGAGTAACCAGCCACCACTGATATGGAGAGATGGAGGGAGAGAGGGAAAACAGAGAAGGGAGAGGGAGGGAGAGAGTAGGGTGATTTGTGGGGTGCTTGAGGCCATGACCTGCAGGATGTGATTGTGTTGCTTTGTATGTGTTTAATATAGAAGATGATTAACATGTTCCATATGTTCCTTTCTGCCCCCCTCTGCCTCTACTGTCTCCTCCCCCTCCTCCCTGTACCCCCTCTGTCTCTCCCGTACCCCCTCTTCCCCTTCCTTGTACCCCCTCTGTCTCTCCCGTACCCCCTCTTCCCCCTGCCTGTACCCCCTCTGTCTCCCCCGTACCCCTCAGCTGTGTGGTGGATGAGATGGATTTCTCAGGGATGGACCTGGATGATGCACTGAGGAAGTTCCAGGCCCAGATCAGAGTGCAGGGGGAAGCCCAGAAGGTGGAGAGACTCATCGAGGCATTCAGGTACTCCTGAGTGTGTGTGCGCCGCATGCATGTGTGTGTGTGTGTGAGCAAGAGAAAGAGTGAGAGAGGTAAAATATTCTCAGGGGAGCCCTGCAGGTGTAGAGACTTATCGAGGCATTCAGGTATTCCTGAGTGCGAGTGTGAGTGTGTGTGTGTGTGTGTGTGTGTGAGAGAGAGCAAGAGAAAGAGTGAGAGAGGTCAAATATTCACAGAGGAGCCCTGAAGTTGGCTCAAACCCCAGCCCTGTGATTGCCAGCCATGGTCGAAGGTCCACATTGGTGAGGCAACAATTGGCTCAGCCTCCCTGGAAATGCAGAAATTCTCATGAGTATAATTCAGTTTTGAATGAGTTTGAAGAAATTAAATATTTTTGCAGCATTCCCCTGTGTTCAGTTGGAGATGGGTTGCTTGTTATTTTGTTATGAGAGTGTGACTGTTACATAAAAGTGTTGTATTGAATTTTCACAAATTAAATTTATTGAAATGAAAAAACATAAAATAATGAAAAGTAATGCAAAATATGCTATAATGCATGAACATCCACAGTAGCTAAGCAATGGTACATTTTGAAGGTAACTGATAAAGATTGGAGATCTATCAAAGTGGAGGAAGATGGGTTTATTCTAGTCCTGCAGTGAATAGACATTATATTACATTATAATAAAGGCATTTGTTAGACACTCTTATCCAGAGCAACTTACAAGGCAAAGTGCAAGTGAATGGTACAAAAAGTGCAAAGATAACCCGAGTGAGGGGTAAAGTCCCAAGTGCCAAAGGTGACAGAATAGATCAGGACTCCCCTATAGACTATAGACTAAGGAGAAAATACACAACAACAAGGTTAAAAACTATTTACAGTTAAAAACAAGTGCAGATAAATGTGGAAAAACACTACAAATAGCAAGGAGGGGGAGGTGCAGCCTGAAGAGGTGAGTCTTCCAGTGCCAGTGTCTCTGCTGTTCTGACCTCCACGGGGAGATCATTTCACTGGGGCCAGGACAGACAGCAGACATGACCTGGAAGTGCAGGAGCGGAGGGGGCGGCATCAGGCGACCAGAGGTGGCAGAGCAGAGGGGTCTGGCAGGGGTGTAGGGTCTGATGATCTTCTGGAGGTGTGCTGGAGCTGTCCCCTTAACAGCCTGGTATGCTAGCACCAAAGTTTTCAGTTTGATGCGAGTGATAACAGGCAGCCAGTGCAGGGCAGTGAGCAGGGGGGTGAGACATTTAATTATTTGACCTATTTCAATTGCACAGTCATTGAATCAAATGAACAATATTTATGTGTGCCTAGCACAGGAAGATGTTTGTTCAAAAGGGTCACTGGTGCAGAGTGAACAGCAAGCAATGCTGTTAACTATACCCCCCCCAAATGGATGGATGATTCTTTGACCAGTTGTGTGCCCCCTCCCTGTGCTGCCAGCCCCCTGGGGCACCAGACCTTGGGGCGCACGGAGGTGTGCTGCATTCTCATATTTAACCTCTCTGGAGTGCTGCTGTATAGTCTATTAGATTAGGTATAGTTTTTCAAATTTTCATCAGCCTGTAGTCATACTTCAATGGTGCCCTCTCTGTCTCTCCCAGTCAGAGATACTGTGTATGCAACCCTGTGCTGGTCCGCCAGTTCCAGAACCCTGACACCATCTTCATCTTGGCCTTTGCCATCATCCTCCTCAACACGGACATGTACAGCCCCAACATCAAGCCTGAGAAGAAGATGAAGATCGAAGACTTCATCAAGAACTTGCGTGGTGGGTGGGTTCGCACCATTGACTGTTATGGGTGAATGATATTGGCAAAAAACAATGTTGCAATATTTTTACCAAATGACCGATTTAACCAACACGACTTGCAATTGTATATAAAACCTTTCTGTTTTCTGTGTGACTTTGTCGGTGTGGAAGATTTTAGGGATAAATAAGTATAATGACTGTTTTTGATAAAATATTAAATAAAACATAATTCATAACATCATTTCATTGAACTGCTTAAATAAACTAAATTAACATGTCTTGGAAGCCTGCTAATGCCAGTAGGTCCCACTGTAAATTGGAAATTAAACTTAATAGGTACTACTGTGTCAAACTTAGTTTACTACCCACTGTATATTAGAGGCACAAAACATAAGAAAACATAATACAGTACTGCAGTTGGCAAATTGTATCTTACATAATGGGCTGTATTTTACTCTACAGAGCATTCTGTGTGGCAGTACTTCAAAATAGCCTCAAATAATTTAAATGCCTGTCTATGCATTTCCTCCATTTTCTCCTTTAGCCCCAAAACCCCTTCCATGACCCCCAACTTGATCCCGCAGCACAGCCTTTTTATCATCATCGCTGTATTGCCACTCGTCCTTTTGTTCGTCTTGATCCTCTGTTCCTATCACCCTCTCCCCTTCTCTTCCCCCATCCACCCCTCCGTCTTAGGAGTGGATAATGGACAGGACATTCCCAGGGACCTGCTGGTGGGGATATACCAGCGCATCCAGAAGTGGGAGCTGAGGACCAATGACGACCACGTGTCCCAGGTTCAGGCAGTGGAAAGAGTCATCGTGGGCAAGAAGCCGGTCAGTCACTGACCTACAGATTCCACAGACTTGGCACACATATTGGCTGGGCTTTCAGCTGTAATGATTGATATAACTAATATTGATATAATTTATAACAACACCGAACAAAATTTAAATAAGTCATAGGAATACACAAACGTACTTGCATATATATGTAGACGGGTTTCAGGGAGGCTTTAAGCAGCCAGATAGGCCACAGACCTGCACCAAAAATTGAAAGGATCTCTTTACCAATAAACAAAGGGGAGTTTTAAACCTAACCCGATATAAGCCAATTAAAGCGATTTACCGCAACCTGCGACACTATGGAACACTATTAATGATAGAGGTAACGGCAGAGGTACGCTAACATTAAGCGCAAAAGCTGGTGAAGGAGCTGAAGACAACGCCCACTGTGCTGATGGAGGTCTGTGTCTACAGGCTGGCATCTTCTGAAAAGCCTGCTCTGCAGTTATCATTGTTTCAGTCACACAGCACCTTCTAAACAGGGTTCTCCATCCATCGTGGTGTTCAGCTCCACCACATTGTCTAACCAGGCTCCCATAATAATGGGTCATTGGCATCCAACTCCAGCTGCAGGAGAAAACGGATCACACTGCAGCATCAAAAGAAAATATTTCAGGGACTGAGAAATAGGACATTGCATTAGGAAGTAGAGGACAGGGAAGAATGCAGGGACTTGGTATCTTCTGAGCCCAAACAAACTTTAACCTTGTATTCCAGTTTTCTCAAGATTCCCCCAATGACTGTAAAATGGCTGCCAAGTGCAGATAATGCACATGAAATACCTGTGTTTCTTTGCGTACAGGTTCTGTCACTGCCACACCGCAGACTGGTGTGCTGCTGCCAGCTTTATGAGGTGCCTGACCCAAACCGACCTCAGAGGGCAGGGGTACACCAGAGAGAGGTCTTCCTCTTCAACGACCTGCTTGTGGTACGGATCAACATCAGATCCACACCTGTTTATTAATGAAATGCACAAATAAAAAGAAAAGTTATTTTGTTTATTTGTTAGTTTGGCTTAAGTTAATAAAAGCTTTTTTATGTATGTACAAATATGAACCTCCAAACAGCACAAAAATAAGGAGCATGTCTTTCATGTGATATGAGACAAAATCCCATATGCTTATACAGAACCCCCAGCATGGCATTTTTCAAGATCTCTGATGGGTGAGCATATGTGTGACAGAATGTATCTTGACTAGTCGTGGAGCCACATATTAAAATGTAAGGCAAAGGAAAACATTTAATTTGACACATTTCTCATATGTGTAGAACCTTGCCCTTCTACCACTACAGACTACCAAACACCATGCAAAATTGAATTTCTCCTGATCTCACATATAAATTATCAGAGAAGAACATGCACAAAACTGTTCATTTTGTGTATGTACCCGAGTTTCCAAGTGTTTTTAAAAACTGGTGATAAAAAGCACAATCCCAAGCGGTAATGTCAAGACCTACCTTGTAATTCATTTACACATAGTTTTTCATGTTATTCATACTACATAGTATAACACCACACTATCTACATAGCTAGCTACACACTACTTGATACCTACATTAGCTAGCTAGAAGGCTACGTTTTCTCAGGAATTCATGTCCAATAATGCTTATGTGATTTTCAGTTGCCATCACAATGAGGAAGATAGGCTAACTGCATTTTTTCCAGCAAGAGTTACGGGGAAAAAAGTGGAAGTATAGAGGTGAATCAAATAAGAATTTGAAAATTAGCCAGCAAGCTGCAGTACTCAACACATCCTTATCCTACACATCCAGTGTATAGGATAGTCGGATTATTGCTAACTAAAACCTTTTAAATGTTAAAGGCAATCAGTTGTCATACGTTAAAACATGGTAGTTCAGAATCTCCCATTGAAACGTATTGCTATAGAGTTCTACCTTGCTATATTTGCCATCACCCACGGCTACTCGTTCTGTTGTTGTTGTCCAAATTCCATTGTTTGCATGAAAGGCAGCATTCCGTCGTTTTCCATTCTTTGGACTAAACCACGAACATGATGGGGACTTTGACATAAGTTCTAAAGACAACGAAACAGTTCTTTCAAAAAGCAGACTGACTGAAACAGACTTTTTTACAATCTTGCACCATCAACGGCAATGTACAAATAAATCTGAACAAATAAATTGCTAGTAAATCAGCTAGGCAATTTTTGGTTTTGTTTTCCAACCTAACTTGGCAGGCATCACTAACATTGCCTCCTTGATTGATTTTTTGAGAAGTAACACAGCATAGTGCTGACGTTGGTAACTGAAACTACCTAGCTTCTGAATTCTTCGGAAAAAAATAGTATCATATTTACGCATGTAGTTACAGAATGTAAATACTTACTTCCACATCTCTTAAACCGCAACTGAAAACAAAAAAAAGTGAAATTAGAAAACAGATAGCAAAAGTCTGGAAGAGTGTATCCTTGGAAAGACCCTCATTCACTCTCCCTTTCTGTCTGTCTGTCGTTCTCTCTATTTCTGTCTTTAGATGACAAAGATCTTCCAGAAGAAGAAGTCCTTGGTCACATACAGTTTCCGGCAGTCCTTTCCACTGGTGGAGATGCAGGTTCACATGTTCCAGAACTCATGTGAGGGCTGGACTCTTTCTTTCCTGTCTAATGACCTCTAACTACTGCTCCCTCTGTCCTTGTCTGTCTGTGGTCTAATGACCTCTAACTACTGCTCCCTCTGTCCTTGTCTGTCTGTGGTCTAATGACCTCTAACTACTGCTCCCTCTGTCCTTGTCTGTCTGTGGTCTAATGAGCCATAACTACTGCTCCCTCTGTCCTTTTCTATCTGTGGTCTAATGAGCCCTAACTGCTGCCCCCTCTGTCCTTGAGTCTGTGTTTCTGTTGGAGGTCACCTGAGTCAGCCCATCTGACACTAATGATAACTGTCCTGCCAGTAGGTTGTAAGGTAGCAAGTCGCCTTTGAACCCCCTCAAATGCAGATATTGTTTTCACTGATTTGTCCCCTTCTCTTCACGTACCCCCAACACCCCCCACTCCCCCATAGACTACCCCCACGGCATCCGCCTTACCTCGGCAATCCCAGGTGGGGAGAGGAAGAATCTGATAGTGTTCAACGCACCGAGCCAGCAGGACCGAAACCGCTTCACGAGCGACCTAAGGGAGAGTATCGCAGAGGTACAGGAGATGGAGAGGTACCGAGTGGAACGTGAGTATCTCTACTCTTCAGGGGGGCTTTATACAGTGACCAGTTTTACCAGTGACATAAAGTGCACAAACTGATACCAGTGTAATTATCTCCACGCCCTAAATAGTCTTTATTTGTCATCAAATGTTACAAAAAAATAATAAGCACATTTGTTGAAGTTCAAATGAAATTACACACATATGCAATAGGTTGTGTAACTGAAGATGCTGTAGAAGGGTTTGTATCAGAAGGCACAAAAATAAACAATTGTGTAAGATGCTAGAATCAATTTATAGGTCTTAATTTGATGCGGTGGCAGAGCTGTTGTTTAGATGACGCTTTATTGATAATCTTATATTTGTGTTTGGCCACATTTTTGTGATGTTGCTGAGGCCAGTTTATTTGTTTTGTCTTCTAAAGACATTCCTGTAAAGTGTATTAGCTGGGACAGGCTTTTTGGTTAGACGCTTTTGTCACATCTGTATCAGTGATACTCTTTTATGGTAATCCAGGTACGCCTTATATTTACTTTATTGTAAACTGTGTTTCTAAGTCTCTTTGCCCCTAAACTTTTATTGTATTAAAAGACAACCAATGTTTTGGCAGAATGTGCCTTTTTCTGGGTTGCAGTGGATGCAGTCATTCAAGCCATACAATGGGGTCCAAAAGTCTGAGACCAATAGTGGAAGAGCTTCTATTTTGCATTCTTTTACAATTTAATGCAATTGTTTAATTACAAATTATATTAACAATTTGAGCGAAAGGTTGTATCTTTGAAAAATGTACATGAATTTCCAGAATGTCTTAGTTTTCAGTAAGTCCCCCTTTTGCTTTAATGGCAGGGTGCACTGGAGCTGGCATGCAAGTTTGAGAAAAACCTGATGATACATGTTATCACATGGTCTTTAAATGCACATAACTTTATTTGCCTTTAATTGCGCCAATAAATGTTCGATGGGGTCTGAGCTTTTCTACAAAGGGATTGACAGGGTCAGTGTCACACATTTGCTTAAATTTGACATAGACATTGTGCAGAATTTTCTTCTTCATTTTAGATGTCATACCTTTTCTTTATTTTAAATGTTTCAAAATACAAAAACTTTCTGATTATTTCCAGGTTTACATGAAAAAGGTGTGGAGAAAAAATATGTTCAGTGCAATCTCAGACTTTTGGACCCCACTGTATGTAGACATGTACAATAGGCCTCAGGTGAAACAAATGATCACGTCTTACAACAAACAAGTTGATTGGATACTCTGTAAATGTAGGGTATGTGTCTTCTTTCTTTTTTTTGACAAAAATGCGTTTCTTAATCTGAAATATTGTTCTGAAACAAACTTGCCTTGTCTGGAGTGTACTAAGCTCTGCCCTGGAGAAGAACATCTTAGATTGATTTGACTCTGTAACACAGGGTTAGACGAGGAGGTTTATATCTGTTTCTGGATTTCATGCCAACATCAGCTTTTAATAATTAGTCCAATAAATTATGTAATTGTATTTTCGCTGAGTCAGCGCTGAGAGTAATTGTATTTTCGCCGTTGTCAGCATTGACGATAACTGTGTTCTGATCTAGGAGTGAACCAGCCTCGGGCTATGTAGCTTATTAGCTAATGAAATTTGAGGGTGAAATAAACCTGTTTTCACCTTGATCATTTAGAGTACGTGAGTTTGAAACCCATGAATTTCATTTTGTTTTGTTTGATTTATTTTTTTAAATTCATGTGAAAATAATTAAACTGAAAAACTCAATCTAGTCATTGTCTTGAATAGTTACTGGTGGATTACTGCAGCTCTCAATGTCTTTGTGCTATTGGTTGACCTTGGTTGAGCCTGTCCTTTCTCCTGGACTGTAGTGGAGCTGGAGAAGCAGAAGGGTGTTATGCGGCCTGGCTTGCTGACCGGGAGCGTGGTGGGTGGGGCTCCTATGGGCGGAGCCAAGAACGAGGTGGTGAATGGCATTCTGGGAAAGCCCAGCCTAGATGACACCTACTCTGGAGGAGAGGGACTGAAACGGACTGCGCTCAGCTCCTCATTGAGGGATCTATCTGAGACTGGTGAGACACACACACACACACCCATATACTCACAATGTGTTACTCCAAGAAGTCTCTTATTCAAATCATATCTACACCCAACCCTGCATAGCATCAGTAGTTTGATATGATACCTCCATTTGATATCCCTCCTGGCCATTTTATCTTAATATACATATTTTATTTTACGTCAGCTTGGTTCAAGTCATGGCATAGTTGTAGACCAAGGACCTAATGTGCATTGATCAACCCAGAAATCTCTAAATGGTCCCTATCACATGTCATTCTTGTGCTCTGCTGTGGTGATTACCAAGCAGCACAAAAGAGAACATTACATGTTTTCTTAATATTGTGTTAATGAGGAGGCTGTTTAAGAGCAAACAGTAACTTTACAACCTATGCCGTACTGATGGACTGTATATACTACATATGCCATAGTCAATTTGATTTAAAATTTTAATTTATAATTGTAATGTACTATCATTTGTTGACTGTAGTGCTATCTTTGGACCTTCCAAATTTTACAGACTATAATGAATTCAGAATTATAATGGGAGAAAATCCAGTGTAGCAGAATTTATGAGTCGTTGGGAAAAATGTATTCCCCATTAGGAGAGGGACCTGTGTACCACATGCTGTGTGTGTTAAGCCAGTGCATCACTGTGGAAGACTAGGGATTAAGCCTGGTAGAGTCCTCAGTCTCATCACTCCTCAGTGGCCACTAACGACTACCCAGGCACTGGCAAAGTGCAACAACCAATCACACGTTGACTTATGGCTCCTCCCATCGCATGGGTATGGCTGTTTTGAAAGTGAGCTGCCTACTGCCTTGATGCCTGTAAGGCAGGTGCTCTTGTAGAGAGTGTTAGTAGCGTCTGTGTTATTTTACTTTGAAAAAGAAATGCAAGCCTTTAATCAAATGTGTGACACAAATGGTGTTGATTTTCAGTTGTTAATGAATATCAGGTTGTTGATTTATTACACTTGTGGAGCACCTCTCAGGTCACAACCTCATTTTCTGAGGTTGTTGCACAGACTTATGGTATCTTAGGGATATCCTAATGACAAAGGATATATCAGCTGTGACATTTAAATTCTCCAAAATGTAGATACCTTAGGAGGGCGCATTTTAAGGCACCTTCATATATGGACATTACCAAGGAGTGCTACCTTAATCAGAGGACTTTGAGTTACCTGTCACACATTTCCCAAATATGTCTGTATGATGTGTATTCCCTCTGTTTGGTTGGAGTTTATGAAAGACCAGGAAATAGTTTTCCTACATATTTTGTTTTGACTTTGTAAAATTCCCATTATATGTGTGACAATCAGTTAGATACATGGCACTTCACAAATAAAGGTTGACAGTGTTCAGTGATGGCGCATGAGCTGTAACCTGGGTAACCTGGCTGTCCCCGGTTGGTCACAGGCAAACGTGGCCGCAGAAACAGTGTGGGCTCCTTGGACAGCACCATTGAAGTAAGTTCAGGCAGATATTTTGGGAAGGTGTTTGCTTGTCTAATTCATGGCAAATGATCATCTGTGACCAGTGCCTGCATGCAACAAAGCTGTCTGTCCCATGCAATGACCTTGTATGTCTGTTCTCACACATCTGTTCGTCACACCTGGATGCTCTGTGCCATACGGAGTGTTACCCATGATGCAGCAATACAATCCTGGATGCTCTGTGCTATACGGAGTGTTACCCATGATGCCACAATACTATCCTGGATGCTCTGTACCATACTGAGTGTTACCCATGAAGCAGCAATACTATCCTGGATGCTCTGTACCATACTGAGAGTTACCCATGATGCAGCAATACTATCCTGGATGCTCTGTACCATACTGAGTGTTACCCATGATGCAGCAATACTATCCTGGATGCTCTGTGCCATACTATGTGTTACTCATGATGCATCAATACTATCCTGGATGCTCTGTACCATACTGAGTGTTACCCATGATGCAGCAATACTATCCTGGATGCTCTGTACCATACTGAGTGTTACCCATGATGCAGCAATACTATCCTTGATGCTCTGTGCCATGCTAAATGCTACCCATGATGCGGCAATACTATCCAGCATGCTGTGTGCCATGCTGATTGTTAGCCATGATGCAGCAATACTATCCTGGATGCTCTGTACCACACTGAGTGTTACCCATGATGCATTAATACTATCCTGGATGCTCTGTACCATACTGATTGGTACCCATGATGCTGCAATACTATCCTGGATGCTCTGTGCCATACTGAGTGTTACCCATGATGCATGATGTGTGTTACCCATGATGCAGCAATACTATCCTGGATGCTCTGTGCCATGCTGTGTGTTACCCAGGATGCAACAATACTATACTGGATGTTCTGTGCCACACTGAGTGTTACCATGATGCAGCAGTATTATCCTGATTGCTGTGTGCCATACTGAGTGTTACTCATAATTCAGCAGTATTATAAATGCATGCTCCTTCTTACAGTGACGACCATTTGAATAAGAGCGGCAAATGACACATTTTGTGAGATAATTTTGTCCTGCTCATGCTGTGTTTATCTGTCCTGTAGAGAGGGGAAATGGTAGTGGGGGTTTTACTGTGTAAGGACTCACACACTTAACTTCCCTCCCTCACTCCAAGGGAGAAATGGAAAATAAAAATGTCTGCTGTTTAAAAAAAATAATCTTAATACTGTTTTGCTTTTGGTTTTTAATAGTACAATTTTTAAAAAAGATATAATGAAAAATATTACATTTGTTGTGCCTGCATTTATCTTGAAGAGTAACTGAAATTCTTTAATACTATCATTTTCATGTCCCGTAGTCTAAAGTGAAATAAGAGTAATTGACAAAACCGAGCACATTTTCATGTGTGCTTGTCTGCACAAGCATATGCTAGGGCTACCACGGTTAAGAAACTGTAAGATAAGCTCCCAATAGCTTGTAAAATCAATTGTGTGCCACCCATAAAATGTATTGTGGTGAACTCTTGCTGTGTCTGCAGTCTGTTTTCTTCATTTATTCTGATTTTAAGGGCACCCTAAGGGAAGTTACAGTTAACTTTCCTTTTCATGTCTAGTAATTATGTTTTCTGTTTCCCCTTTAGTGGTTATTGGTGTACTGGTGATTATGTGCTTATTCATTACCTGCTACACTCATTCCATCATTTTTAACTTGTGATGTGATGTTACATGTCTCCTCTCATTGCTTAGATTGTTGGGTAAGGGGAGGGAGACATTACCTAAGATGGTCATGGCATCATGTTACCTTGTTAATGCTTGTCTCATTTTCTTTTTTCCTGGTTCCCTCTCTCCCTCCACACCATTTTTACCAGGGATCGATCATTAGCAGCCCCCGCCCACAGTACGTCCCCCCTGTGACAGGCGTGGCGCCCGGCTGCTATGGCTTAGAGGACTACCGGCCTCACCCCCCCATCCTGAGCCCCGGAATGGGGGTGGGGGGTGGGCCGGGGCAACAAAACAACGCTGCTGGGACAGCCCGAGCGGGAGGGAGTGGGGGAGTCTCCAGCAGCAGCAGCGAGAGGGGGGCGGGGACAGGGGTGGGGATGGGGGGCGGGGCGAGGAGTGGGAGCGGCTCTTTTCTGGGCTCCCTGTTCGGAAGCAAGCGCTCCAAAGCCCCAGGGCCCATTGTCATTCCGCCGGGGCCACACTACCCTCCCCCTGCTCCCCCCACCACGGGGGGCCCACCCCCACACTCCCCTTCCGCTCTATGCCAGTCAGAGGGAGGGGGGCCATCTATGATCCAGGCCCTGCACGCGCAGTACTGCCACATGGGTGGAGGGCAGCCGCCACCACCCTACCACCCCCACCACAGCTACCACGTCCCAGCCATGCCCCCAGCCAGCCAGCCCCCACCTGGGCCGCTTCCCCAGCATGCTTTGCAGGAACGCTACACCAACATGGCCATGGGCGTTGGGGTAGGGTCCCCGCCTCCCCCCCTATCTCCTCTCTCCCCGAGCTCTCCCGTCCCCCCGTACGCAGTCTACCACGCCCAGCCCACACACTCTGGCAGGGGGGGCAGCGCGTCTGGAAAGTTGCCCCTGGCTCTGTCCCACTCCCACCCGCTCACACACTCCCACCCTCACTCTCACGCCCCCGGGCCACGCCCACAACCCTCATCCCCCCTCTGCCCATCGACCCTACTTCTTCGCCAGCACGCCGCCCCCCTCCGCTTCCAGCACTGCCCACCACCTGCCCCCGGACGGCCCGTATCTGCCCCAGTACCCTCCGCTGTCTTCCATCCCCCCACCTCCCCATGCCCCTTTGCCCCCGCCATCCTCTCCCCTTACCCCTCTTACACCTCTCTCCCCTCACCCCCCCCAGCTCCCCGCGCAGCCTCCGCAGGGGGGGGGTCCGCAGGGGGCACCGGGGGCAGGGTTAGGGGGCACCAGCACGGGGGGCAGCTCCAAGTCCAAGCCTACCAACCGAATCAGCACGGTAGTGTGAGAGGGGTGTGGGGGTGGGGCCGCAGCGAGCAGCCGTTGGTGGGACAGGCGGGCAGGGGTGGGAGGGAAGCCCCCAATTGGGGCAGGGGACCACTGGCAGCACCCGAAAGAGGCGCAGCTTGCGCAGGCTCTGCTACTTCCACCTCCGTTTCCCAAATGTCTAGAAGCAGGAGTCAAAGCTGCCACACGCACATAGTGATCCTCACACTCACACTCTAATCCAACACACACACACATACACAAACATACAGACACACATAGTGATCCTCATTCACACTCACACTCTAATCCAACACACACACACACATACACAAACATACAGACACACATAGTGATCCTCACTCACACTCACCCTCTAATCCTAACACACACTCACACAGGCACTCACATTAATTCACTAATTATAACACTCACACTCACATACTCTCATTCATTAATTTGCATAAGCACACACACATTCTGTAATCCAAGCATACGCAGGCACACGTACGCATGCACACTCTCATTTGCTAATGCTAACACGCACACAGAGCAGTTACACTACCTAACTAAAAAGGGTTATATCACCCTAACCCTAACTAAAAGGGCTTCACCTGCAGAAGTTGTGCTTTGTTGTTGGCCGTTGTTTGAAGGTTGCATACCTGGGAATGATTCATCATTTCTTATGCAGATTAAATATTTAACATGAACATGACAGATATACATACCCAAGTTGGCACTCACACACATACAAAACATATTCAGTCCACAAGCTGCACATGAATACACTATCTGTAGTTATTGTGTTAATGGCTCCATTGGTTTGGAGAGCAGGAGGGAGTCTCACAAAAAGGCATGTATATTTCTTAAGTGTATCCATAGCAAACAGCAGGTCTTGCATGGCAGAGAGGAGGTGATGCAGGATTGGAGCATGTTCTAGAAGCTTCTGGAAAAAGACTTTATTGCAGTACAGACAGAGCAGAGAAACTACAAAGAAAGCATGCTTCTGAATGTTAGGAGGTACCCTTTCAGTGGTGCTGAAGATGGAGACTGTATAACAGTAGAGCTGTCCTTTTCTTCGGCAATAATCTTCATATAGCAGCACCAATGTGCACTGTTCATATACCGCTTGTATGTCTGGTATGAAGCAAGTTTCTTATCTAAAGAGTATCTCATATTTGAAGTTGCTAACTAAATAGCATTAAAATGATGCTGTGCTAATTTCTGTGAACACAGACATGAAAGTTAGCACTGTGCAGTTGTAGATGTCAGTTGGACAGTAAACCAAGTGTGTAACTGGGATTAAAAAAGAAGGAGGATTTTCATGTTTATGATTGACCATAATAGTATAAATGCCTATAGGACATTGGAAATATAGCCCTGGATTCAATCAACATTTTTCCTTACATTTTACCATACTCGCAATTCAGTTAACTGTTATTGTTTTGGTCACCAATCACCAAACCAAATATGCTAAACTGTGTGAAGAAAGTTAATGACCCAATACAATTAAAAATATCCTTTTGCAGTAGTTACATATATAGCAGGGACATTTGTAAAAAGCATATAAACAAATGTTAAGACAATATTTTATTCAGTCATGATTTGTTTAAAAAATTTGAAGTTACTTTCTAAAAAGCTATTAAGCTATCTAATTTGGTCTTTCATGTTGGGAGTTTGGTATTAGGCATGAGGAACTGAGCCATCAGATAAACAGGGCAGGGACACACACTTAGATTTGTGACCAAGTGTGAGTTTTCACCAAAGTCGGAGGCAAGGTAGTGGTGTAAGCAATTTTTCTATTGCTTACACCATAGGAAGGAAACTGTAGTAAACAATGTCAGCACTTAAACCTAAATGGACAAAACACCATCTACTGAATATTTACAAAACAAAATACAAATACCACATTTAGCACCATAGTAAACACTAGTCTCAACACGCACAACTGACACGATACAAAAATCAGTTAGACCCCACCCACCTAAACTGACACAATACAAAATCAGTTAGACCCCACCCACCAAAACTGACACAATACAAAAATCTGTTAGACTCCACCCACCTAAACTGACACAATACAAAAGTGCTACATTGTATAAACAACAGCCTTGTAATTGAACCACAATCTAGAGAGAGACAGGAATCCACATATGTGATGGTAGAGCAGCCAGGGGAAGGTGCAGAATTGTTGTCTACAGTGAAATTTGAGCCATTGGGTGATTTTACATTTTCTTTAACTTCCCCCATCATCTACTTTGTTTATTTGCATAATTTACAGCTAATTCCTTTATTGCATTTTTTGTATGATGAACCTCTGTAAATATGTACATTTTTTGAAAGTATTTTTGTGGTTGAAAAAGTATTGGAAGTATTTTTGTGGTGAAAAATAATTTCTGCTTTGGTAGTCAACTGTTAATGAAAAGGAACATGATTGTAATGATTTTACAAACACTTCCACATTACTTCAACATGGAAAAGAGATCACGGAATGCTTGGAGCATGCATGCAGGTCATTTTGACACTTTCACCTTACATTGTGTGCACACATTACATTTGTGAATTAATGGATAAACAGAAAGTCTTATTAGCTGACAAACTATTCTGTTTCCTTGAACTTGATTTTTAGCATGCGTTTGGCGTTTTGAGAGCATTGGAGCAATTTGCAAGTGATTTTGTGTCAAGGTGTTAATCTCTTCAGTGGGTTGTGTTAACTGTAGAAATAACTCTATTTAAAAAAAAATGTCTGCAGTAGGAAAATACTATAGCTCCATTTGTAACTCTGATTCTAGCTTTGAGGTGTGAAAGAGCCCTTAAATTAGTGTGTGTCTGTATCGAAGTAGCTAGGGTCTTTTAAATGGCTGTAATAGTTAATATTACTCCTTAACTTACCTTGAAAATGTCTGTTGACTTGGTAGTGAAAGCTCTCCACAGCTTCTGATTGCACATTCAATTAATTATCACAAAGATTCCACTGAGTCTCATGTCAAAATCAATGGCAGTCCATATACTTTTCTTTAAAATTCCTTTAAAATTTCTGTAAAATTCCCAGATTCACTTGATAAAGGGATAGGGAAACTATCCATTTGATTGTAATGACAGAATTCAGAAAAGAGCTTGTGATAAGTCATTTCAGAATGGACACATCCTTTCAGATTCTTATTGAGACATTACTTTATATCTAAAATATATTTAACAATTTTATAGTTTTTAATCATTTATTATTATTTTACTATTTGTATTTATGGATTTGGGGAAAATAGGTATACGTCTGTCTGTTGTATGTTAGTGAACGCAAAGTGACCATAGAGGGTTTAAGGTTAAATGCTGTTTGAATCCAGGCCAAACACTTTCATCTTCTGGAGGCTGCACTCATGTACTGCTCATGTGAGCATTGCTCATATCTCCTTGTACAAGTGGGGTAGAAGATAACTTTAATTGTGGTGTACATGCGCAGTGTGTGGTTATACCCCTTTGAGTATCTCTGTATAAGGCAAAATTATCAATAGTGCTTGTTGTTTGTCTTGTCTATCTTCTCATCAGATTTGTTTAACTTTTGGATTGTAAATTGCAATTATAAGTCTGTCCCATCCCTGCAAACAGCCAGATCTTTAATTACTCTCCCCTGTGAGGTGAGGGCTCTGAGTTGTGAGGTCACTGTGCTTTCTATGCTTAATACACACAGAGGCTGGAATGATCACTTGAAGAGTTAGAAAAATGGCTGTTGCTGGTGGAAACCATTGAGATTTGTTAATTTTATGCAAATCAGCAGTGGAATTTTGCAGTGCAGCTACCAATCCAAGAAGAAAATCCTTGTACGAGTCATGCACAGAAGACTATTTTGATAGGGCACACTGACTGACTAGGGTCTTGGTTGATACGTCACCACTGCCCACTTTTCAATGGCCAAAGCCAACCAAATATTCTGCTTGTATTTAGTGTTACACAGGCAGACTTCACTACAACTGACCAGAGAACTCAAAACTACATAATGAACAAGACGTCATTCTGTACACCAAAACTTTCACAGGGTGATGATTTACTGTCAGTTCTGATCACAGTCAGTCCTGATTACTGACAGTCTGGTCACAATCAGTCTTGATCACTGACAGTCCTGATCACTGAGTCCTTTTGCAAACAGGCACTGGTCTCTGCCAGACCTGTCATAGTTAGTGCTGATTCTGTACCATAGGGGGGCCTGTGCAGGACCCAGTGGTGTAGCTGAATGTGCCACCTTGTTTGGATGTTATTTTTTTCTAGACAGGGATTTCAATTCAACTGAGTGCAGACCTTCCACGCAGTACATCTGACATCCTCAGTCTCTCATCCGCAGGGTGACAGATCATTAATAGAAGTGTCATGAGTGCATGCATGCGCATGTGTGTCTGTGTATATGTGTGTTCAATGGATCCAGAGACAGAACATGCAATATTGAGACATATCTCTGCTGCTCTGGAAGGACTGATACATGTATCACAGGTCTTTGAAAAGGTCTTGACCTTAATGCTAATATTTTTAAACACAAGTCCATTTTTTTTGCGAGTATATTAGTAATTTGTTGATAATGACTTTAATCAATATTAAAAAAAAATATTGCTGCTGTTCTTTATGATGGCAGTCCAGTGCAATGAAAATTTAGAGATGCCTTTTGTAATAACCCCATTTTATTTGATTGTATGTCTGTCTTGGGCTTCGTTGTTCTTTATATTTATTTATTTTTATCTCATTTTCCCTACCTGAACGGAATAATCCACCCCACAGCAGCAACCTCCCACAAACTCAGGAAGGACTAGCTAATCACATAACTTTCACACTGAAAAAGCTTGCAGATATGAGCCAAATACATGCTGCCTATGCCGTCAAAAGAATTCCAGGCTTCTTTTTACATTGGGAATTATAATGCTGTGTAATTACATGTGAAGCAGGCCCTGTGTTGCCACACGGATAACTCTCTGCTTTCTGCTGCAGCAAGCATGATTTTGCAGTGATTTTAGAAAGTCATAACTAGGGTATTCCACGTAACAATGTTCCCCAAATACTTGTACTTACATGTTCAGTTAAGTTAGGAGAGTTTGAGCTAACAAGGTATACCACGATGATCAACTGAAAAAGATATCTATCAAGCAGTTTGCTCAATTACATTAGTGATATGTTGAGTAATTTGGGCAGAAGGTTTATCTTAACCACATCCCTGTTTCTGTCTGTAGCCGATTGTTGCTGAGTTTGGACCTTGCTGTAAGGTTTCATATGGAGGAAAGCATTTCATACAGGGCACTGCCCCCTGTCCTGTTCCTACACCACTGTAGATACTTTACTGAGACAATCCATCTGTCTATACCCCTGCAGTCACAGGTCAAGATGGACCATTTTGGGTTTGTGGTAACACATGATGGCATGTTAAATGTGTAAACACACAGCAATGATAAGTAAATAACTAACTGAAAATGTAAAAAGCAGTCTGAAACTCTTAGTAGTTGTTACATAGTGCATCATCATTGACATGTAACATAGCTGGTTTTGTTTCTCATGTGTAATTAAGAAAACTGTTGCATTTTACCTTTTGCACTTAACCCTTTTAAATATTGAAATATAATGCTCTTGGATGTTTTATACTCAAACCAAGTTGTACAAACAAACAAGACATGGTTCATTAATTAATTTTATGCCATTAAAAATGTTCATAACAGGACCTTGGGGTATGCAAAAGCACCTGAGCTACTGTCAAATTTTAGCTGTGTGACAGGATGTCTGGCATGTGACATCTGTGATGCTTAACATAGTTGTTGAAAATTAGCTGGTGGTGGACGGCACTAAGACTCTGGACCACAAGTGTTTGATTGGCTTGAGATATGTTGACTGTGGAAATGCCTCTGTAGGAATCTGAATTCAGTTTTCTGTCCCCCAAACCTTTCCTGAACAAACCTGCATGATCCTGATCAAGAGCCTTTTCACAGATGCATACACTGCAGCCATGAATGAACAATAGGGAGTGAAGCTGGCAGAGAGTCACTGGTCTGTGGGCATTTGAGTTCGAGCAGATACTGACTCCATGTTGCTTTGATGACATAGGCATTTCTGTGATTGGTGAAGTATCTTTTTGCTCCACATTTTTCCATGCACAACAACAAAATCAAAGAATAAGTAGGTGAAGACCATTTTTATAAAATATAGAATGAACACTCTGTAAACAGTTTTTATAAACAATAGGAGATTACAATAGATATTTACTTTGTGCAAAATTGATTGTAAGCAAATGCAGTGCCTTGCAAAGTATTCAAACACTTGACCAAATCTCAAATTTTATTGGATTTCAAAGAATATGCAGACACTTTTTTCCATATTATTTTAATTGAAAATAATGATTCTCAATATGAGTTAGTTTGAGTTGACATTAGTTCTGTCAGAAATATGTTCAAGATTAATAAAATATGCTGCTTTGCATGGTTTGTATCATTTATTTATGATTTTGGCCAAGATACTGGCCCTTTACCAATAGTTTTGTGGTATTGAAGACCCCACCCCACCCAACCTCATTCAGCTGGTCAGGTTACCTAAAATCATTGGCCCAAAATGCTGACCCACACAGAATGTGCTGCAAATCCTTGGCAATAGGGCCAATCTGATTTACACTGGTTTCTGAATGGACTTTGAGCATCTGTAACACCTTTCTGTCACATTGTACATCCTTCACACAAGATGTGGGCTCCGCTGTTTGGCTCACTGTGAGGCCCTTACGTCCCCAGCTTTGTCCATTACCGCCTGCAGTTCTCCAGACATCATAGACCATTCGGTCAGCATGACAGGGGAGAGCTCTGGTGTTCCAACCAGTATCAAAGCACTCAAAGGGTAGGAGATGAGAGGTTTCACTCAATGAAAAACACCTTCATATGGGAAATGGAGAGAGGACGACAAAAGAAGAGGGGAGAGACCATAGCAAAAAGAAACTAGGAGGAAGAGGAGAGAGCAGGCATCAGGTGTCCGTGACTTTGAGGTGTGTGCTTATTGGCTTTTTCTCCACCACAGTGAGTGCAATGAGTGTGTCTTCCCTCTATGATCTCCGTTGCATGAGTATCTGCACTTACTGACCTGAATGTACATATTATCTAACACAAATGCTCAGTATTGACTATGGAATGGACTAACATGTCTACAGTTTTATAGATGTGTGCGTGGCGGGGTGGGGGATGGGGTTTGGTGCTTGGTCAATGGATATTTAATTGTTTTTATTGTCGGGGAAACAAATCAATTCTACTTGTATGTGTGTGTGCGCGTGTCAGAGTAGATAATATTATACAATTGCAACAAATACAAGCTATTTATTTGTGTACATAAAACGCTTCAGTTGAACAAAAACAAATGAAATATGAGTATTTATTGCTTCTGATATTATTAAAAAATGTCCTTGCAGTGGAAAAGACTTGTGGCTTGTTCTTTTGTTCTTCTTGTGTACTTAGGTTTTGCACAATACATATTTCGCCCAAGTGCTCCCAGTGCACGATCAACATACCTAACAAAGCTATGAAGTTTTAGCAGACGGACTGACCTTTAATAGCTGAAATAAAGTAAGGATTGAGACAAATGATGCCTTAGGAAGGTACCCAACCCATGCCTGTATGATTTGGCCAAAGATTTTACAACACCACCAGGAGCTTTGTCTTCTGGGACTTTTCATTTTTCCGTATTTCCTGACAAACCACAAATCATTTACACTCAGGAACTTAGCAAATGTTCTTTTCCACAGTCAGTCACACAGTTTGCATGTCCGCACACCTGTCCATTTACAGCTAAATATTTATTAATGTGATTCTCAGCAATGTCCTCCCTGGGAATTGAACCTAACTATTATGACACGCTACTGTCCCATTATTTAGACAAATCCATTTATAACAGTGTTAATGATTGTGTCATTGTCTGCAGGTACGTGCAGCAATGCTGCACCTCAAAATGCGCAGTAGGGTACTTATTTCAGCAAGTCTTGCAAGTTTGCTGTTACTGGCAAACAGTACCTGCTGTCCACTGAAAGACACTGTCACCTATTCATACAGTTGACACTTGTACCACTTTATTATTAGGTTTACACAACTGTGTGCAAATAGTCATGCCACTTGCAACAGTGGTTCCCAGACTCAGTCCAGGGGTCCCCCTGTGTATTTGGTTTTCCTTAAAGCTGATTCATGGCTCAATTAAGGTTGTTGAGCTTATTGTAATGCAGTGCAGGTTTGGATCAAGGCCATTTGCTCTGTCACTGAATTGTTCATTTTTGGTGGCCAGGTGTCCACACTTTCAACAATTCACACCTGACAGTCTAAGCAGGGACAGCCTAAGCAGGGGCAATAGGGAAGGTCAGGTCTTTTGTCAGCATGGGCAGTGCAGTAGGGGATGCTTGTGAAGACTCAGTGGTGACTACTTTCGGTAAAAGACAGAGAAAAGGGGGAAAAGATTCTGCCCTATAGGTTCCCAAATTTCTTGTATATTCCAATGGGAGTTATGCCACCATTTTTTTTATCTCACTTGATAAACTCACTTCAAAGATTAATCAGACATTAAAATATGTAATTATTTTGATTTTCAGTTAAATCCAGATTTTGTGAGCTTGTTTCTTGGAATATTTCCCATGTCTACTACATGGGTCTACTACATGAACGCCATTTCTTTACAGCCCAATAGCTGGGAGAGTTTAAGAACTGCTGTACCCTAGGAAGTTGTCTCTCCAACAGGACAGAAGCTTAGTCTAAACAGGCAGCATTTAAATTGAGTGCACCCATGATAAAAATAAAAAAAGTTACTGGTATTTTCTAATTATAGGCACAGGAAAGAGTAGGTGGAGTGCCTAGGATTACCAGGCTTCTTGTATGTTTTGTCCACTAGAGGGCAATCATCTACAGGAATCAGTGGGTGCACATGACAGTTGGTAAAGGGCTGTATTAGTCACCAAGTTCAATCAAAGAAGCCACAAATGTGGTCGTGCAATATTTGCGCATGAAAATGAAAGTGTGAAACTGACAACTTGATGGATGAGTGATTCAGAAGATGGATGGTTGGATGGAAAACAAAGAATTCTAACATAATGCCAGGACTGATAATCATCAAAACTAAAAATAGAACTAGATGACCTCAAAAATGTTTTCTTCACCACATAATTTATTATGAAATAATAGTGATGCAGATGATCATCTCTAGGCCTACAGCTCCCTCATAATATTAAAAGCCTGCCTCTGCAGGGCTATTTGGAGATGAGAAGTAATTAATGAAATAAGGAATAGTCCCTCTACATAGGTGAATCTAGGCCTAACAACATTTCTTTGCTAAACTTTCTTTTGATTGCATGTTGTCCTGTGGTAACTTATTGTATTTCTCAAGTTCCTGTTATTCTCCTATTCTGTACTTGGCCAAATGACATAACCAGAGATTGGTGACTTTTCTTATTTTTGCACACAGGAAGTAAAGAGCATGTGTAACCTGAGAACAAAAATGGCACCAATGGGTCTTCAGGGTGCACTATAATAAGCACTCTTACCAAAACCTTTTGTGTGTCCTGTCCCATTTGATTGAGAGGCCTGAAGCTTGGTGCCCAGGTGGATTTTCTCACGCTGAACAAATTTAGAATTGTGACCAATAAAGTCTGTCTTCAAATGGAAAAATCCTCTGCCAGTTTTTATGTTTTTGACATAATTCTCCCCAAAAAGTAGGGTAAAATGGCACTGAAAGCTCATTGAATGTGCCCTAACCTAGTTTTACAAAAGCTAAGGTATTATTAGCCCTCTACTGTATATTGTTGCCCTGAGGCAACAGAAATATTTTTTACCTGCACACCCTCTCCTTTAAGCATATTTAAATTTTTACACAATTTAATGTCTGATGACACATTTCTGACCAGTCAAATGAGGAGCTGAAGTGGGTGTGATGTGTAAATGGATGTGATTTTGAGGTAGACAAAGTCTCTTAAGAAGCAGTTCATGTCAGACATGGTGGTGCTTTTTAATGAAAATTGTAAAGGAACTGGAGTGATAGGTGGAGATTAAAATTGCACAATGAATCCTATTTTAGATAAATCTAGCCAGAAAAAGGGTCATATTTCTAAATTTTCCAAAGTTTTAAATGGTTTATGCTCTGAATGTGGCCTAACTGATATTTGGCATGAACTTAATCCCAGTGTTAAAGACTATACTTTCTTTTCCAATGTCCATAACTCATATTCTCGAATAGATTATTTCTTCATTCCTTCAAAATATATGCACATGATAAAAAACTGTGAAATTAGTTCAGTCATTTTGTTGGACCATGCTAAATTTAACCTAACTATGCATTTGAGAATGGAGAATATGAAATCTAAACGGTGGAGATTTGATACTTCTTTACTCAAAGAAAAAGATTTTAAATCCAAAATTCGAATCTGGATTACAAATTATATACAGGAGAACAATGACCCCACATTAGATTCTAATACTATTTGGGAGGCCACAAAAGCAACTTTAAGAGGACAAATAATTTCATATGTATCTTTTAGGAAATTGACAGAAATAACTCAAAAACAAGAACTCCTGAAAGAGGTGGAAAGATGTGAAGCTCTACATAAGACCTTAAACACTGAGGATAATTGGAGACAGTTAACTGCAGCAAGGGATAAATTAAACCTTGACATTTCGCATGAAGTCACAAAAAAAATCAATTATATCAAGCAAAAACACTATGAATTAGGTAATAAACCAAATAAGCTTTTGGTTCATCAGCTAAAGAAGGAACAGTCTGAAAAGGTGATTAAAGCTATTTGCTCTACGAATAATAGTAGTACTTATGATCCAAGAGGGATAAATCAACCTTTTTATGAGTTTTATAATAAATTATATACTTCAGGAAGTAGCTATTAACAAGATGAATTAGACTCTTACCTTCAAAATATTAATTTGCCTAAGCTATCTCAATCAGATCAACAGAACCCTAATTCTCCCTTTACAAAAGTAGAAGTCCTGGCTGCGATTAACTCAATGCCTGCAAATCAAGCTCTAGGACCAGATTGTGTTCCTGGGGAATTTTACAAAGAATTCTGGACACACCTCCACCCTATTTTTATACCAATGATTAACCATTTTTGTTATAATAGAGCACTCCCTCAATAAATGAACTTTGCACGTGTTAGTGACCTGCATAAAAGTGGTAAAGACCCTTTAGACTATTCATCATATTGGCATATAAATCTCCAGGATTATGATTATAAGATTAAATTATTATTATTTGCTAAATTATTAGAAAAAAGACTTGAATCCATTCTGCCCAAATGAATTAATCAAGATCAATCTGGATTTATAAAAGAAAGATAATCCACAACATCAGATGCCTTTTTAATGTAATAAATTATTTGGATTCCTGTCAACTGCCTTCTCTGCTTCTATCTTTGGATGCGGAGAAGGCATTTGACAGGGTCGATTGGAATTTTCTTCTTTCTGTATTATATAAGTTCAATATGGGATCCAACTTCCTTGAATGGATAAAATCTATTTACAGGTGTCCTAAAGCAGTAGTTATTACCAATGGCTTTTCTTCAAACTTTTTCTCATTAAGTAGAGGAAACAGACAAGGATGTCCGCTATCACCGTTACTGTTTGCATTGGTGATTGAACCATTGGCCTCACCTATAAGAGCTAATGCAAATATTAAAGGACCAAAGATCAGTGACTATGAACATAAAATATCTTGTACGCAGATGACATAATATTATATATAACAGAACCAGAAGTCACGATATCACAATTATTAACTAAAGTTGAACAATTTGGGAGATTTTCGGAAACAAAATTAAAAAATCAGATCAAATGCTTGTCCATTTCATATGCCACTAATGAAAAAGTTGTGCATGCCTAGTACTTTTCATTGGACACCAGGGGGTTTTATATATTTAGGAATAAATGTCACCCCTGAGTTACACAAACTTTTTGAAGAAAATTATATTCCCCTTCTCAATAACAATAAATCTGATTTGTCTAAATGGTCTTCTTTACCACTGTCTCTTCTAAGGAGATTCGATGTCATTAGAATTAACATTCTCCCAAGATTTAATTCTCTTTTTCAGATGTTGCCATGTTATCTACCAACATCTTTTTTTTAAATCTTTCAACAAACATTTTTCAAAATGTATATAGTGCAACAAAAACCAAGAATTAAATTATCAACACTTTTGAAGCCAGAATCTATGGTGGGTCTTGATCTCCCTAATCTCCAGTATTATTATTGGTCAGCTCAATTACATAATTTATTGTCATGGTCACTGGATAGACAAGACTTCTTATGGGTTCAAATTGAAGCTAATTTCTTGCATCCCCTTCCTTTGCAATCCCTTATGTTTATAAAACACTTCAACAAGATAAATAATATTGATCAATGTTTTACTGTTGCTGACACACTCTTAGCTTGGAGAGACTGCATTAAGACTCTTGGTATTAACACCTGTACTTCTATGTATTCTCCTGTTCTTCTGAATTATGATTTAAAAAAATGTATCTTCAATGAACATATGTTAGATGGCCCACTCTTGGCCTGAAGAAAATGAAAGCTAAAATCATTTATTGATCTGAGAAAAGAATATGACATTCCAAAGACAGATTCTCTAAAGTATTTACAAATTCGAAATGTTATTCACTCACTTATCAAAGAGAAGAAGTTGAGATCTTGTTGATCTGAAGTGGAGGATGTATCGATCTCCTCCACCTCTATTACGGGTAAAATTAGTGAATTTTATGACCTCTTATCTAAAGGAGGTCATTCTTCTTTTCTTCAGTTAAATATTAAATATTTGGGAAAAAGATCTGGGTATAGCTTTAGATGAAAACATCTGGTTGAATATTTATGAAAGAATACATTACACATTCACAAGCCACAAAATTAAGGAAGCTAATTTCAAATTTCTCTACAAGTATTACCTCACCCTAATAAAGAATCATAAATTCTCAAAAGATACTTCATTGAAATGTCCAAGATGTAAGATCAGAGAATGAAACTTTATGTATTTTTTGTAATGTGATCTATTAAAAAGCTTCTGGAACTCTCTACAACTTTAGCAAATCAGTTTAGAAAATAGAAGCTGATTTTCATTCATGTTTTTATTTACTAAATGCATTGCTTGATCTTCCATTAGATTCTAAAAAGTCTAGATTATTAATTATTATAACATATTTCGCTTATAAATGTATTCTTTTGTTTTAGAAAAGGGAATCACCTCCAACTTTTAAACTGTTCCTGGATCAAATATATGAATTTTTACCATTGGACAGATTAACTCTTGAAAAATACGACTGTTTCTATTGTACTTTGTTTTATTTATTAATTTAATTTAAATAATTTATTTATTTTCATTATTTTTTATCTTTTTGTATAGTATCTACTGGTTGTAAAAGTATGGTGGTTGATTAAAAGGATGGGGGATAAATTAAAGATGAATGTTTTCTTATTTCTTTTTTTTTTCCTTTTTGTATTGTAATTGTAATTTGGTAATGTGCTGGTCCTTTTTGTTTTTTGTTTTGGAAATAGTACATAAAGTATATTAATATAATTAATATTTTTTAATAGAATTGCTGTTCTTTGCAAAGCAGTGCTACGTTTGTTATATCCACAGATGTTTTTAATCTAATTACATCAATTGGTGTTGATTGCTTTGTGAATTACTTGTCTTATTGTTAATCAAAGAGGATAAATGGGAACAGGTTGGACATAATGATACAAAGGGGAAAGTTTGTTCTTCCCATTTTGAGTTCACTAGCTGCCACTGGTGCAAAATGAACCTGATTGAGTGGTAAGGGTCTTTCTGTCTGACAGTGAAGGCAGCTAGCTTGAGGGCAGAGGCAGGGAGTCAGAATGGATTAGAGAATCAGGTCTGAGAGGCAGTTATATAGGTTACCAGTCTACACCCCACATACAGAAACAACTAGCACATGGTGGCTTGCAGAATTAAGTACTTCTTAAACAAAGAATGATCAACATTTGCCATTTATGATAGTTTGATGAACACAAAAGACTGTAGGCTGGATTATGGTAAAGGAATAGGAGAGACTAACTTATGGCCATACAAATTAATTCTTCTAATTCTTCTGCTTAATGTTTTCTTTTGGAAGAAGAAGTGTCATCTGACTCCACGCCTGCGCCTGTGAGTGAAAACGAAGATAATGAAACATCTTCCTCTGATTCTTCATTATTCGGAATTTCAAGTTTGCCCTGTTGGCGAACACCCTACAACACCAACTTCACTGCTTACACAGAACGCCAGGGCAGCCTTCCAGATCCTAATGAGATCATATCACCCCTGCTGTGCCTCAAGATATTTTTCTCCGGTGACATTCTGGAAGTCACTGCAGAGCAGTAAAATTTACATGCCATACAGCGTGACACCAACAAGCCACTAAACCTCACAATCAGTTTAATTTTAAAGTTCCAGTGTACTAAACAACCCTCCTACAGACTGTGTAATTATAAGTCACCTTAGTTTGAGAAAGAACTGTTCATCCTCCGTATGCTACAAGATACAGATTTCCATACCGAAAGTCTTGGTCCCTTTGTAGTTCCATGCAAAACATAAATTTATTGCAAAATGTTATATTTTTCAGGTTCTTTTGGCCTGAATGATGACAATGTGCTATGTTAGTGGAAATTGTCCGCCAATTTCTGCTCACATCAGTTTGTTAATTGAAGACACTCATTTTGGACATGCCCGAGTTCTGCATTCCATGCAGTTCCTTACAGGTTTTGGAAGCACTGTTGGGTGTTCCTGTGACATTCTACAATTCAAAACAAACAGCTTTGAGGGCCAGATTATGAGAAGCGCTAACCAGTCTTCTCAATGTGTGTTTTCCTGTCTCTGTGAGAATTTTTGGCCCACCTGCTCTTTTCTTAACTGCAGTATTACCTCCAGTCATCCATTTCTTCATGACTTTGCACATAGTTTAGTTTGGAATGTTCAGGTGCACTGCAATAGCATGTACTAAAATAGATCTTAAATGGTTCCCTATCGTTGCTGACAACTCTCCCATTTTTCCTGGGTTTCAACCACATTTTAAGCCCATCTATCAGTGTTTTCTAGTGTTGTTGTTTTTTCTGGGAAGCTCCATTACTTCCCCCAGCCCTCCAAGTTTAAATTCATTGAACGGATCAAGGATTCTTGTCTGTCTGTTGCCAGATTGCTTTCTAAGCATAATGCAAATGTAGTCTGCTTCATTGTCATGGCGACACACACACACCAATCTACCATTCATTTTTGAAGTGATACTCATTTGCATATTTTCTGGAAAGCTAATTTAATCTGCAATAGATATTTATTTATATGCAATAAATACTTTTGGTTGGGTTTTATATATACTCCTACCGTGCAACATATAACACCAAAGAGATATATGTCAAGTTATACCATATAACTCCCAGGCTGTATCAGCTGAAACTGCACTGCATATGTCCCTAAATAGTCCTTTAATATAAAATCGCTGCAGCTTTAGATGGCTGCAGAGGTTCTACTTGTCATGCTACACTGGTATTGCATGCTGTAAATTCATGACTTGCAATTTCTTCATCTTTCATTTCTATATGCATATTCATCACTATATTCATTAATTCTATAAATGTTTGTCCATCTCTATCTAATGAACTGTAAATCTGATTGGCTTACAACTTGGTATGTTGATTCTTTAATTGTGTCTCCATAGTTTGAGAATGAATTGTGCAGTTAGTTAAAGGTAACCACAACATATACCACTGGATGTCATGATGTCACACCAAGGCTGTACATCTTAAATATACATCAGGTCATGAAATTTGGTGTCTGAATCTTAGGCATACATTCCTCTCACAGAGAGGATGATGGGTAATATATGATAATTATTCGCTCATATTGAATCTGAGATTGGTTTTCTCCATCTATGTTTGGACCAGTGGCAGCTGTTGAACTCAAAAAAGGGGAGGAACAAACTTTACCTTTATACCTATCGTTATGTTCAACCTGTTCCCATTTATCTTCCTGGATTAACAATAAAACAATTAATTCAAAGCGTTATCTATGGTTTCTAGTTTAATTTTGTAATAGTAACCTAATATTTTTCTTTACTAACACGTGCAGTATTTGTTATAACTATATTATTGTGGGCTAATTTGTATTTTTCAGTTTTGGACACATTAAATATGTCAAATGATATAACAAACATAATTCTATAAGAACAGCAATTCTATTTAAAAATGAATTTGGTAACCGTTTACTCTATTTACGTCAGCTGGTGTTGATTACTCCGTAAATAATTTGTTTTATCGTCAATCAAGGAGGATAACTGGGACCAGGTTGAAAGTAATGATAGGTTTAAAGGTAAAGTTTGTTCCTCCCCTGTTTCTAGCTCACCAGTCGCCACTGGTTTGGACATACCTTTGTTACGTTATAATATGCAGCTCATTTGTTATTGCTTTTTTGCGTCATTTCGTTATACATTCCTGTTATCGATGAACACTTACAGCTTGTATACCGTGGTGCCTTCAAACTACAATGCCAATAAGGCTGATTTTTCAAAATTATAAAGCATGCACTAAAATAATTTACATTAACCACGCTCCAAAGCATGACACGTTTTTCTTATTCTGACATAACCGGTAGCTTACCTCACATTTTCGTTATTTGGCCTTTGTAAACATTGTTTGCGTCAACACTCTGATGTCATCACGCAAGACGCTTGACAGACGACGAAACTGTTATGTTACTTCTTCCAGGCTAAAAGCATCGTCTGCGAGTATTATTCCGCGTCACGTCTCACTATCTACCAGCATTATCCATATTTCACAGTTGCCTGAAACGTTTAAAGCAAGTGTAGTCCAATTATCTATCCCTAATACCCAAGCAAACTCAGTAATTGCATAAACCGTAATTGCCATGGGAAATAAGAGGAGATAGCAGAGGAAGCGTATACGAACTATTTTGTATGTAATGTGGAAGGATTGAGACGGTGCCCTCTCGCTCACTCATGCGCTCAGCGCACCCACTGGTGGAACTTGAGGTTGTACTGAGGCAGTGATGAAACTAAGATGGCGTCTAGTTCAGCCGAGAGGAGCGGAGGGTAGCAAATTTGGCGAGAATTTCGACCGTTTGGGATTCGACTTGTGCTGAAACACACCTAGAACAACTACCCGTTTAACGGAGGATACTTATTTTTTGGATGCGAAGTGACCGGATATCTGCAGGTAGAGCCTAAAAAGAGAGAGCGACACTACAACGGGCTGATTAGCTATCCAAGACAACTGGACCTAAACAACAACAGAGGGGGAGGAAAGCGACGGAAGAGAATCTTGCTAGTCAGCTTGTGTGTTTTTTTCAGACTTGGGATATTTGTTCAAAACTCATATTAGTCAATTACTGAAACAAAATAGCTAAGAAACGCAGGTACTTCGGTACCAGTTTGTCAGGCCACAGTGACCGAAGCGCTGGGTTGGGCTGAAAAAGTGGAGGCCGCAGAGCAAGCAGCAGCCACCCGGAGAGTGACCCAGTCCCGAACAATAGACACTGTTATGAGTCTAGATTGAAGAGGCCCACGTATTATGCGTTAATCAGGTAGCTAGCTAACTAGCTAGCGTAACCAACTACCTCTACATATGACAATTTTTATGAACAACGTTTTGTCCACTAAAGACATTTAAATTTAAACTCGTTCAGTCTAGATATAACCAAAGATGAAGTTGCTCGAATGTTAGCTATCGTTGTTTAGCTATCTAACACTACGTGGCTAACTTGGTGCTAATTTATTAAAGATAAATTATAGTTGTTGTGTTCACTTTAAACGAGACCGATAAGGAACAATTGTATGATTTCACATTTTAAGGGGTTATGGTATCCGGTGATGGCAGATGGTGTCTACATAACCATTTATGTTCAGTTCATTAGGTTTATCGAAGGCCTAAACATCAGTTATCTGGCGACCGACATGGAACAGCGCGATAGATTAGGCAGTAAACCGTTGCCACAACAATCCCATTTAACTAACGCTGGGTTAAAGGTAATTTATTTGACCGGATGTAACGGTGGATAACGGTGTGTGATGTGTATTTTGATGGAAATGACTGTACTCCAGTCAGCCTCTGGGACTGGCTGGCCATACACGATCAGTCCCATCACTCTAAGCAACGATGCAACTTAGTTGGCCAGTCACATTGATTTTGCTAGCTTGCCAGGGTGCATAGTCAGGGTAGGCTGTTCCTATTTGTCAAATGGGTTGTTAACTGGGATGGGTAACTTGTCTGCTGGTGCTGGTCGCCACAGTGCAACCGGGCTCACGGTGAATTATAGTGTCTAAGGTAGTTTAGCCAGTAATGTTATCCTTGATATTACACGTTCGCATTGTGGTTTGATATCAAAATTAGTGAATGTAGTGATAATTATCTGTCTATCTTGTCCCTCGCGTCAGTTGGCTGTGTATCATATGTTACATAACGTTAGTTTACCAGCGAAACATGCTAGCCAGAAGGCTACCTTAGTTAGGTTATAGGTAGTTATCTTTACGTGATAGCGTAGCGTGCACGTATTTAGCTAGATTACGTTAGCTATCTTATCAGCTAGCGATAACGCTATATACATGCAGTGGGCTATCCGACGGTGCTATGGAGGATTCGCATTTTGTTTGCAAAATTACAATTCAAAATACACGTTTTGTAGTTGAACAGTTTGTCATAATTGTGACTCCATACAAAACACCATTGTTGGAGGCCGTTTCATGACTGTGACTGTTTGGTGGCTAACATTAGCCAAGTTGTCCTATTATAACGTGAAGGCTAATATGATAGAATGACTTAGATCGCCCATGTTTCTCGGGAAGAGTTCTACCCTGAAAGGTTTTTAGACAAGTTTAGTTATTTGGACAAAAGGTTACGTATAACAGCTCAACAATAGTGAAAACGACTCTTCCTATAGCTAGCTAGATGTGCAGCAGCCATTTTTTCCGAAGGTGTTTTGTAGTCTGTCCATTAACATTACTGCTTTGATGTATGTATCATCATGTAACTTAACGCACCTGTCTGAGATACAAAACACTACCCACATGTGAAGAAAGAATTTATATCGACCATTTTAGTAGGTCCAATATGAAACCGTTGTGGTCGTACATCAAAAGTGTGTGGTTGAACATCGAGGGCAGGGAGGGGACGAGAACTGGGCGAGTCACGTATACCTTCAGTCCGCGACCTCATACCGCCGCAGCCCTTCTGGTGGTGCTAATGAGACTTGGTGCAAGTGCATCTTTTAATCTGAGCAGGATATCCGACAGAACGCTATGTTTTATCTTGACCCGTTGTGTAATGGTGCAGAGGGGAACTACTGGGTTATAATTTGTAAGGGGGGTATCCCTATTATTTCTAACCGCTAATTTATTTTTTTTTTTGCATGTTTCAGTCTGCTTGAGCAAACCGTGAGAGCACATTGTCAGGATTGTTAATGCACCACGTTGGCCTTTTAGACGGAGACAAATTGTTGATTACCTTTATCCCATTTTCTTGCATAAGGACGGCGCAAAAATCGATGTCTTTGCCTATTGACAGAATTTCCTTTCACCCACTCTAAGATCGCTTGTATTAAACTGTTATCCCATTGTGGTATCATCTCTAATTATAACAAAGCGTGCGTTTAAGCCTATGAATTGACTTTGGCGTACATGTCTTATTTTCTCATTTAATGATGTGAGAAACAGATGTGGGAGAATTATCAATGAAAATGAGGCAGAAATGCATGGTGTACTGTTGCTCATCCTCCTTTGGAAATTCCACAAATTATTGGAGTTCGTGTTTTGGGGGTTATAGTTAACGTTGTAATTGCAGTTCGCTATACTGTCTGTCCGATATATGAGAGTTCTGTTATGTTTAGTGCTTTTGTGTCTTCTCTTTGTCAGAGCAATGGATGGGGAGGAGTTTGTGCCCCCACCTGAGTGCCCAGTATTCGAGCCTACCTGGGAGGAGTTTGAAGATGCTTTAGGTTACATTGCCAAAATTCGTCCCATTGCTGAGAAATCCGGCATTTGCAAGATTCGCCCTCCTCCAGTAAGTATCCCTATGAGTGATTCAGAACAGCTTTTCTGCACTGTTTTTGTCACTGCTGGGTCAATAATAATAAACTGCTATGTAGTCAAATGGTTTATTTTTCTAATCTGTTGACAACTGGCTCATACTAAAACATGAGTGACTACGGAATCACAGTGCTGTTAGATATTAGAATTTTAGTCGCTCTGATCCTGCTTTTACTGATTGAGTTTAAATTGGACCTAAGGCATTGTTGTAGGAGCTACAAAAAAACAGGAGAAATCCTAAAAATATTTTGACTTCAGGCATTTTAACAGCAGTATGGTCATTACTGGTAGATGAGCACTAACTTTGTTGGCATTCTTTTGCTTAAATGATGGTCCTGTTTGTTCATGCAACCAATAACCTTACAAAAGAAACAAACAAGGGTACCTATTCCTGTAATATAAACCATGTTCATGCATTTTATGTCGATGGATTCCTTGTCATTTATGACACTGCAATAATTGTTTCCAAACTGTATGCACTGTCTTGTATATCGATCTTTCTATCACACACCATTTTTTTTTTTGGTAGTTGGTTTTTAAAAGGCAAGATGGATGGAGGATCGTTTGTACACTTTGTTTGGATCAATACAGTCAATGTTTTGCGTTGTGCATCAATTTTAGACCAGTGCACACCATACTAGTTTAAAAAAAAATATCAGTTTTCGCTGTCCCTGTTTTTAGCTGTCCCTGTTTTTAGCTGCCGATATCAACATGGAATTGTACCATGAACAAAAACGATTAATTTTAGCTATCGAATACTGTGTAGTCTTTAGTTAATTTCCACATATGTGCGGTAAAGACCACAGTCAGGAAATCATTTTTGTGTTTTTTTTTTTTTTTTTGCTGAAGATTTGCATTTGAGTAGCTCAATGGTCCATCACATCAAAATATATGCTTGTATAAATCTATATTATACTGACCATCAATACAGCCACATTGATTCATAATGTTAACATCGATTTCGATCACTTATAGTAACAATTTTCAATGGAATTAATGTAAAGTCAGAGACGTACACCCATACTCATTTGAAATTCAGTCCTTCAGGCCCAGAATGAAGGTTTAATTAGATTAAGATTTCTAACAAGACTGAAACATTTATGAACATAGAAGCATGTCTTTCGAAGCAGATGGTAGAAAGTGTTATGTTGATGTGTGATACATTTTTGATGACCAGTCTGTTGTAGTTTCTTAACAAAATCTATACTCTTTTTATTTTTGTAAATTTGTCCTGAAACAATTTCATGCTACCCTTAATCCACTTCAGACAATACTGAAGGTTGAAGCCAAAACAGAAGCACATTCGACATGCCTACACGCTAATTTTCTACCCACCAAACCTACATTTTTTTTTGACTCCAAATAGTATTTTATGAAATTATTAGTCTGATTTTAAACTGAAACACCTGATTTGGATAAAGGCAGTTGTCTCACTCAAACATGTCGTATGAATATGTTGCTATATAGTGGTTTGTTGCAGCTGGAACTTAGTGAAACTTAGAGGTTTATAAAATTCACAAGTTGTCCAGGTAAATTAGCGAGCCAGCTTGCCAGCTATGTTTGAAAATGAAAATATTAAAAAAATACTGGCTAAATATGTTGCTTCACATTAGAATGTTGTCAGTATCTATTTGTCATCAGCTAGCTAAATATAGGCAACAGTCTCAGTAATCTACAGCTGCACTGATCTTACTGTGACTGAGTGGTGTTTGAAACACCAACCTTGCAATTGCAAACACAGATGGATAAAATGACATGCATGGGGTACATAGAAAGCTAAAACAAAAAAAGGTACTTTACTGAAATTTCATTATCATGATATTACTGACTCAGAAACAGATCCCTGTTTCATTTGAACAGAGCCCATTGCACCCTTGACTTAATTTGGTTAGCGAAGTACTACTCTCTGTACATGGTTGAGTAAGAAATGTTTGATTATGCTTGCCGATTGTGTTATTTATTTTTATACTTGCATACAGAACAAATAGCATTCCACATTGATTTGTCAAGGAACCCAGCATGTCCCTTTCAAATACGTGGAGCTAATGATTCCATAAAACAAGTACTGGGTTGCAACCCTATTGGAAAGATTGATTTCTGACAATTTGCACTACTGTAAAATAAGTGGATATGATAACGTAAAGTTAACTTCCTCAGATTTTTTTGTGTCAGTCATAAATGAATGTTAACTAGTTGAATTATTCCTCACTTTAAAACAAGAGTCATGCCATGATGCCACAACTGCTTTAGCTTGCATCATGGTGGTTTATTTGTCTTAGTTTAGCTAGCTTAGCTTGGTTTTGAAATTATCGTACTCTTTACATGTTCATGCATAGCTGGTGTGCTGAAAGTCAGCGTGACACATTTTAAACCTGACAATTTTACCCCGCTGTAGCGTTTAGGGTAAAGTGCTCCTATACTTTGGATGTCTTCTGTTGCACCATTTTCTCTGTCGCCATTTTTGAATGCTTTGTTGTCATTATGGTGATGCGGCTAATGCCACAGCGTGCTTTATCACATAGACCATCTAATAAATATTGAAACTTGTTGGCAACTGTTTTTATATTGGATTTTATTTGATTAGTTGTTGCAGCATGAGTTGGATCAAGATTTTAAAAAATGTAATCGATTTGCATGCTAAGTATTTTTGAAAGTATCTCAAATGTGGGATACTGGCTGCCTGTGAGCAATACATTGGCAGGGCCTATGTGAGCATGTTTTAAGAACAGTATGACTAGGAAATTACTGCAGAGGTACAAGTTCAGTGCATGGCAGGGTGGAAAGTGACATGATTGTTGTACCTTTATGGAACATTTCACAATTTGCAGTATGTGCAGTTTTCTTAGTCATGTCATATATAAAATTACATGGGCATATCTAAATTGTGTACATTGCTTACCCATAACATTAAATGTCCCTCCATTTTTCCCACAGGACTGGCAACCCCCATTCGCTGTGGAAGTAGACAACTTCCGCTTCACCCCTCGAATCCAGAGACTCAATGAGTTGGAGGTCTGTTTCACTTAAGCATCATTCTCTCACATTTTTGTCAGTAGTGCAGATGTGAACCTTTGGTGTGATCAGTATTGACCAAAGCCATTATGGTGATGGCAGGTTTGGCACAGTGGTAGCATGCAAAATTTCTTTTCTCTACCTGCAGGCTGAGACGCGTGTGAAGCTGAACTACTTGGATCGCATTGCCAAGTTCTGGGAGATCCAGGGCTCCTCCCTCAAGATCCCCAACATTGAAAGACGCATTGTGGACCTCTTCAGCCTGGCAAAGGTCCTTGCACTCTCTGCACCAAGTCATTACACGCATAAATTGCATGTCAGACTGTTGGACTCGTATTTTACAGTAAAATTGCAGTTAAGCTTTCATCAGCTATTTTAAGATGGTGCATTTACGTTGCAACATTATTTCTGATGATGTATGTGGCAGCACAATGAAGGAAAATGCAGCTCAGTCAAACCTGTCCGTGGTAGCTAGCTAAAACAAGACTGCAGATGCATTAGGAAAATGGTTGACTTACTCATAACATTGACTGGATGGGCCAATGTTACTGCATCACTTGCATCCCTAATACCGGCAAGGAGATGGTATTCACCATCACCATTCATATTGGATATAACATTATAACATGGTTGTGCGCATTGACACTTGCATATGTATGTGCTTATTCTCGTGAGTCATTCTGACTGTTACTAACCTGCTACCTCAAGAAATGAGGTAGCAGGTTAGTAACAGCAAGCTAACTATGTGGTAATTAGGTAAAGCTATTAACCGTAGTAAGGCCTGTGTAGTGGTGGTATTAAGGATGAAGGTAACAATGTGACTGGTTATTACAATGTGACTGACAGTCAATGTTTTACAGTTTTACAGTTAATACATATGTAAATTAAATAACATTTAATGATTACACCAGCCTACTCTGCTTACCACAGTAGTGTTTGGCCAAAACAAGGGGGAACATTAGTGTGATAAGTTAAGCTATCTCAGTGATTATTTTTATACCCCAAATTCTTTTTCATGCTTTCATCCTCTGCCACCAGTTAGTTAGCTAGCTTGTCTTTCCTCCTAGCTAGCTAACTAGCTTTTTCTACATGTCATTTGATAGCAGCAAAGATGGTGAAACTTTTTCTCTGGTTATCACATGCTGTGTGATGTTAGCTCCATATAGTTTGCCTGGTTACCTGATATTAGTATTTAAGAGCTCTGTGTGTAAGCCTGCTCTATTTTGCTAGTTAGATAGGGACAAACACTTGTGTCAAAACTGTACATATAATTAATGCAACATGGACTGAAATGTAATTCTCACCCTCAAAATATTAGTAAATCTAATACTCTAAAATGTAGCTAATCATAACAACAGGGAGTTTTAGTATGTCAAACATTTAAAAAAAAAAAAAAAAAAAAATCTGAGTGCCATGTTATCTCCCCTGCAAACTTGGTTGTATTGTTATTCTCTGTGGCATCTTAGAACTGTTTCTTATCTGTCAAATCAGTAAGAGGGGAAAAAAATGATGCCTTTGGGATGGAGGAGAAAAGTGAAGGGATAAAATATTTGGTATGTTCCATTTGAAAGGCAATTATTTGCTATATAATGTAAAGCTTGATAATTAATTGGTTTCTTACAGTGACCAGCTTGTATTGCACAACAGGTATGAGCATCTAAGTGATTTTTGAGTAGATGTGCAGGCTTGCATTATTTAGTTGTGTACCATTTTAATTTGCTATTTGTTATTGTCTGCATTGGGATTTTCCGGTGTTTGTTTCCATTTGTGAAGCCATTGTAGCCCTGCCTCCTCCCACTGCAGAAAGGGATTTACCTGTTTGCACCTACTTGCAGGTTGTGACTGAAGAAGGGGGATTTGAGACTGTCAGTAAAGAGAGACGGTGGGCGCGTGTGGCTCAGAAGCTGGGCTATCCCCCCGGCAAAAACATCGGCTCCCTCCTGCGATCACACTACGAGAGGATAGTCTATCCATTTGAGATGTTCCACTCAGGGGCCAGTTTGCCGGTACAGTCACCCTTGTCCTATTAACGCATGTAACTCTTGCTATGTTTGTTTAGTCTGGTGGTGGACATTTTCAGGCAGAAGATGGTATTGACTAGGTTTGCCGTGGAGGTATAATTTTCACGTCATGGCAAGTTTCCTCCAAAACACCAGTAACGCAGGTATTGCTTACTTTTGTCAAGTTGTTTGACAGCAGTCCTGGAGGGCCACAGTTCTTTGTAGTTTCCTTTCAGTTGGCAGCCATTTTAGGCTTTGTAAACCAGTTGTGTGGACTGTATCCAGTCAGTGATTAAATCAATCAAGTGCTGAAACGCACCAAAAACCAGAAGACACTATGGCCGTCCAGGACCTGAGTTTGACGCCGCTGCTCTTGACTGTACACAGCTGTGTTTAGGAAAAAAAACATTTTCCTGCCCTTCAACAGAAATAGTTTTACAGTGTCATTGATCACACATCTTGATGCATGTATGCATTTATTCTTTTAATGAGCTTTGGCAAATGGACGCCATTAGTTTTTATTTATTACTATTTTTTTTAATTTTACATGTAATGGCAAAATAACCATAACATTTTCGGTAGCAAAAATAACCTTATGGTGTTAATCTACAGGGGTTTTTTTGGCCAGATTTAAACCTTGTTGAAATTATGATAATACTGCTAGGATATGTGTCTGCACCTACTAATGTATTAATACTTTTGATGTGTAAAATTCACCATTCCACCATTTTGAAGAAATTTCATATTTATAAAGCATCTCTGATTTGGTTTTATTTGCACAAACTTTATACACATTTACAGACTATTTGTCTTATCACTAAAATGTAGATTTTTAGATTAATGAGCATGGCCATGGAATATCTTTTAATTTGCATGTTATGCAAATAAAACCTTTAGTTCATTGTTGATCATTCCCAAATTTATTTTGGACAGAATATTGTGCCCAATGCTTTAATAAGTTTAAGGGAAATATGAGCACCATATTTTCACCCATTTTTCAAATTTGTTTTTATGCACACTTGAAAATTACACTAAAATGTTCTCATCTCATCCCAGCCCAATGACATGGAACTTACTTTGAGGGGTATTGGGAGAGTAGAGTTTTCCATTTTGAACATGCTGGGTGAAAGTGGCAGTGTTCATTTGATAATGTGCTGCTTTATCACCTATAGGACAATTTTGAGTTTTCTTGTATTGCAGCCACAATTCATTTTTTGACCATCAAAAAAACATACACATATTTGAACATCTTTTGTGCAAAATGTATTTTTTGTGCCTTTTGCCTTTTTTGTGATTTGTCAATATTTGTGTGTTTTGTTGATTGAGTGTATCAAACCATGTTTAAGGTGTACAAGATGTGCTTATTTTCCTGTGCTCGGCAGTATAAACCAAGGCCATACGAGAGTGAGGAGGTGGATAAGGAGTATAAGCCTCATTCCATCCCCCTTCGCCAGTCAGTCCAGCCATCTAAAACAAGCAGCTATGGCCGCAGAGCCAACCGACTGCAGCCTGACGTAAGTGTGCCCTGTCTCTGTCCCTCCACAGCACAACAGTCAATCAAACAAATCACCCTTGTATAAAATTTGAGTATGATTCCTGCAAAGACATGTTTCTCTGGTCCCCTACATTTCCTTAATTGTTAACATATTTTCTCAGTACACTCATGCACCTTAAAGGAATAGTTTGGCAACATTCTGCATCTCTTTCATATGTCACATACCTAGCTAGTGGCCTACAGTGGTAAGAATGTTTATGCTAATCTGGTTTCTTGTATGTTGCACCTATCACAGGCTAACACTACTAACAGCACAGTGGTTGTCTGTCCACCCAGCTAACACTAATAAATGCCTCAAATGAGCTATTCTCAACTGATTGGCCTAGCGCCACCTAATGGTACTGTCCAAGTAGTGAGCTTATAAGGCGTGCTTGCCAATGGTCTACAGACTGCATTTCGCCAAATTTAAACCAGGGTTTCCCCTAGAATTTTTTTCAGCAGGGGCACCAGGTGTTCCTGAGAAGGTGGTGTAGCATGGTGCATTCCCCAGGTGAAAAGCACAGATGTGTCCCAATGCTTTATTGTTTTACCTTTTCACCATCTCAGTGTCCATTCTTAAATTTCACATTCAGCACTCTTGCCTAAATCCTGCAATTTGTTCAATTCGTAAGCATACTTCTAGTGAGTGATAACTTGACAGCTTAAGCTGAAGACAGTCAAATATGCAAATTAGAAAAGCTAACTGTGATGTGGAGTTGCTGGCCTGACTGAGCTGCCTTTCGTGAGCCCAGAGTGGCACTCAGAGCAGGCTGTGTGATGATCTGTTGCTGTGTCCTTCCAATGGGGCTGGCAGCACAGCCCAATAACACTTGTCAGTGCCTGTCTGTGCTTCCTACATATGCAGCAAAACATCCTTGCAGCAGCAAAACTTTATGACTGCATTACCTTTGCCTAGCGCTAGTGAGTTTGTCCTCAGCTGAGACTTGTAGCGTGGCTGTGTCACAAGCATAGGTAATTCAGGTGAATGTTAAGGTTAACTCATGACTTAACGTAAGCTTTCTGGCGCTTCCGTGATGGTAGTTATGTCACTGAGGTGAGCGTAAGTTTAGATATTGATCAACATAATCTTCACGTCTTCGCAGAGGCTTGTCTTGCAAAGCCATTGACTGCACGTTTGGTCATGAAGCCGAGCAGGGAGGCCCTCTGGTCCTGTGCTGGGATCTTTCTTTGCTGGCCCGACATTGTTCCCAGTGGCGCCGTTGGTGAAGTTAGCGTTATTGCTATCTGTGTCTGTGCTGCCATCATCTACCTCTCTCTTCTTTGTTTGCGCCTCTTGCTAAATCTCTGTCTCTTATTTTGATGGTAAAAATAAAAAAATGTTAATTTCTTCTGTGAAAGGGAAAATTTTACAGGCCAACATTCTTAGTTGGCAGAAGTTATGTCTTTTTTAATATACAGGTTACATTAATGGGTTCTCTTGTAACTTGGGCGAGCCAACTTTCACTGTCATGTAGTGATGCTGCTTATGTACTTTCTGCTCCAGAAACACAGTTAGCTACGGCACTATCATTTATGTAATCCAGTGGATGCACTCATGTTCTCTGGCGTCGTAAGTTGCTCTGGGTAAGAGCGTCTGCTGAATTAATGTCATTTAAAAAATAAAGTCCTGCGTTTGGGACGTGAGAATCAGACAGGACTGTTCACTGAAGTAACCAAATCAGGATGTGTTCAATTTTAGAATATCTTGAACAACTGTCTTAAAGTTATGGTAATAATGGGCAAAAAGTCTAGTACGTTTTGTGTTGCCAGCTTACATCTGTGTTTGAACTTGATAATATACTTCAAATGCTCTTTGCTGGTGGGGTGGTGTTGCTCTACCTTCCACTTTAAATCGCCTCAAAGGTTTTGTATGGGATTAAAGTCAGGGGACATACCTGGCCAGGTCAAGGATGTCACTTTCTTCTTCTTGTGTGATTTTTTTCCACTGTGTATAGTATCATTTCCATGCTGGAAAATTCCTCTCCTGCGAAGGTTCTTGAGACTGGATATCTGTGTTCTATGTAATTGTCACCTTCCTTGCACCTTCTGCACACGCGCAGCCCCATGTCAACACACTGGCTCCTCCATGTGTCACTGTCCTGGCCATGACCACGCCAGACGTGCTGCACCCCATCTGATCAATCTGATCAGAGAGTATGCTGCCAATATTCATCCGGCTTCTTTCCATGGTCTTTTGCAAAGTTTAATCATGCAGTCTTGTACTGATGTGTTAGCAGTAGTTTTCTTCTTGGACACCATTCAGAGAGGTTGGCTGCATGTAATATATGGTCATTGAAACACAAGATAAACGTTGTGCCGAGCAAGATGCAGTAGCCCATCTCTTTCAGTGTAAGGTTGTGTGGTCATCTTTGGAGGGTTAGGGTTTGGGTTAGGGCAGCTGCTGTGGTTTTGGTGACCGCTGACTGCAGCTGCACCTGTGTTTCAGCTCGTGCTTAGAATAGGGTTCAAGAACATCTGCATGTTTCTGTCTTTGTTTCATTGTCTGGTTTCCTAAGTTTTTAGACACTTCCCCTGTGGAGCCATGATGAATTACATGCAGCCCATGAGTCTAAAACTAATTAAGTTCCAGTGTTTAAAGCTCATAGCAGAGCTCTATTTCAGATTGCACTCCCTTTTTTTGCAGTTTTGCAATGGTGGCATGGCATCCTGCTGCTTTTGCAGTGGCCACTTCTGTAGCTCATTCTGAAGTGAATAATTTTTGTCTGAAAATCATGGGAAGGGGTGGTGATTGTGAGCTTGTCATAGCATTGCCAGGTTGGGCCAGATCACTACTGTGCCCTTACCTCATATGGTTAGCTATGTCTGTCGTGTTTCCTATGTACTTAATTTCAGTTAAACATTTTTTTCCAGAGTGTCACCCTTCTTTGATCTCATGTGGAGAGCTTTGTGTTTTCTCACTGAGGCTGCTGGAGCTGGGCGCTGACAAGCTAACCTTGGGTTTTGCCACCAATCGCTTCTCCTCAGCTCTGTTCAGACTCGCTCAGCTCTGCCAACGTCACAATCACACTGAGGGTGGGCCCCGACCTCAAGTAGGCTAGTGATGAGGATTATGTTTTCAAATAGCTCATGAGTTCCATTTTGGTGAAAAACAACCATAGTCTTACTGGGAATATTATAATAAATCATAATATCCTGAATCAATTCAGTTGATTTGCCACCTTGATTGAAGCATCATGATGCATTATTGCATTTTTACACCTGTACTGACATTCATTTCCTTTTGCACTGCATACACTAGTAACGTACGCTAATCAGCCCGTTTTGTTTTGTGTACACAAGAATAGTGTTCACTCATACATGAGCAAGCAATATGCATCATCTGTACAATTACAACAGAAGGCTAACATTATTCAAGTCGATAAATGCATATTTTTACATTTTGGTTTTCTTTTAGATGTGTCTTAGTTAAACACAGTATGAATACACTACTATTCTGATTATTTACATTTTTAACCTTGGTTAGTACAAGGGATGGGCATGAGCACTACTCAAGTGACAGCAATGAAATAAATATATATTTATAATCTTGCAACTTTGTGAAATACATTTTACACAAGCAAAGTCCAGTACCACACAACATAAATCCTTCCAGAATGGAGCTGTATTTAAAAAAAAAAAAAAAATGTTTCAAATTTTGTGATTAGTTACAGTGGCATTGGGGGTGGGAACTTGTGGTCCACTGAGACTGAACAGATGACAGTCATTTCACAGACTGGAGCAGGAGCCTCCTCTCGGCCAAAGCTGTAGCACTAGCTATGTATCTAACAATACCTTCCAAAACGTGCAGTGGTGTGAGGAAACACTTTGGCAAAATTTAATAAAACACAGTGCAGTGCAAGTTATGTAGCATAAAGCTGTCATATAACTCTACTACATGTGCAATGTGCTCTCACCTCGCATTTAAACACAAAATGTCGAAAACGAAGACGCTAGCTAGACACGAGTAACGTCTTTTACTACAGTCAGACATACATGCGATGCCAGCAGAGTTGAGAGAACAGCACAGCTGATAGCTGTGAGGTTTAAATGAAATACTCAAGTACTTGCTCATTTTCTCTGTCGATTACTCGAGCTGTCAATATGACCAAAATGCACATCCTTAGTTAGTACCATTAATTGTGGTGGTAAAGTTGTGGTTTTGCTGCAGGCAGAGTTTGGGTGAAATTCTCACAGTGCCAGTATTACAGTGCTGGGCCTGCATCACGTTCTTCCCCTCCCCATTGCGGGACGGCCACAATGGCACTGCAGGCCCAAACACGAATAAGCCTCCTCACATGCTAATTATGGCTCAAAGCACAGCAAATTTTGTGCCAAATATTGCAATGTCTGTGCCTGGATGTCTGGATGATATAAAAGCCAGACTTTTTTTGAGACCCTGGTTTATTGCATGTCATGAAATGAGTACATCCCAGTCCGATGCAACAAGGTCAGAGGTCCGGTGCCCCCTGGTGGTTATATTGCGAAGCACAGTGATGAGGGACGACCAGATGGCTGAAGGGACAATTCAGTTCCATTACAGCTGTAGATTTACCTCTCACTACAGTTGTGCTATCATTTTGCATAGAAGTGTGATGTTATCAAAACTATGCACTCATTGAGTAAGCCATTGTTTTTTGTTGGTGACCAGGGTCCAAAAGATTTTTTTTTTTTTTTTTAAATCAACCAGTCACAATAAATGAAGCAAATAACCTGTCAATTTTGAGTCATATTTGCTTTGGTTGTGTTATTTTGGTCAGGGGGCAATGTTATTCAGCATGACTTCTTAGATTCACATATGATATGAAGTGTAATAAAACTGTAAGGTGCCATTTTAAGTGTGCAGTTGAGTTGAGTGGATGATGTTCAGCCACTTCCACATTATGTTGTGTGATAGCCTCTTCATTCTGAAGCGTTTTCTCCCTAATAAATGTGTGTAAATGTAGAATTAGAGTACTTCACCTCATCCCTCTCCCTTACCCTCTGTATTGTCACTGGTGTAGGTCTTCCACACTCTGCCCAAACACACCTACTCACTCAAACACTAACTCCCTAACCCCCATGCACCTCTGCCTGAGTCTCTTTCCCAGCTTCTGTGTCCAATGTCTCTCCCCGTCCCCTTCCCCTTCCCTCTCCTCTCTCTCAGTCCATTGTTGCTGTTGTTGTCTCTCCATGCAGGGTCCTGAAGATTTGCCCCCCCACCCTCTCACCACTGGCTCTCAACACACCTCGGTACTGCCTTTCTTGCTCTCTCACTCCCGCGCTTTCTTGCTCTCCCACTTTCTAAAACTGCCTTTCTTTTGTCAGTCGGTCTTTGGCCTACATCTGTTTCCATCCCTTTTCCTTCATCTCTCTTTCTCTCTAGCTACCTCTGTAAATACATCCTTCCCACTCATCTCTAGTCTGTTAACCTGCGTGGTTCAGATGAGGTGTTGTTTTTTCTTTCTTGCTCACTTTTGGTGTTTTTACTGTTCGGCCTGCTTTTCCTGCTAGTGTCTTTTCACGCGGTGTGCTTTAAGGTAGCTGCCATTTCCAGGCTCTACCAGCTTCTGCTCATATGTGCTTGTTTATGTGCCTGCTCTCTATGCCCGCCTGTCTGCGGCTATTGTAGAGTCTTCCTTTGTGTGGTGCTGGGTAAGCCTCTATGATCAAATGCAGATGAATAGGACATGCATATTTAAGTCACTGCTCTAAGCCACTGGACACATGGTAAAATATCACAAATGCTGGAGCTTGTTTTCAAGTAAGAGAGGGCAACACTTGTTGGACTGCTGCTCTTTTTAAGTGAGAGCCAGCCAGTATCATCAAAGCGGAAATAGGAAAACAGTGTGTTTTGAAAGGACATCACCTAACTAATTCTGCCTCAGCAAGAGATGTACCATTTGAGTGACTATAAAGTTGATGCTCAAACTTTTTTGTAATTACGAGTATACATTCTAAAGAGACATAATACTAGAACCGCCAGGACGTCGAAAATTTAGTACAAGCAGTAATGTAATGAAAATTTGATGTCCTACCTTCATAATGATTTTTAGTCTAAACCAGTGTTGTAGTAATCTCTAAATCAAATAAAGGACAGAAATGAAGCTTTTTGCCATTTGGTCATTTGACCATTCTCTGACTTCCTGGTCCAGTACACCTCAATTTGAAGTAACACCACTGAGGGCTCCAGTATCCCTTATGCAAGTACATGACACAACACCACTGAGGGCTCCAGTATCCCTTATGCAAGTACATGAGGGCTCCGTATCCCTTATGCAAGTACATGACACAACACCACTGAGGGCTCCAGTATCCCTTATGCAAGTACATGAACGCAACACCACTGAGGGCTCCAGTATCCCTTATGCAAGTACATGAACGCAACACCACTGAGGGCTCCAGTATCCCTTATGCAAGTACATGAACGCAACACCACTGAGGGCTCCAGTATCCCTTATGCAAGTACATGAACGCAACACCACTGAGGGCTCCAGTATCCCTTATGCAAGTACATGAACGCAACACCACTGAGGGCTCCAGTATCCCTTATGCAAGTACATGAACGCAACACCACTGAGGGCTCCAGTATCCCTTATGCAAGTACATGAACGGAACACCACTGAGGGCTCCAGTATCCCTTATGCAAGTACATGAATGCAAATCAGTGTTTATAAATGATGGTCATCCTAATATTTCCATTTTGATTGAGTATTATGAACCTTGTTGCCTGCCATACTTCCCCTTGCCGTAGTACTGGACATTTCAGCTGGTTCCTGCATGCATTACAAATCTCAGCTGGCATGTTTTGGAACGTAACCATGCGACAGTTTAAATTTGCGTAGCTTGAAGCGTTTGGGCAGATGTGCTTGAATGAGGTATGTTTCAGCCCTGTGATGCGTTTTTATTCTGGTGCTTCACTTTTAAGATCAAACTGCAGGCACATGAAAATTAACATTTTGTCTTGTTTATCAATAGGCTGTTTAGGCCAAATGACCTAAAGGCATCTAGTAGGTCCAGATAGCATTAAAATTGGTTAGCAATGGTAAACAATCTAGCCATTGGTTATGCTACAAAAGACTATTTCTGTATCCTACAGAATCTGTGTCCTGCATGAATAAGCAGAGGAATGGCACAATGGTACTTCTGTTATACATAAATACAAGCGGTTTTACTTAACATGAGTTTGTGAGGCTACGTCTGTTTGCCCTCATCTGTTTGATACTTCAAGTCTAAATCATTTCTGACTCTCATCAGCACACTTTTTACAGACAAAAATTATGGCAGGGAAAAATAATTATACAAATATACAAATATGAATCGTAAGGATGAAATAAAATTAACAAGCAACATACATTTAATGTTTGTTTTTAAATGTGAATATGCCATTGCAAATTCTATGAACAGTTTTACTTAGTGGCTGAAGCTGTGTGAAATAACATTGCTAATGCAATTTGACTCTGGTGCTTACACTGGGTTTGGTGCGTAATTTCAAAGCACAGGCTTATGTAAATGATGTGACAGCTGGTTCCTTAGAAAGCATATCTAGGTTATGTATATAGTACGGAAAACTTTAATCCTTTTTTGTTAAAATGACGATGCAATTCTAAAATTCTGAAAAATTCCTGAAGAATTTTATTGTGCAGCTTTATTTTGAAAATAAAAATCAAATTAATATATATATATACTCTATGCACTTTTCAAATAGAATTACTGACACAAGAATGAATTTTTAACTAGCTTGTGTTTAGCAAGAATGGTTTCTTGCTGTTAGTGTCTGTGATTTCTAAATAAGTTCCTACCTCTGGCGGTTCTAGTATTGCGTTATAAGCCTAGCAATTTTTGTTTGCACTCTGCTGCAGGCAGAGTGACCATGAGTAAACAGAGAAACTTCAGTCTTAATTTGAGTTTGCTCTGCTCTGTCTAATAGCAGCTGTTACTTGTGATGGTGTGTGCTTCTCAAGGCATGCTTAGAAGACAAGTCTTTGTGTTGCTTAACTCCCCCACACTCCCCAATTCTTGGGCAGTGTCAGCATAGCGTTGTTCTTTTCACATTTTTCATTTTCCCACCCCTTTTAGCCTGAGCCCACGGAGGAGGACATTGAGAAGAACCCAGAGCTGAAGAAGCTGCAGATTTATGGGGCAGGACCCAAGATGCTGGGGCTGGGGCTGGTGCCCCGGGACAAGGGCATCAGAAAGAAAGGTACGCTGGTATTCAGGAGCACTGGGGCTCAAAATAGCCTCCAAGCCAGTCTCCAGTAACCATGGCATTCTGGTATGGTTTTAGAAGCAAATGAACATCGCTTTGATTATTGGAAGTTTTAGTGTGTGGGTGTGGGTGTGGCTACATACCCATACATTGACACACAACAGTGTGTGTGGCACACTGGCAGATTGAGTACGAAGTATGAGTGCTTAAGTAACTGCGTTAAGATAAGTCACGGAAAGTGTACCTTATGGCTTTCAGATGAGCTGCCGCAGACAGTAATTGTGCGGGACAGCGCTGTTGTGACTGTGAAGGAGGAGCCGGTGGAAGCAGGGGTGGGCCCTGCTGAGGATGGGGGCGTTACCCAGTCCACCCCAGAGGCAGCAGTCAAGAAGGAGGAAGAGGAGGAGGAAGATGTCAGCATCAAGGATGAGCCCTGCACAAAGATGACCATGCGGCTGCGACGGAACCTGAGCAACACACAGTTTGTGAGTTACCAAGGGGCTCTCACTTTACTGCAGTTTGTGAGTTAGGTGAAGGGCCACTTTTGTGAATATTTTTAAGTAAACCAGGCTTTTATTCAGTCAATGTCACCAGTTTCAAAACGTTTACAAAAGTCATCTTGCTAACTCCATAATCCCGTTTCATGGATTACCCTCTTGGTGCTTTATGCATTTAAGTAGTTGCATGTTATGACCTATCGTTCATTCTTTTGGATGAAGCTTAGCTGTCCTCAGCTTGTTGCTTTTCTTAGAAAATATATCTGGGTTTGTGTGTGTTAAATGGCTCCATGTATAGCAAACATTACATTAGTGGGTTTTAATTAGTGGCTACGTTATTCTGAAATGAACTTGAAAAAGCAGACCTGCCTCAGCAAGTGAAGGATTCCAGTTTAGGAGAAAATGTAGAAACTGTGGGGGAAAAAATTATTGAAAAAAGTTCAGTGCCAGTGCTGTAAGATCCATGAATGGATGAAGAGAGGAAGGTAAAGATAAACGCATGCTGTGCCCCCCCCCCCAGGTGGATTCGTTTGTGTGCAGGATGTGCGGCCGTGGGGACGAAGATGAAAAGCTGCTGCTGTGCGATGGCTGTGATGACAACTACCACACCTTCTGCCTGCTGCCCCCCCTCACTGACCCACCCAAGGGGGACTGGCGCTGCCCCAAATGTGTGGCTGAGGTAAGGCCCCCAGTGGGAGGCTGTCTCACACCCATGGGATCATAGAAAGGTATCACAGAAATAGTATCACACAAACAGTTCTACTGACTGACCCAAAAAGCATCTAGTTCTTGCAGAATCAAAACAGTCCAGTCTACTATATCCAGTAGGATATAGTTATAATATCTCCCAAATATGTCTTTCCAGCACAAGTATGTTGCACTATGAAATTAAATAGCCGGAAAATGCATGGTAATGGGTGAAACAGTAAAAACAGAAGTGCAGACTAGGTGTCTGTCCACAGGAGCTCATCCACCTGTTTTAGGGTTGACCAGAAGACCTCCACTGTTTTGACTATTAAAACATACTGTCACTTGAGTTTTTATGCGGCCTATTGCTGTTGGTCTGTCCCCAGGAGTGTAAGAAGCCATCAGAGGCTTTTGGGTTCGAGCAGGCAACACGGGAGTACACCCTTCAGAGCTTTGGAGAGATGGCCGACACCTTCAAAGCAGACTACTTCAACATGCCTGTGCATGTGAGTCCAGACCCTCACTTATAATACACCATGCTCTGTTAACACCTTTTTTTTAACGGATTTAGTTTTTTTTTTTTTTTCCCTCAGTAGATGAATGGGCTTAATTGGCAAAATGCTGCAATATCATCTTGACTGTAAAAATGTTATCGTATCTACTGTGGAACAAAATACAAGTATGAATGTGCATTTGCAGACACATGAGGCGTACGCTTTGTCCGTAAGGTGTGCCATCATTCACCCATGGCACCAGTGATCCTTTCAATTGCTACCCCATAATGGGTCTCTCTGTCTGCACTCTTGTAGATGGTTCCCACAGAGCTGGTGGAACGGGAGTTCTGGAGGCTGGTCAGCAGCATCGAGGAGGACGTGACTGTGGAGTACGGAGCCGACATCCACTCCAAAGAGTTCGGCAGCGGCTTCCCCATGAAAAACGGCAAGAGGACGCTGACAAAAGAGGAGGAGGTGAATCCTGCTCGAGCTCTGAACCTCACAGTCACTAACACGCTGCATTTGTGTGGCTGACTCCTGATTCTCCAGCCCTGAAAAGCTCCCTCAGTATGGACTTCTTGTTCTCCATCTTTGTCTCCCTGTTTGCCTGTTCAGTACTGACCTTTCATTGTCTCCCTGTTTGCCTGTTCAGTGCTGACCTCTCATTCTCTACACCTGGTTTCCTGTTTGCCTGTTCAGTACTGACCTCTCATTCTCTACCCCTGTCTTCCTGTTTGCCTGTTCAGTGCTGACCTCTCATTCTCTACCCCTGTCTCCCTGTGTGCCTGTTCAGTGCTGACCTCTCATTCTCTACCCCTGTCTCCCTGTGTGCCTGTTCAGTGCTGACCTCCATTCTCACCCCTGTCTCCCTATGTCTGACCTCTCATTCTTACCCCAGTCTCCCTGTTTGCCTGTTCAGTGCTGACCTCTCATTCTCTACCCCTGTCTCCCTATGTGCCTGTTCAGTACTGACCTCTCATTCTTTACCCCAGTCTCCCTGTTTGCCTGTTCAGTGCTGACCTCTCATTCTCTACCCCTGTCTCCCTGTGTGCCTGTTCAGTACTGACCTCTCATTCTCTACCCCTGTCTCCCTGTTTGCCTGTTCAGTGCTGACCTCTCATTCTCTACCCCTGTCTCCCTGTGTGCCTGTTCAGTGCTGACCTCTCATTCTCTACCCCTGTCTTCCTGTTTGCCTGTTCAGTGCTGACCTCTCATTCTCTACCCCTGTCTCCCTATGTGCCTGTTCAGTACTGACCTCTCATCCTTTACCCCAGTCTCCCTGTTTGCCTGTTCAGTACTGACCTCTCATTCTCTACCCCTGTCTCCCTGTGTGCCTGTTCAGTACTGACCTCTCATTCTTTACCCCAGTCTCCCTGTGTGCCTGTTCAGTGCTGACCTCTCATTCTCTACCCTTGTCTCCTTGTTTGCCTGTTCAGTATTGATCTCTCATTCTCTACCCATAGCTCCCTGTTTGCCTGTTCAGTGCTGACCTCTCATTCTCTACCCTTGTCTCCTTGTTTGCCTGTTCATTATTGACCTCTCATTCTCTGTCCCTGGCTGCATCTGTTGCTGTACAGCTCATTCAGTGCTGACCGCTCTGTCCCTGCCTCTCTCCTAGGAGTACGCCCAGAGTGGCTGGAACCTGAATGTGATGCCTGTGCTCGAGCAGTCGGTCCTTTGCCACATAAATGCCGACATATCTGGCATGAAGGTTCCCTGGCTGTATGTAGGCATGGTCTTTTCGGCCTTCTGCTGGCACATCGAGGACCACTGGAGCTACTCCATCAACTACCTGCACTGGTACTGTTGCTTTCTTTCAAAAAGAAAAGGACCAAAAATTATAGCCTTTGAAGTCCAATTCAATAGGGAGATCTTTTAAGAGTTAGAGATAATCAGCGAACATTTATCTGCCTTTGCAATTATTAAACAAATGTTGAAAAATGTGTTCAGCAGGCTACTAGAGCTAAGGAAGATGTAATTCCGAAACAGTCACGTGTCTGTTATATGGAAGTTGTTCGGATTCAGGGGGAAGACGTGCATCAGAGTTCAGTCTTGTGTAAATTATTCCAAACAAATACAGCAACAAAATGTAGAATTACCACAAATTTATTGTACCGCCTCTAACTGCACCACCCATTGCAGAACAAAGAATCCGTCAAACACTGTGAGGCTATCCGTCAGTTATTATGTCTTATTTAAATAAATGTTCTGTTTAATTGGTTAGGTATTAATGTGCAATTTGTTCAATAAAAGCATGTTCAGAATATATTAATTTATTTATTTAGTGGGTATAGGCAATTCAATGTTTGGTGTCTATGTTTGCAGTGTACCTATTAAAGTAGAAAGACATAAGAACTCTATAGCTAATTTGCACACTTCAATATTTGTATATTTATCGCAAGTCGTATCATCATCACAATTTTGAATGATGCACATCACAGATTTTCCTCATAGTGTGCAGGCCTAAATACAACAGTGTTAAAAAGTTGTAATGAACAGAGATTTTGCCCCAGGCCAATCATCAGGTCACCCAGTTTAGGAACCACTGCTGTGACTTTTGCCTATTGATGTAGTGTGCTGAATCTGCACGTGCTCAGACATTGCAGGCTGACTTGCGTACATTTCCAGGACACGTGTCGTATGTGTTTTATTTAACTTCTGCTTTCTCCCTTCCCTGTCCCTCTCAGGGGAGAGCCAAAGACTTGGTATGGGGTTCCCTCTGTGGCGGCCGAACAGCTGGAGGCAGTAATGAAGAAGCTGACCCCCGAGTTGTTCGAGTACCAGCCTGACCTCCTGCACCAGCTGGTCACCATCATGAACCCCAACATCCTCATGGCACATGGAGTGCCGGTCAGTGTCTCTCCTCACCGGTTTCCATGGCATCTGCCCTTTCTCAGCTGTCTCTTTTTACAGCCCCCCCTTTCCTCTATCAAGTCCAATCAAGGGATTGAGAGGTTTGAACTCCATTTGTGAAGATGGCAAAGAAACTGAACAATGAAAAAAAATGGTTATTGGAGAAGGGTCTAGTGCTTGTTAACAATAGTGGAGTAGTGGGGTCTTCATCTATTGTATATTAATATTCTAGGATAAGCCTGAAAAATATCCTTTCATAGCCTGATAGAATTTTAAGTACTTTTAAGTTGAAAGTGTCTGCCTGTCTTTGGAGATTTAAAGTGTAATGGCTGCTTGGACAGTCAGGATGACCTTCCACACGTGTGGGTTGTTCCTAAACCTGCAAAGCCACAAGGGCAGTCCTGAGTCAGACACCTGTATTCAGTGACACCTGTCAGTGTACAGTTTTTTGCATTTGCATGGTAATGGATTTTAACATAGGGACCCCAATCTGTCCCCCCTACTCCTTTGAGGGGAAAAAAGATATATTGTATCAGCTTAAATGTTGAGTCCTTTTGCTCACAGTTTTGTCCCTCCCACCCTGAAAAAGCTCTCCATCTTCCAGGCCAAATGAATTGCAGCATACTTTGCACCTTGTCACAGAGCATTTCATTTAGAATGATTTTTACATCTGTGATGATTAGCTAGTCAAACAGAGCTAACTTATTTAGAGATAAACTACAGCATAACTAGATGCTGACCCATTTACCTTGCTTGTTTTAATTTTCTTGAACAGGTGGTCCGTACAAACCAGTGTGCAGGGGAGTTCGTCATCACTTTCCCCCGGGCCTATCATAGTGGGTTCAACCAAGGTTACAACTTTGCTGAAGCTGTCAACTTCTGCACAGCTGACTGGGTGAGTTGCTCTGTGCTGAGAAGCAACATTTAATGACAAAGGGCTCTCACTGTGGGCGTTTTCATTGAGTCATGCATTCACCATGGAATCCATAAACCCCTTGCTCTCTCCCCAGCTGCCAGCGGGCCGCTCCTGCATCGAGCACTACCGCCGGCTGCGCAGGTACTGCGTCTTCTCCCACGAGGAGCTCACCTGCAAGATGGCTGCCTGCCCCGAGAAGCTGGACCTCAACCTGGCAGCTGCAACTCACAGAGAGATGTTCAGCATTGTCCAGGAGGAGAGGAAACTGCGGAAGAGCCTCCTTGAGAGGGTGAGAGGAGGAGAGGGCGCCATCGATTGAATCATAACCTGGGGGAAGTGCATGGCACTGTCTGCCATATGGCATTGCTTTGAGTCAAATGAAATGAATTATCACATTGCCTGTAAATAAATACACCTACCTGTACATTTTTAAATTAGTAGTAGGCTGTTCCCTGGGTTCATACCATTACACCTAGTTAGATGGCCATGTTCTCCACCACAAGAAAGGATGGGTACAGCTGCCCTGGAATTTTCCCCCTCATATTGTGTACTTTGACTGCAGAGGCCTGTGACTGGTGTGTGTTTTACTTCATGCATGTAACTGAACTGTTTTCAGCCAAAGTCATTGTTCCCAGTGATTGAACCCACATTAACCAGGCAGTGTGTTTGTGCGTGTGGTAATCAGGGCATCACAGAGGCAGAGAGAGAGGCCTTCGAGCTCCTCCCAGATGATGAGAGGCAGTGTGACAAGTGCAAGACCACCTGTTTCCTGTCAGCTCTGGCCTGTACCAGCTGCCCTGAGCGCCTGGTCTGTCTTCACCACACCCAGGACCTATGCTCCTGCCCCACAGAGAAGCACTACCTCAGGTACCCAGCAGTCACAAAATTCCCCCTATATACATGCCACCCCCAACCCCCACCACTTAATTAAACAGCAGTTCTCCTATGCTATACCCCCCCCAATTAAACAGCAGTTCCCCTGTGCTGTACCCACCCCTGCTTACACAGCAGTTCCCCTGTGCTGTACCCACCCCTGCTTAAACAGCAGTTCCCCTGCGCTATACCCACTCCTGCTTAAACAGCAGTTCTCCTGTGCTGTACCCACCCCTGCTTAAACAGCTGTTCTCCTGTGCTGTACCCCCACTTAAACAGCAGTTCCTCTGTGCTACACCTCCCCACCCCCCAACAGTAAGATTTGCACATAGGCTTTGAGGGCAGGTGGGATGGGGACAGAACAGAGGAGAAATAGTCCAGAGAAATTATTTGTGGCCCGCAGGTACCGGTATACCTTGGACGAGCTGTTGGCCATGCTCCATCGGCTGAAGGTCCGGGCCGAGTCCTTCGACTCCTGGGCAAACCGCGTGAAGGAGGCCCTGGAGCAGGAGGGCAGCAAAATAGGTGAGAGAGCAGTAACTGTGCATATATGCCGAGTGTGCATGCAAAACAAAATGAACTTGCAGGGTAATTTTGTGTGTGTGTGTGTGTGTGTGTGTAGGTATTCAGGACCTGGAGAGTTTGAAGGAGGAGGCAGCAGAGAGGAAGTTCCCCAACAATGAGCTACTCCAGCGCCTCAAATCTGTGATGAATGACATTAAACACTGCCAGACTGTCAGCACTGAGATCCTGACAAATTCACAGAGCAGGTAAGCATGCCAAGTAAAGACTGTGCAACCGAGTCACAGAACAGTATGAGTGAGTGTCTGTTAGTGACCAGCACCATGTGACTGACTATACGTAAGAGTCACAGCACAGTATGATTGAGGGTGCAATACATTGCAGCATGAACAAGTGTCTGTTAATGACCAGCACCCTGTGACCGAGTGTGTGATACAATGTGACTCGGTCTGCATTACAGTGTATTGTGAATGAGTACAGTGCCTATCATAAGTATTAACCCCCTTGGATGTTTTACCCTTTTATTACTTTCATAAATCAGTCATGGTCAATAAAATTTGGCTCTTTTCACACAAAAATTTATAGGAAAAAACTCTTCAATGTCAAAGTGAAAACAGATTTCTACAAAGTAATTTTAATGAAACAAAACTATATAAAGAACTATATAAAGAAAAATAATTGTTTGCATAATTATTCACCCCCTTCAAGTCAGTATTTAGTAGATGCACCTTTGGCTGCAATCACAGCCAAACCATTCCTGTGTAGCTTTTGCAGTGTGCTTTGGATCACTGTCTTGCTGGAAAATAAATCTTCTCCCAAGCCGTTGTTCTCTTGCAGACTGAATAAGATTGTCCACCAGGATTTCGGTGTATTTTGCAGCATTCATTCATGCCCACTGTCTTTACAAGCCTTCCAGGGCCGGCTGCTGAGAAACATCCCCACAGCATGATGCTGCCACCACCATGCTTCACAGTGGGGATGGTGTGTTTTTGGTGATGTGCAGTGTTTGGTTTGTGCCAAACAATGTATTGTCTGATGGCCAAAAAGCTCAATTTTGGTGTCATCAGACCAAAGAATCTTCTTCCACATGCCTTTTGGTGAACTCTAGTCGAGATCTAATATGAATTTTCTTCAGTAGTGGCTTTCTTATTGCCACTCTCCCATAAAGCTTTGACTGGTGAAGAACCCGGGCAGCAGTTGCTATATGCACAGTCTCTCCCATCTCAGCAGCTGAAGCTTGTAACTCCTTCAGAGTAGTCGTAGGGGTCTTGGTGGCATCTCTAACTAGTCTCCTACTTGCACGGTCTCACTCAGTTTGCGAGGATGGCCTGATCTAGGCAGATTCACACATGTGCCATATTCCTTCCATTTCTTGATGATTGATTTCACTGAACTCCGGGGGATGTTCAGTGCCTTGGAAATTTTTTGGTATCCATCCCCTGAATTGTACTTTTCATTAACCCTTTCCCTGAGTTGCTTGGAGTGTTCTTCTGTCTTCATGGTGTAATGGTAGCCAGGAATACTGATCAACCAGTCTCAACCTTCAGACACACACTTGAGACACACCCACACCACTCAGGTGATCTTCATTTCACTAATTGTGAGACTGTTGGCACCAATTGGATGGACCTCTATTGAATTAAACCATTACATTTAAAAGGGGGAGAATAATTATGCAAACAATTATATTTCTTTATATATTTTTTGTTTCATTGACATCACTTTGTAGAAGTCTATTTTCACTTTGACATTAGAGTTTTTTCCAATAAATTTTTGTGTGTAAAAAGGCACATTTTATTGACCATGACTGATTTATGAAAGCAATAAAAGGGTAAAACATCCAAGGTGGTGAATACTTATGATAGGCACTGTATGTGTGACAGAATCATTTGAATGGATCTGTATTGTGTAGTGCAACTGAATACACGTTACAGGACTGTGTGCGTTACAGTACAGCACAACCTACAGTACTGTCCTTACATGTGTTTTATCATTAAAATTAGTTTTGGTAGCTTTGTTCAAGATTTTATTCTCAGTCTACCAAAACTGTTTTTGATGTATTGCTGAAACCAAACAAGAAGATATTTTGCGAATACTGCTTCGTAGTTGTATCATGACAGAAAATGGAGCCTTGGTTTAGAGTGAGATGTGCCGTGTGAGTGAGATGGTTTAAAGATTCTTCTTGAGTGTGCACTGACATAGATTATGTATGGGTATCTCCCTCTTCCCCTGTGTGTGTATATATACATGTACACATGCACACACACACACACACACACACACTGAGCACTTTATTTGGAACACCTGTACACCTACTCATTCATGCGATTATCTAATCAGCCAAACGTGTGGTAGCAGTGCAATGCAGAAAATCATGCAGATGTAGGCCAGCAGCTTCAGGTCATGTTCACATCAACCATCAGAATTGTGAAGAAATATGATCTCAGTGATTTTGACTGTGGCATGATTGTTGGTGCCAGACAGGCTGGTTTTAGTATTTCTGTAATTGCGGATCTCCTTGGATTTTCACACTCAAGTCTCCAGGGTATCACTGGATAAATCTGCAGGAATTGCATGATGGAATCATGTCAACATGGACCAGAATCTCAAAGGAATGTTTCCAAAGTCTTGTGGAATCCATGCCACAAAGAATTGAGGCTGTTTTGAGAGCAAAGGGAGGCCCTACCCAGTATTAGTATAGTGTTCCTAATAAAGTGCTCATGAGTGTACAGTTGTAATTTAGACAGTATAATCTCCATATACTAAAGTCAGATAAAATGGTATTAATGATCTTGTGTATGGTACCCATTTCATCTAATCCAAAGCCAAAATTCTTCTACCTCCTGATTGGTCATTGTAGTTTTCAGCATCCATCTGATTACTCAAAAAAATATCTGAGAGTCACTTTCTCAGTGTTAACACAGCTATTCATGGAAACATATTTTTAAAAAATGATTATCACAGCTATTCATGAGGAAACTGAAACAGGTGATATTTTGTAAAAAATGATTATGAAAATTTTGGTTGATGGAAACATTTTCAGCAATAACTTGAAGGGCATAAAGTCCTGTTTCACACTCTTAGACGCTTTTGGATAGCTCATGAGGTGTCAAAACCTTCCCTCAGTCAGAATTTTCCTAGGATTTTCACAGCCTTGCTGTGGAATGAATTGTTGGTGGCTGAAGCTGCAGCTCTTCACACTGTGTGCAGGAAGATGACCCTGGCAGAGCTGAAGGCCCTGGTGGAGAGGATGCAGAACCTGCCATGTGAGATTACCCAGCTAGGAGAGGTGGAGGTGAGTCTGCCCTGCCATCGCGCAGAAAGAGGAATCCTGTCTTTTTTTAATCTCTCATGTTCATGTTTTTTCGAAAATCTGTCCACATCTGGAAATCCACACACTATGGCCCTCACAACAAGATCTGGTCAAAGTACCCCTACATTTGCTTAGCTACTCAGCATTATGATTAATAAGTTCTTGCATCAAATAATGTATTACACCAGGGAGTATCATGCACCTGTATTGATTTGTTTATGGGATCGTGTGCCTCTTTATGTTCATGGATGCCCCGTTTTTCCCATGAGCAATGGACTCTGGGGAGTGCACCTGTTACTCACTGAGTTCTGTAATGAGGTTTCACTCATTTGACAGTAGTCATTTGTGTAACCGTGTGTGTGTAAAAATAAAAGCGTGAACAGGAAGGCCCTTTTTTCCTTCCTATCTCAGGCGCTGTTGCAGTCAGTGGAGCAGTTCCAGAGCAGTGCCCAGGCCTTGCTGAAAGGGGAGGAGTGGTCCCAGGGCCCGCCCCCTCCAGAGCAGCTGCAGGCCCTGCTGGAGCAGGGGGCCGCCCTGGCGGCAGAGCCCCCTGAGGTGGAGCTGCTGCGGGGACTGCAGGAGCAGGGGCGGTGGCTGGGGGAGGTGCGGCGCACGCTGGGTCCACAGGGTGGAGAAGTGACGCTAGGAGTCCTGCGGAGCCTGATGGAGGCGGGCTGCAACGTTCCCCAGAGTCCTGCGGTGGAGACCGCCATGGCTGAGCTTCAGGAGCTGCTCACCATCGCTGAGCGCTGGGAAGAGAAGGCGCAGATCTGCCTAGAGCACAGGTATGCTTCCTTTTCCTGCTCCACTTCTGATATTCATAACTGCAGTAATGAGTCAACGTTAACATCAGGTCCCTATGTCTTTTCTCCTTACTTGCCATAGCAGGCAAGTGCATCTCAAATCTGCTTGCCCCACATACATTTTTACTTGCCTTCTCCTGGGTCACCACTGCCATTGGTGTGGTGTGCAGATCCTCTCCCAGTGACCTAGTTAACACAATGTCATTAAAACTGTTGGTTTTTGTTGTAAACATTGACAGGAGGTAATGGAGATTGTCATTCAGCTGACAGAAGTGAAGAGGCACACTACATCCTCAAGTATTGATTAGGGCTTTTCAGCCGTGCTTGAATTTCAGTAATGGAAACCTACTGTTGCTCTCCATCAAGGCCCCATAAATTAGCACATAAGCTATGAATAATGTTCATTCATGATTCTCATGCCTGGATAAAAAAATTTCCAAAAAATCCCTGGTTTGGAACCATTTTAAGCTCACTGATAATGATGATAATAAAAAAAAAAAAAAAAGCACGAGTGCCAGATATGCAAGGTAAAACTTGTGTAGTAGCACTCAACAACAAATTTGGGAAACCATCTGAAAAGTGTAAGTTTATCGTACAAAGTTTATCTTGGTAGCTTAAGGTCAACAGTATTGTTAGTTACGCTTAAATTTGGTTTAGCCTACTGCGCCTCAGCTATGGAAGGAATGCCAACCGTTGACACGGCAAAGGCGGCGAACTCATAACACATGTGCTTGTGAGATTTATTTTGATAGACACGAGACCAGTGAACACTGTACAGTCTACGGTGAAGGTCTTAGGCAGTTGCTAGGTACACTTGAACCGGGGTACACAATTCCCAATTGCCAGGTACTCTCAGAAGGATTAACCAAAGCATACGATGAAGTAAAGAGAACTGTATATGATATTATTGACAACAGTGCTGTCCGCTTTACTACAGACATATGGATGTCCTTACAGATGGAAGCTTATATGACGGTGATAGCTCACCTGATTACAGAGACTGGAGGCACAAGACTATGTGCTTGAAACAAGAGATACCTGAAAGTCACACTGCAGAAAATATCACGCAGAGACTTGGAGAGGCAGCCAAGGCTTTCCGGATACCGGATTTAAAAAGGGTCGCAGTGGTCCGTTATGTAAATTCAGCAAATATGGTCTGCTCTGTGACTGCTGTGTGTGGCATTACTGCGCTCAGAGCAGTCATGGAGAACAGTGGAAGGAGTGAGGTGTGCAAGGCATATGTTACAATTGTGTGACACAATTTTAGTCTTCTTTTTGTCCACAGACTTATTTTTTAGCCTACATATCCTTAATGCGTGACTTCTGCATGACACTTGACTAAACAATCTTTATTAGGTCTAAAGAATTTTATTTTTCTAAACTATTTAACCATAGTTTACAACTTCTTTTAGCGTAGACCATAGGTTTACAAGACGTTGGTTTTCATTAGACCTATAATTTATTGCATGTCAGACACCGACTTCTTTATGGTGATGCTCTTATATATTATTAAATAATGTCTATTAGAGTGTTAAACATAAAGTGTGACTTGCAGTTTCTCATATTATCATCTCTTTGTTCATGTTATTGAGTAGAAAGTAGAGAATCCTGAAACAACAGACCAAAACATCACGTCACAGACATTCAAAGCTCGAAATAGGTTAGCAAAAATTCGATTGGCAAAAAGTGGCATTCGATACAGCTCTAGAAATTAGGACACATGAATATGAGTGGGTCAGAGGTAGGGGAAAAACTGTAGATGACGACATCTAGTAAATACAATGATAGATGTTATAGGAAAAAATGCTATCTGGACTGCTGAACTGAAAAATTATGATTTTGACTTGAGGGGGGCTTTTAATTCATACATGCAAAAGAAATTTAAATAGGTCACTTTCTTTTAAAGAATAGCCTTTGAGTCATGGCCTACGTGCCCTCCAAAGCACTCTCCTGCTAAAGGCCGAATGGCCTCTAAAATGGCCAAACTATAGGATCCTAACAGCTCAGTCACTCCTTACAGGCAGAAGCACCCTCTCTCCACGCTGGAGGCCATCGTGAACGAGGCCCAGCTGATCCCAGTGCAGCTGCCCAACATTCTGTCTCTGCAGGGCTGCCTGAGCCGAGCCCGCGCCTGGGTCACAGACCTGGAGGAGATACAGGTCAGCTATTTCCTGCATCATGAGATATCAGGGTTTATTTTGATATGTGTATTGTGATCTTCTGTGATAGGCAAAGTGAAACTTTGTACTAGTACCATATGGGCATTTTAAAAAGGTAAAAACCATGAATGCATGCACGCACACAGCTTTAATACTGAACCATAACCATAAAGGTATAATAATGATGTCCATTTCAGTTTCAGAAGTCTTTATTTGCTGAGAAGGTATATGGTTGTGTCGTTTACCTCAGAGTGCTTGTATTTTCTGCTCCCATGCTTTTCAAAACATGGCTTTGGGCAAGAAAAACTTAGATAATTGGATATTAATGCATGTGAACTCCAATGTTGGCCGCTAGGTTTAGCTAACTTCGTTTCCTGTAAAATGAGATATGTCTGTTTAAATAATTTGTATTTAATACAGAATAGATTGAATGGGAAGTAAGAGCCAGGCAGCTATCCTGCCTATATCCCACACTCTTGTGGCAGTGCTTAGAGGCCAGAAGCTGCCCATCTCTTTCTTTCACCTGCAGTAACAGTGTACCCAGCTTAAACAGAGTTGAAGTCAAAACCAAGTACAACGTTAAACAATGGCCTTTATATGTGTAAACACAACTACATACAGCATATCTTTTAATAGTTGCTGTAAAGTTCAAATGACTTCAAACAATATAATTGCACAAACCACATGTCTAGCAGAACTAGCCTCACGCGTTTTGATGGTTTTGTCGGTCTGCACTGGGTGGTGTGGTCTGAGGTGGTGCAGTAAATTTGTGGCACTGCAACCCTGTCTTACTTTTTTTTTTTTTTTTTTTTTTTTTTTTAATTATACTCCAGAATGAACTCTGTTGCACGTCTTCCCTCCTGAATTCCAGAATAAAATAAGATACATATAGAATAACAAACTATGGTCAGTAATAAAAATATTGTAATAGATACTGTAATTATGAGGATGTGTTGGCCCCACAGAACGGAGAGCACTACCCTTGCCTGGATGACCTGGAGGGGCTGGTGGCCATTGGGAGGGACCTGCCTGTGCGCATGGAGGAGCTCCGGCAACTGGAGCTGCAGGTGGCCAGCGCTCACTCCTGGAGGGACAAGGCCAGCAGGACCTTCCTCAAAAAGAACACACCGCACAGCCTCCTGGAGGTGAGATCGGGCAGTGACCAAGCCTGTGAAATTCAAGAACAGTGATCTGCCCTTATTTGGGGATGTAACCTGTGCATGCATGCGTGTACGTGTGTTTGTGTGTGTTCAGGTTCTGTGCCCCTGTGTGGAGAAGCAGAGGGAGAGGGGAGATGGGAAGGAGTACCGCACTGACACAGACAGCCTGGGCCTCACTGCACAAGATCTGAGAGACCCTGGTGCCATCGTGAGTCTCTCTCTCGCTCTCTCTCTCTCAATTCAATTCAAATGTGCTTTATTGGCATGACAAGGGACTCTTGTGTTGCTAAAGCATAAATACAAAATACACTGAACAAAGACAATAACGTTCCCATCCCTAACATGAACACATTTACCCATATTAAACATGTATTGATAGATTGATAGGAAGAAAAAATAAATAAAATAAATAATAATCTCTCTCTCATATCTGTATTACTGACAACAGGCTTTGATCATCCCATACCATCCTTGTGTTTTGGGTTATTTTATCAATGTCATTGAGCATGATAACACACAGGCACCACTCTGTATGTGTGTCTGTGTGTGTGAGACAGAGACTTAGTATGTGAGTGAGCAGGTGTGTGTGCGTGCATGCTTGCGTTTGTGTGAATGGGTGTGAGTTTAATACGCCTGTCTCTGCGGGTGGGCAGGTGTCTGCGTTCAGAGAGGGCGAGAGGCGGGAGAAGGAGGCCCTGCAGCGGCTGCAGGAGGTCAACTTGGCCAAGCCTGGCCTGGAGCAGGGAGACTGGGAGGAGCACAGGAGGAACAGTGGCCTGGAGCAGGAAGTCTCCATCCCCTCCGTGGACTTGACAAACGAAAATGAGGCGACCTCTGACCCCAGCCCCACTCCGTCCTCTTCCGTCTGCGTCTGTGGCCGCCCGCCACGGCCCCCTCTTTTCCGCTGCCATTTGTGCAGAGACTGGTTCCATGGGGGGTGCGTGAGTTTCCCAGCCCTGCCACCCCCTGCTGCACGCCAGCGCCAGTGCTGGTGGGACTGGGACACACGCTTCCTGTGCCCGCTGTGCCAGCGCTCACGCCGGCCGCGGTTGGAGACCATCCTGGCCCTGCTGGTGGCGCTGCAGCGGCTGCCCGTGCGGCTGCCCGAGGGCGAGGCCCTGCAGTGTCTGACGGAGCGCGCCATTACCTGGCAGGGCCGTGCCAAGCAGGCGCTGGAGACCCCCGAGCTCCGCTGCGCCTTGGACACCCTGCAGGCTCTCAGGGAGGGGAGGGACGGTGATACCAAGGAAGACACAGAAGCCAGCTCTGTCATCGTACTGTCTGACTCAGAGGGAGGAGAGAAGGACGAAGGTGTGATCGACCTGACTGATGACGGGAGTCCGCAGAAAACGGCCAGTAAGCCTGAAGCACCACAGGTAAGGGAAGAGCTGTTGCACCTGTAATTGTAGTGTGACACTGCTGGAGGAAAACATGTTCTTTAAGTAGTATTTATATTTTGTTTAAAGAAAGAGCTATTTTAAGAATGTTTCATAGTATCAGGACAGAGATCAAATAAGTCCTCAATTTAAAGTATAGTATCTAGGATTTTGTTCATTAAAATGTTGCCAATCTGTTCTGGTAATTGAGAGGAATCGATGAAGAGAAGCATGTCCGTGTAGAGCACCATATTGTCCAGCTAAACAGCACTTCTAAAATCCTGTGTCACAGTTTGGTACAAGACCATGGAAAAACTGGAAAGTATTTGGGCTCTGTGAGTGCCACCCCCAGGGATGTGCCCCTGCCTGCTTCACACATTCAACCACATAGATTCAGCCTATTTCTACAGCCTCTTTCAGAGTGCACAAGCTAAGGCAAATTTACTGGTTTTAGGTTTGTATGATGCTTCTTCAGCTAGTTATGTAGTTATGAGCCTACATAACATGTGATGGCCGCTATATCAGCTAATCTATTTGCCTTAATTTAATTTAAACGCCGTGTCAGCAATTCCATCATTGACAAAATAAGGTGTTTGTTCTTCACTAATGTTTCTGTTGAGTTACTCCCTAAAATACCGTGTGTTCCTTCACCAAGCAAGTGGGCTACCTGTCAAATAGCTTTCTTTAACAATGCAATCCAGTCTTGATGCTACTACCATCTCAGCATAGTTCGGCTAGCTAGAGGCTAGCTCCTATGCCATTGGAATCAGCTCTTCTCATCAGTCTGTGGCTAGCTAAGGGCAATCACAGCACCCACAGAGAAACTGAAATTAATGTTTTTGGGACTGTTTACTTAAATGAATGACAGTAATAACAAAACAAAGAATGAAAAATTGCACTATGTTTGCTAAATCTCCTCTGGTGCATGGTGTATATCTTCGCTCGTTGTACATTAATGTGTTCTGTTTTACTGTTATACACCTGCAGTTATGTATATACACCAATAGCTACAGGTTATCTGGCTTCAAAATGTTTTATTTAATAATTAAAATAGTAAATTAGATTGTTCTTGGAAACAGTTTCTCTCAGTCACATCTCTAAGATGAACACACACACACCTCTCTCTGACACGCGCACACAAATCCGTCTGACGTACACACACACACAAACACACACACACTTGTGTGTTTCAGAAGTGCATGCATACATGCGCAACTCTCAGAAGCACACTCATGCATCTCTGAACGGCCTCTGCCTGAAGGCAATGAAATGCACAGAACAATGACAGCACGCTACCTGTAATGCTCACAAAGAGCAATGACAGCACACTACTTGTCATGCTCACACAGAGCAATTGACAGCACACTACCTGTAATGCTCACACAGAGCAATGACAGCACACTACTTGTAATGCTCACACAGAGCAATTGACAGCACACTACCTGTAATGCGTACACAGAGCAATGACAGCACGCCACCTGTAATGCTTACACAAATATGAATAACAGCAATTATGCTCAGCGAATTGCTGGATTTATTTATAGGTTATGAGCATGCACAGAGACTTGTAACCAACCTTTCCCTGATTTATTTTTTTATGCAGATGGGACTTGAGAACGGACACAGCAAGAAGGAACACTCCCGCAGCCCTATAGGTTTGTTCTTAAATGCCATTTGCTTGAACACTGCAGTTACTGTCTGAACCAGCAGGTGCAAAAGTAAACTCCACAGTGCAGAACATTTGAACCTTTTTCTGAGGAATTAGTATGAATTGAAGTATGAATATCATAGTTGTCTTGCCATTTAGACAATGCTTCTAGGTAAGAATCAGTGAGTGTGTTCAGGTTCTGCTATAAAATGTATTAAATGGTAAAAATTGGGGTAAATTACCATGTATGGTCAGTGCAAGTAATCAACATTGTTTCCCCACCCCCCTCTTTCTCTTCTCTCCTTCCTTCCCTCCCTCCCTCCTTTCTCTCTCTCTCCCCCTCCCTCCCAGGTGTGGAGGCACTGCTGCCATTGGTGCCGCTGCTGAAGGGGCCAGTAATAGACCTGTCCCCAGAGGCACGGGCCCAGCTGGAGGAGCTGCAGCTGGAGGGCGATTTGCTGGAGGTCACACTGGATCAGACGCAGACCATCCACCGGGTCCTTCAGGCAGCGTCCCAGCCTCCCCGCCACGCCCTACACAACCTCATACTGGTGAGAGCCCCAGCACCGCAGCCAAAGAATTCATCTGTACTATTTTATTTCATCAGACATGTGAAGTGTTCTTAGGCTCTAGACGCATGTAATTCCTCAGCCTCCTGACCTCTGGGTTGCTCTCCACTCTCCATCAGATTGAATTGCAAGAGCAGCGGAGCGCAGGAAGGGGGGGCCGGACCAAGGACTCCAAGAGGAAGAGGAAGAGCCAGAGAGGAGGGTCCGATACTGTCTCACTGTCTCAGGACGGGTCCGACTCCAAGAAAACACGCTCACTTGGCGACATCCCTGCCCAAAATCTCCTTCATGCTCATCCAGAGGTACAGAACACTCTGTGCCACAAACACTAAGTCTGGAGGTCAGGGGTCAGGAGTCAGGCACTGAGTCTGGAGGTCAGGAGTCACGCACTGAGTCTGGAGGTCAGGAGTCAGGCATAGTCCTGCTGGGTGGGGCTGGAACTCTGGACATTATTGATCAATCAAAGTAGATGTGATTACACATGTAACTAACCTTACAGTTTCTGACAGGCCTTAATTTGGCCCTGAATAAGCAGCAAAGCCAGCAGGGCTTTGGAGCTGCCTAGTGGCAGCCTGTTAAAGGAGTTACTTTACCTATATTGACCTCAGTGTCATTGCCTGTATCGCAACACAGAGGTGTTAGCAAAGACAGCCAACACATTAATTTGGGCAAACTCTTTATACATGGTGACGCGTTTATCTGTGTCAGAAGTCTGCATCAGAACTCTCAAAATGTACTTCTGAATGAGGGCAAAGATGATGAGAAGAAAGTGTGTTCACAGAAAAACCGATTTTAATGATATTTTTAAAGTACAGAACTGTTTGCTGATGCTGAGAAGAATTTAAATGGAGTTTATCTACCATGCTTTAACAGTTTTGTTCCCCTCTCTCCCTTCAGGTGTTGTGATGAGCCAGTTTCAGCCATGGGAGAGGTGGCAGGCAGCAAAGTGGAGACTTACTGATGGACAGAGAATCAAACTGCGCCAGAGAACTTTATAAATAAGGAACAAAAAACAGTGGAAGGAAAGCAGGATGTACTTTAGATTCACCTCCTCTCCTGTTTGTGCAGCTCTAATGTACATGGCCTGAGCTTTCCTTCCCTGCACACTACCACGCCACAGCCCTGTGCCCCTAACCCTAACCCATCCCACCCTCATTTCTCATAACTTGCTCTACACGAGCCCAACTCAACGCTTGGGGGAAAAATGAGAGAGGATCTCCTGGTCTTAAATAAATTTGCTCCGGCGCAGATAATAGATCATTCCCACGGCTCCAGCCCCTCGTCCTCGAGCTCCATTGAGGCCCATCTCGCCGTACGCCACGCGTTTGTTCCCAGGTGTTTTCCAGAGCTTCAGTTTGATACTGGTTGTCAGTTAGTGTTTTGTATAGTGAGGATAGCCAATGGGAGTACAAAACACTAGAGATCCCTTCCTCTCTTCACTCTGAAAATATTATTTTTATGTTTTCCAGGACAAAAAAACCTTGTGTAAGAGTAAGATGAAGAAAGCACAGCGACGCACTGTGCTTGATGCACCTGTATTTTTTGTATCTGATCTCATGTTTTTTGGAATTTGCCAGGAGCAGGAATTTGTTTTGGATAAGAGATTAAACAATTGGGAAGTTAAAAAAATAAACTGCAAAAAAAAGCAGGCATACACTTTTTGGTGCTACTTCAAATTCCCATAAGACTCCTTGTACTGCTCCTTTCAAGTCATCTGGCATTTTCTGGTGGTTGTTACCTTCTCTCTCCCTTTCTTCCCTCCTCCCTCTTTCTCTCTCTCTCTCTCTCCCCCCTCCTGTTTTTCTGTCCATCTCCTTTCTTCTATCTCCTTCCCTTTTGTCCCTCTGTCACACCCTCTTACACTTCACTGTAGCTCACTTTATCAACATTTGATTTTTGTTTCCTCTGGGTTCAGATAATTATATTATTAATATTATTGGTATTGATATTATTGCAGACAGGCAGTTGTGGGTTTGTGTATAAAAACCTTTTCATTTCAATGTTTTGCCTTTTTGTTCCCCCTCCCTTGTGAGTAATAAAGGTTTAGAATTGTTTTAGGAATTCCTGAGTCAAGTGTCATCTTGTGTATCACAGCAGGTTACAAAAATTGAGTAAGGGCCAGAAATTTGTATTTTTTATTTTATTTGTCCTCTGAAATATATGCCTATTTCTTATAAACAGGAAGCAATGTGTTAGTCACATGTGGGCAGGTCATACAAACGATTCTCAAGGTAAACAATCCAGAACTGCCCTCTCAGGATGTGTGAGTGCACAGAGAAGGAAATAAGGATGACAGTTCCTCAATCTGATGACAGTTCTCCTGAAATTCTCCACTTAACATCAAATTCCCTGACCAGAATACGGCAATGCTAAGCTGCTTCTGAGGAAACAAAAATGTGTGCACATTCTCACATCAAAGTTTTATGAATCCCAAATTGTGCATGAAAATCGGCCTACACTCTCTGGAGTTCATTTTGTTCTGGAGGTAGTAAAATGCTTCACCAGTTAGATGCAGTGATGTTCACGTGAGTCGGTGGGAACGAAAAAAATATATTTTACAATATCTGTCACAATGATATTACCCTCAGGGGAAACTTCAGAGATCAACATGGTCAGTCAGTCCCCTGGGGTTTGCAGAGGTCTGAACAGCCGGATAGTGACAGAGGAGGGTGGGTTACATGATGGGGTCAGGATATCCGGTGTGATGATCTGAGCAGCACTCGAGGGGAAACCTGCAGGAGATTGGGTATGATAACCCTAGCCCTGCAGTACAGTACATAACCACCGTGAGAGCTGAAATCTAGTGAGCCAGAACCACTTTAAAAAACCTGTAATCCGTCTCATTTGAAAGACAAAGGAACTTTTTCTCGAAGACCCTATATGGAAGTATATTATGTTTCCGATAATATTTTGAGAATGATAGATCATTGTGTTGGCTATTTAATTTGCTATATGTCTGAACAGACCTGTAATGCTCAGAAATTAAATTTTCATGATCTGAGAATATACATGCTACAAGTCAAATCCTTTTTCCTGATTTCCCGGATATAGTCCTGCCTAACTGAAAATGGATGGGGAAATGCAGAAGTGTAATTTGTAAAGTGCAAATTTGTAGCTTCATTTCCTTTTGGTTGTATGATACTGCATTGTCTTCCACATACAAAAGTAACATCTTTACATTTTTGGAAATACCTAGCCACATTTAGAAATAAAAATGGAGCTTGCCAGATATATCAAAGTGCCTTTAGTATCAATGGTTTTAGAAAAGGAGAGTATTACATTTAAATGAATTACTCTTATAATGAAAAATGTTTCCTTCCACTGTGTTTAAGAGGCAGCAGGGGGCAACAAAAACAACAGAAGAGTGCAATAAAACCCATTAATAGTGTGCTGGTGTATGAGTGTTGGTCTTGAGTGGATTTATTTATTCATTTCAATGGTTGTCAGAAGAGATTTAAAGGCCTGATTTACTAAAGCATTTATTTTCTGCAAATCTGTTTTGCTGGTGAAAAAAGACTGAAAAAGCTGGTTGGTTCAGGTAGTTTCGGTAGTTCCAATCACGTCACTGAAATTGCATGTTCAAAAATTTCAATAACAATCATCAATAATCTAGGGCTAAACTGGGTTGAGTTTGTTCGTCCGTCACCGCTCCACTTTAAAGTTAGATCTGTGATGCCTTTATGACTGCAACAAGCATTCTTCAATAACTTTATGTTGGGTTTGGCTCTCGTGTCGTCCTGTCTGTAATGTTTACAACTGCTACAAGCAGACCCTGTATTCTGATTCTGTATTCCAATGCCGTTAGAACACCGTGCATGTACCCAGGACGACTGTTTTATGTTTGATGTCAGCAAGTAATAAACGGACGCAAGCGCTCCCGCTTCGGTGTATAGTCGTTTTATTTAATAGAAATTGTGCGAGGTACAACATGGTGTCAGAGTGTTAGCCTGCTGCGAACTCACGAAATTGAAGAAATAAACGAAATGGAAGCTTTTGGAGTAGGCTACCCACCCTGCGGATGGACTGGGATTCATCAAATTGTCCTGACGCTTGGAGAAGGGTGACCAGATAGTCCAAAACCTAAACTGGGACACATCGTGCGACGTGGACGAAACGCCAGACTGACCAAACTAGAGACCAAAAACATTGTTAAAATGCTTTGTAAAAAATGTGAACTTAAATAATATATATCAATGTTTCAAACACATCTGCAGTATAATTAACAAAAAACAATAAAATTAATGTAGAATAAACAGAACTGCACTGATTCAGATCAATGTGGCAGGCGTTCACCCCGCTGAAACAGGTCGAGACTGTGCTACTTCCCGCTTCTAGCCACCACTTACGTTTGGCCGTCTTTATATGGTCTTTTATGTCGGCATTTCCACCATGCGCGACCGAAAATGTACCTTTGCAGTGAGTGCAGACTTTGAATTCAGACTGGCGGTGAATTGTTTGTTTTTTGATTGGGTTATGTAATAATGAGTAGGGCAGAACATGATAAACGTCTGTGTAAGCACTGAAAATAAGTATATTAGTATGATTATTATGATTATGTTTGTTGTTGTTGTGTTGGTGGTGAAAACCGGGACAATTTGGTAATGAATGTTGAAAACCGGGACTTTTTTGTCGGGACTCGGGTCGCCCAACTTAAAACCGGAACAATCCCTGACAAACCGGGACGTCTGGTCAGCGTAGCTTGGAGGCGATCTCAGCAACATGCTAAGCGAATGCAGGCCTACTTAGTAGTAAAAGTGAAGAGGAAAAGTGTAGATTTCTCTGCTTTGGATCGGGGTTAAAGGAAGGGGCATTAGCAGTCTAATACATGGACCTGGAAGGGGAAGAAACCGTGAAGTTGGATACCTCACACCAAAAGCCAACCCCATATTCACCAGGTACAAGTTCCGCGAAAAGATACAAGCGAGTGGTGAGTCGTTTGAACACTTTATTACGGAGCTGAAGCTACTTGAGCTACTCAAAGACTGGGATTATACAAATAGTGACGAGATGGTCCGAAGCCGAATAGTATTCGCGACAAACTCACCAAGAGTGCGCGAAAAGCTACTTAGCCATGGGTCAGAGCTAACGCTAAATAAGGCGATAGATAAGGAAGAAGGGACCGCGCGACATGATGGCACCGCGAAAAGGAACACAGAGAACGAACACCATTTTACAACTCCAAGCAAAGGATGCTCTGCGTGCGGAGGACAACACGGCTAACAAGAGTGCCCAGCCAAAGGAAAGCACTGTCTAAAGTGTCGGAAAATTAACCACTTCGCTAAAGTTTGCATAACTAAGACCCGTTTGAATAAACAAACGAGGTAAAAGGGTGTACACACCGTTGAGGCAGTAAATGATGACTGCTTACGACGAGCTGTATGTGGAGTCAACGCTGAACAAAGAGCGAGCGCATATGCCGACATCCGACTGGGACCGGCTGACAGAGGATAAAACTCACATTCAAACAAGAAAAGGGTGCCCAATCAAATATAATTACCGAAAAGGGACTTTGCTTCACTCCACTATGCCCAACACACCAGTCATGTCTGACAACCACCAACTAATGGGATAAAGTGGCCATCCTCTGAAGTTTAGAGGGTACTGCAACCTGAAAAGCAGACACAGAGACAAGGCAATCATGCGGAAGTTCCACATAGTAGACTGTAATGGCCCTCCCCTAACAGGCTAAAAAGCATGTCAAGATCTGGGGCTCATTAACGTAATCTATGCCATTAGCCACGATGCCACTGACAGTGGGAACAACATACTCAGTGAGTGTCCAACACATCGGTGAGTTTCGGGGAGAGTGTAGCTTTAGGGTAGACCCTAATGTGGCACATAATGTAGTATGCCCACCACAGAGTGTTCCATTTGCTCTGAGAGAGCGCCTCAAGAAAGAGTTCGACTGCATGGAGAGGGATGGCATAATATGTAGAGTGACTGAGCCCACTCAGTGGGTGAACGCTCAGGTAGTGTGTGAGAAACCGAAGTCACATAAACTACGTGTGTGTCTACATCAATGAGCATTAAACAAGGCTATACTGAGACCATACTACCCCCTACCAACACTGGAAGACGTGACATCTAAGCTGGCTGGAGCTAAATTGTTCAGCGTTCTGGATGCCAGATCAGGCTATTGGGTGATCAAGCGGAGTGAAGAGTCATCACTACTTACCACCTTTAACACCACATGTGGCAGGTACCATTTCCTCAGACTCCCCTTTGGCATCAGCTCAGCAAAAGACAAATTCCAGAGGAGAGTAGATGAAACCTATGAAGGTCTCCAAGGTGTTGCTACCATCGTGCACGACAGCATTGTGTTCGGCAAGACTAAGGAGGAGCATGACCGCAACCTCGGAGCCATGCTGGACAGGACCAGAGAAAGAGGGGTGAGGCTAAACCCAGAGAAGAGTCGCATCTGCGTGTCTGCAAGGCAGAGCTGGAGATGATTGTAGGTGTGATGTCCAGATTCGCTCCCAAACTGGCTGAGGAGAGTGCACCACTCAGACACATACTCAAGAATGATACTGAGTTCAGCTGGCATGCGGAACACGAGAGAGCATTCCAAAATGAAGGAAATCATCACGGCTGAACGTGGGCCAGTTCTAGCACACTTCGACTCAGAAAAAGAGGTGACACTCCAGGTTGACGCATCCATAATTGTCTATGGCGCTACAAGAAAGCAGGCCAGTGGCATACGCGTCAAAGTTGTTGAACAGCACAGAACAAAACTACGCCCAGATAGAAAAGGAGCCGTATGTAGTTCTATATGGATGCAGGCGATTCCACAAATACCTGTACGGATGGCATGTGACTGTGGAGTCAGACCTCAAGCCACTGGAGTCAATTCTATGCAAGCCACTATCCATTGCACCGCCACATTTACAGCGCATGATCCCTCACCTGCAGAAGTACACCATAGCTCTTATACACAGACCCGGCAAAGAAATCCTGGTGGCCGATGCACTGTCTAGAAAATCCCTGGATGATGATGACGGTTCGCTGTCAGAGGGCATGGAGACGCAGATACACACAGTCATCAGTACCACAGCACCAGTAAGTGTGGACAGGATGCATGACATCAAAACAGCCACAGCCCAGGACAAACAGCTGTCTGCACTAAAGCAGATCACTCGATCAGGTTGGCCAGAGACAAGGAGAAAGTGCCACCCACTCATTAGGGAATATTGGAACCACCGTGATGAGATCACAGAAGCTGACGAAATCCTTCTGAAAGGATGGCAACACAAAAGAGCGTATGATCTCACTGACCATTCCAGAGAATCCGTGTTAGACTGTAGCAACAGACCTGTTCGCTTGGAACTCTTGAGAACTACCTAGTCATTGCTGACTATCTCAGCAGATATTTTGAAATCGAGCGCATACACAACATCACCACTACCGCCGTCATACAGAAGATGGAAGGCAGTGTTTGCTCATCATGGCATACCAGAAAAAGTCATCAGTGACAATGGACCCTTTTACAGCTCATGTCAATTTCAACAATTTGTAAAGGCATGGGGCTTCGGACACATTATTTCAGGCCCACACTACCCACAGAGCAACAGCCTAGCTGAGAACATGGTACAAACGGCAAAGCGAATCTCACAAAAGCCAAAAAGGACCCATATCTCAGTCGTCTGGAGTTCAGTAACACACGGGTTGATAACTTTAAATCAACAGCCCCACTTCTAATGAGTCACAGATTGCACTCCATCTTACCAACAACAGCAGCACAGCTACAACCACAAGTAAACACCCAGAATGTAGTGAAAAGACAGAGAGAAGCATGCCAGCGCCAACAACAATGATACTACAACAGATCAGCCAGGCTACTACCCAGGCCGCTTGCTGGAATGCCCATCCGATTACAACACAGAAATGGGAGCTGACAACCAGCAACTGTCACTCAACCTGCAGAAACACCATGCAGCTACCACATCAGCACCAGTGATGGACAAACCCTCAGGTGCAACCGGAGACACCTACTCAAAATCCAACAGGACCATCATGTGCGATACACAGAACAGCCTGAGACAACCAAAGATCACCAGGTCAGTCAACATCCACAACCAGATAAGCAAGGAACTTGTCACAGTCCTATGAGTGAACCTGTGAAGGACTGTGAGGCTCGTTGCTGCACAAGATGTGGTCGCACTATTAAGCCAAGGAAAATTCTTCGCTTATAAATAGTGAAGGCGGATTGCTGTCCTAAATTTTATTTACAGGAATGCTGTTACCTCTATTACTGACCTTTGTTGACATACTATCTTTACCTGCCTGTCTTATCTATCCTTTATATCCACTGACCACATATGCCACATGCACTCAGAGAGAACTGATGGAAATGTCATCTGTTGCACCAGCACTACATAGTCTGTAATTGTTTAATTGATCCAATGTACTGCTTGAAAGTTTTACTTTTTTAAAAATAAAAACAGGAAGAGTTAATGTTTACAACTGCTCCAAGCAGAATCTGTATTCTGATTCTGTATTCCAATGCCGTTAGAACACTGTGCATGTAACCAGGATGACTGTTTTATGTTTGATGTGAGAAAGTAATATATGGATGTAAGCTCTCCCACTCTGGTGTATAGTCATTTTACTTATTAGAAATTGTTCGAGGTACAACACTGTCCAGTGTACCTCGCATAATATTTTTACCAGTTTGATACTTTTCAGTTGACAAAATGCAGGTTGTTATAGGTAAATTTGATTGCTCTCTCTTGCACTTCATTGCTTTCTGCTTGGCTCAATTTCTCTCTGCTTGTTTTCTCAAGCCTAGAGTTCCTGCTGTGTCTTTGTGGAGTGGTCTCTGTGGTTGTACAATTTATTCTGATTAAAATACAAATTGCGGCTATTCCTCACATAGCTATTAAATATGGTGGATCTGTTCTGCTCCTTAAGTGAGTCACATCTAACACACCTAACCTACTGAACATCATAGCCTCGCCTAGCCTACTTTTAACATGCTTAGAACACTTACATTAGCCTACAGTTGGGCAAAATCATTAGCACAAGGCCTATTTTATAATGAAGTGTTGAATATCTCGTAATTTATTGAATACTGCACTGAGAGTGACGCTATCGCACCATCGTTAAGTTTAAAAAACTTAAGTCAGACCATCGTAACTCATGGGCTAACTGTCCATTCCTGGAATCTATCATTAAGGACAAATTGGAATTATTCATTGAACAAAATGGTATCTTAAATGATAGCCAATATGGTTTTCATAGAGGGAGGTCATGCTTAAAAAATCTCCAGGACTTTTCTGAAGAAGCTACATTGTGTTTGGCACAAGAAGCTCATTATGAAAATGAAATCTGTAGTACTTACTGGAACTATCACTGAGGTGGTTCTTAGTTGGTTATCTGGTAGAAAACAGAGTGTAACTGTGGGAGGAATTGTATCACAGCATGGTCCTGTACTAAGTGGAGTCCCGCAGGGTTTGGTGTTAGGCCTTTGCTCTTGCTTATATACATGAATGATATATAGACACATAAACACATACAGACACATGATAGCATATTGAACGAGGCATCTTCACAAGATAGTTCTGTTGCATTTGTAGATAACTGAAAGAAATAACTTGGACAACCCACAGTAATAACATTAATCTACTCTCATGAGACTGTCTTAATATTAAATATCCACTGCCGACAGACTCAGAAATTCTGCTTAATATATGCATACATTTCAGTTGCATTTGCGACCATTGTAGGTGTTGCAGGATCATGCTTTAGAACAATGAAAATTAAATAAATTTACTCTCAATGGTGAAAAGTTATGGCCTTGGGACACAATTAACATTTCGTCTGTCTACTAAATCTCATGTAAAACTTATCAGAATTCCTACTAAATTAAGATAACTTGTTATCCTAATGTTACTAGCCAAATTAATCTTGATCTCCAGTCTGTCGTGCTAAAAAGAGAAAATGCCACTTCAAATCCACGGCATCACCTTTATCATAACCATGGTCAAGACACTCGAATTTTAGCCATGGCATGTTTTGAGTTCGTTAATATATCGTATTTAGAACAGTCAAATACCAAGTAAAGTGGACACTAGTTGAGAAGTTAGCTGTAAATCTTTCTCTTGTTTAACTTGTAGTTTTTATAGACTTCCCAGTACAAGTGTGAGATGGTTCTTTTCATCATATTACGTCTAACATTAACTAATTCTTACCTCTTTTCTCACTCCAGTCGTCACCTATACTTGTAGCCTACTGGAGCCAAGATGTGTAGCGCATAATGTCTTTTGATTTATGTACTTGTACTGTGGTCACAATGTGAGTTCAAGGGAGCCAAATAAAAACAGAGAAACACAACTTCAAAAAAGCAACTGTAATTAACAGATGAGATGTGAGATATTTTGTGCAATGGTGCCATGAAATCAGAAGGACAGATTATTTGTTGGACTTAAAAAAAGAGGTAGGAGACTGATGCAGTAGCCCACTGGGCTTTGATCATTTGAAATCTGGTAGAAAATATGCACATCCTGACATCTGGACTATCTATTACATTTATAGAAAGGCTAAATAATGTTACCTATAATATAATTTTAGGGTAAATTCAGTCTGTAGAACAAGGGGGACATAAATGGAAATGAGATGAGTAAGTTCCGCACTGATGTAAAGAAGTATTATTTTGCACGCAGAGTTATCAACACATGGAATAGGTTGCCAGGTCATGTAGTTGAGACAGAGACCCTTGCTGTGTTTAATGCCAGACTTGATGAAGTCTTGGATATTCTTTAGTTGGGCTGAATGGCCTTTACTTCTCAAAATATGGTCTTATGTTCTTGGCAAACCAAATTATGCTGAATAGCCTGTTCTTATCATCATATATTCTTATGTTCTTACTGTACACAGGTCCATTTATCCATTTTTTATTTAATGTTTTTGTTTTTGAGTACAGGGAGGGGATGGCATTTTTGTGGTCAGTTACTACTTGTGACCAATGATGAAGGCACGAAGGGTAGGCTCAAGCTAGAGATGCTTATTATTAAGCCTGACATCACCCTGAACAAATAAGACAGCAGGAAACCAGTCCTCTCTCCAACTTTTAACAGACACTCTGGGAAATGAATGTCCGTATATGAAGACTCCTTATATTTTAGACCCATGGAAGCCAACCTTTCTCTCTGTGTGTTCTGCTAGATTATGAAGAACCATTGAACACCACCAGCTGATTACAAAAACACTGCAGGCTAAAATTCAGATCTATGTAGTCACTACTACAATGTTATTATTTGTAACGTCCTGTCAGTAATATCACATTGCACTAGTGAATCATTACATTTTGTTTCCTCATACTGTTTCACAGATTCCATGTTCCATCTGCAATATTCTGGTACAGCACCATAGACTTGTTTTAGGGGAAGGGTGGGTGATGGCAGGGCCGAGGGCCAATTTAATGCCAGGATAGTGCCAGTTATGCATGACTGGAGGGCCTCCAGCACCAGAGTTCTGCATGTGAAATGGACACAGCAGTCATACGGAGCCTGTTACATTCAGCAACATTTTTATTATAAAAGTTCTATCATTTCAGAACATTTTCTTTGAACCAGAACACTGCAATGGTCTACAATACACTGAACAGAACAGGTGAGCACTTTACAGAAAGTAGGTTTTCTGTGTTTAAAAATACGAAAAATGAATACATCTAGGCATATATGGCATACACAATTAAAAATCTACAGTTCTAGACATTATCCTGCCACAAACACTTTTGATTTTTTTCCTAAACTGTATATTGTAAGGCCTGCACAATTCTAGATGTCAACATCATGCAAATAATTTATAATATTAAAACAACCTCCCCCCTCCCCTCCCTTCCCCCATATTGTTCAAGGTTTAAGCTCTGCAGAGTAGAGGCAAATGTCACACTCTACCATTGCACAAAATGAAACACGAAATTATCTTGTAAATTCCATTCATTCCCTCAAGAGGGTGGAAATGAATATTTCTCACAGCATTAATGGAACAAGCTTGCTTTTCATGTTGGGGCTTATCTGTGCTGTTGTGTTCTTTGTCCCACCTGTGCTATTCTCTTTGATAAACCCACTCTTAAAGGGGCTATGCTCAGTTTTACAGATTTTAGTAAGATGGTGACCCCAACAGGTGGAAAGTGGTAGGTTTCCACCTTCTCCCCATCTCTTTGCTTTCCTCTCTGTCACAAGTTGCGGTGATTATGCTCAGTTTGAAGTTTTTGAATAATGAAAAAAGGTTAATTAAATGGAGTGGTCATTCATTAAGGAAAACTGTAGATTTTGCAAAAAATTTTGATTCCCTGACTAAAGATTGTTGACGGGACTCTGTGGTGAACGAAATGTCATACATTCACTACAATGGCACTGTAAAATCCAGCACATAGCCCCATTAAGTATTGGGATAAAAAGATACACATGGACATTGTGCACTCTTTATTTTGATATTAATGTGCTTTAATGGGAATGTTCCTTTTCCCCTCTGTAAGTCAGTTGATTTTAAAGAGAAAGGTCCCACGTTGTGGTCCAATCAATACTGAATGATAATCGGAGTATTACAAATTTTCTGTTATTTCATCTGGGCAGTCTTAATTTAATTTCTGACCATATCTCATACAGTGTACAGTTATTCTGTCACATTTCCTTCCGCATCTACCTTAAAACCCAAAATGTCAATTCCCGTAATGTGATCATGGGGTTTGTAGTCCACTGATCTGTTGTTATTTACATGTCTAATATTTAGACCTCAAGGCTTGTATATATAAATACAACAGCAAGGCACAGTGACCCCATGTTATTTTCTGAAATGTAATCTGGTCTTCATTTTGGGGACCTACAGTGTTATGCTTTGGGCATGCTGCCAAAAGCTTCATGTTGTTGCCAAAATATGTCACCCCTACCCCAAACAAGGCGATAAGGGTGTGGCAGTCCTTTGACCATGTATACCTTTACAGTTTTTGTGGTGTGCAACAGTTTTGTCTCAGGGCAGACCCAGATCAAATGGGTGCTTTTCCAGATTCATCTGTGGATCCAGTGACTCTGACTCTGCAAGGCTCAGACATACTGGAGAGTCCCAGATACTCTTGCAATACCTGGCTGTACCACGGTGTCATGATGAGCATTGCTGTACAATGGTGAACATTGGTTCATCCAGTTGAAAGTTTTCTAAGAACACTGAACTGTGAGTTCAGGTCTGCTACTGCGTGGTTTCTTTGGTAGGATGGAGAGGACTATTCACACTTACAATCATGGAAATAGTCTTCAGTGTTCCAAACCAGAGAATGAACTATTATCATTTTTAGCACAACAGCAGTTGTCTTGTTGGACTGGTATTCAGTAGTCCAGCTGTGCAGTTACATGACACATGGGTTTTTCACATCTGTGAGTACTTAGCTTATTTTGTGCTTTCCACCACAATAATTTTGTGCTTCCTCATTTCATATGTTGTGCTTTCCCCACAATTCATCATTCAGCCAACTCTCTCCCTCTTCAGACTAACATGTGACTAGTGATGAACCTTTGCATTTCAGTTGTTGGGCTCTTGATAATTTACTCACCTTGTACAGATAATACAATGTGTGCACTTTAATGATCCTGAACCATGCTTTTAAGACCAGAGTATCCATTTGGGAAAGCAATGTTATCATGGACCTTGTACTTCCAACCCCCATTACACACTGCTAGTGTGACCTTCAGTGCAGTGCTCATTGCTGGTATATCCTTTAGAGTGATACTCACTACTCGTGTTCCCTTCAACATAGTAGTCATTTCTTGTACTTCCTTCAGCATAGCACTCACTTATATTGTTCCCTTCAGCATAGTACTCACTTGTAGTGTTACCTTTAGCTCAGTATTCACACTGAATTGTTTCCATAAATGTACAGCTTTTGGAATGTGTACTGTTGAGCACACACAAACTTAATAACCCACTCTTATATGGGACACCTATATAAAATCGCTGAAGTAGACATTCAAGTTTCTTCTAAATGCATCCAAACAGAATTCTGCATCTTGGAGGCATTTAACAAGAGAAATATTTTGCATGGTCAAAGCAACAAATCCCCTGCTTCACAAACCTGACAGGTTTTTCAAGAATGGTTTTGCCATTTGGTTCTGTCTGGGTTTACATTCCATTTCTTACATGACTTGTCCATTTTTGAGGTTCTTACATCAGTTCTCAGTTTGTTGCAATAAAAACATTGTGTCTGTTCCAATCATCCTGCTTTCTTTGGAGAGAGAAAAATCTTGATTTCTGGCAGTTTCTCTCTGAATAGACTCTAAATCCCTCTCCTCTCGCAGAATACTGAGGGTAGGAGTATGTTATAGTTTCTCTCACTTTGTTCTTCTCCTCCCATTTTCCCTGTGCCAGTAAAGAGAATCCCTCCCTCAAATACACACCTCACAAGCTCACTATCTTTTAATTATTTAGGTGTCTTATTTTCTGGATTTTAATTGTTTTCTAATTCTAAATTAGGAGGAGGAAAAAGCACTGTGTATTCTGCCAACTGTGTTTTACTTTTCAGTATTGCAGATCCAGATTTGAGAAAAACCATGATTAAAATTTTGATTCAGATAAATCATGTTAGAAAACATATTTATGACTGGCCAGAGGCAGGTAATGAACTCAGGTCCCTTGTCCTGTCACTGCTGCTGTGCTTTACCTAATCTCCCTTCTTCCCCTTCTCTCCCTCTGTTCAGACTGTAGTGACAGACAGGAGAGGGTTGTACACCTTCTTCCCATCAGGTGAACGAGTGCCATGGGCCAGCAGCTCCTGGATGGTGATCCAGTTGTCCAGGATCTTGCGGCTCCTCTTCTTCATGCTCTTTCGCTGGCTGAGCTCCAGGATACTTGCTTCCTGTGGAGCCCCCTGCTGGCCGGCCTTGCTGTCAGCTCTCCCCTGCTGCTGTTGCTCCCTTTCTCTCAGGCAGTCCAGGCGGCTCTGCATCATAAACTCACGGCGGCGGCGGTATTCACGGGCACGCATCAACTGCTGTTTGCGCTCCTCCTTGCTCCAGTAGCGGCCCATCTTCATTTCACTGACTGCGTCATCATCGGTGGTCATTCCGCTGCGCTCCTCACGGATCTTCATGGCCCGCGCCTTCAGGAGCCGGTCCCGCACAGGACGCTTGGCCACATATCGGGACCCGTCACTGCGCACCTTGACCTTCCACTCCATCCGTGGGGAGGTGGGTGGGAGAGGTGGCGCAGCGGGGAGCAGGAGGGGCATGGGGGAGGGGTCCAGTCTTTGGCCAGCCGTGGGGGGGGTGAGTGAGTTGGCTATGCTCATAGGGCTTAGGTCTGCGCTGGCTTCCCCCCCGGCAGCCCCACCCCTGGCCCCGCTCCCTCTCTCCTCCACAGCGGCCCCAGTGGCCAGTCCCTCTGCAGCTGAGGCTGACCTCAGCTGCATGCAGCTCTGGTAGCGCTCAGGCAGCTTGGACAGGCGGTGACGGCGGGAGAAGTAGGGGCTGGTCTCCGCACTGCGCCCACCACCCCTGTCCAACGTCCCACTGCCCTTGGGGCTCCTTCTCATCGCCCCCTCGGACCCACGTCTGGCACCGCCATCACGGGACAGGGACCTGAACTTGGTTGTGGGGCTGGTGTGTCCTTCCTCATACTTCCTGTTGGAGTTGGGAGAGTAGGAGCGGTTTTGGTTGGCCTGGCCTCTGTCCCCACCCTGCTCCCCTCTCTCCCTGTGCCTGCTGGAGGTGCGGTGTTGCAGGGTGGCAGAGGAGCCCGAGTCCCCCCCATGGGTGGAGGGTGGCAGGAACTGCTCGCTCACCAGCGGGGTGCTCCTGCAGCTCTCTCCTCCGGTGTTGTAAGCGCTGGTGCTGTCCTTGTCAGACCGCTCCCGCTCAGGGAGCTCGGTGATGTCTGACAGCTCGTGATGCGACGGGTCGTCGCTGACCCTGGGTCCGGCCACGCCCGGTCCCGCCTCCTCCTCCAGCGGCCAGGCTTTCATGCAGCGCTCCCGCAGCTGCTGCATCTTCTGCGCCCTCAGGATGTTGCGGCACTTGAACTCCAGGTGGCGCAGCTCCTCCTCCAGCAGGGCGATCTCGTGCTGCATCAGGCTCTCGTTCTGGTTCAGGTCCAGAGGAACTCGCCCCCCTGCCCCCCCTGCACCCCGCCCCTGCTCCGCCCCCAAGTTCAGCAACGCGTTCCCGTTTTTCTCGTAGTAGCACTTGATCTCAAGCAGCTCGCGATATCTCTCACACTCCTCCTCGGTCAGTCCCGGCATCATCATCACCATGGGGTCTGGGATATAGCCCACTCCGCTGCCCCCCCTGTCCCCCCCGCCCTCCCCTCCCCCACAGTCCAGAGCCAGCAGGGAGTCTGAGCTGAAGTGGAACTCACGGGAGTGGAGCAGGGGTGGGGTGTCGCCCCTGCCGGGGTAGAACTTGCGCATACTCCCAGGGGTGTTGGTGGCATTGGTGTTGGATGCGCTGGTCTGGTCGTCCCCCAGGAGGTCATGCTCGGAGGACTCCTCGTTGCGGGTGCTCTCATCTGTGCGCCCTACACCACTGTCCAGCTCCTGGCTGTTACTGAGCACTGTGTGTCGGAGGGAGGGCGAGTCTCTGTACTGCGCACGGCTCCGCCTCTCTGTTGCCCCACCCAGACCGCCCCGTCCAGCACTCCCAGGGGAGCTGCCTTTCCTTTTCCGATGGGGGCTGGGCAGATGGGCCGCGTTGTCCAGGGCTTCTACCCCCATTCCATCCTGGAGCTCCAGCTCCAGCTCATCAGGGTCCAGGTGGGTGTCATTCTGCCAACAATCAAGAGATGGAAGGCATTTATCAACCAATTAAGTCATCGTTTTTTACACTGAAATTTATCTTTTTTCTAGACGTCAGCAAAAATGTAAACTGATCACATAAGCAGTTGCACATTTAAATGATATATTTATACTTCAATTTATATTATCTGTGTCATGCAAAAACATTTTATGTCCTCTCTTTTTACACGTTGAAATTTCTAATGTGGCTCTATACACTGCAAACGTCATTGTGTAGATTCAACACAGCAGGGTTATTGCTGAGTTGATCAAGAGGGTTGTTTGTTGGTTGGAAAAATGATTATAATGCTAATTATTTGGCGATACACTGAGTTGTGTATGATGCGTTTTCATGATTGGGACTTGTTTGGTAGTTGATCATGTCCTTGGTTACAAATAAAACAGGCAGAGATCAATATAAATATTCATTTCCCTCCTTATTCACAAAGTATTTTGAGGTGCTTTCAAACAGAAGATTTTTCTAATAATAATTTTGTTCTATATACATTATTTCCACACATCTAACTCAAAGAATTGAGCAGAGCAGTTAAAAATCATTGCTTGCTAGGTAAGCTATTCCCACAACCAAAGATCACAAACCAAAATGACAAAACCATATCTCTAATGTCAGGTCTTCCCTCACTTTTGATAAGAAGACAAAGGGCTTAAACACCAAAATATCAGAGTACCCCTTTATAATCCTCATATATTAATGGACATGAACACAGCAGCATAGGAGCACAGAACTGTCAAGTTAAATGGTTTCATTGCATTCTGTCCGTATTTTTTCTTCCTGTACATTTTTTTGGAAGATTTTAGTCTCAAAAAGATACAATAAAAATTTTTTACAATGCACTATGCTAGTTTATGCATGAGCCTGCAGTCATACCACCCCAAACCCTTCTAAAGTTTATCTGATGAAGCTAAGCAGGAGTGGACTGGGACAGTACTTGAATGGGAGACCTCTGTAAAAGCTAGAAGTGGTTACAGTGAACCAGCTGGGGGAACTTTTCCCTCTTCTAAAGAAGAACTCCAATGTGATGGGGCCATGGTTCTCCAGATGCAATATAAAACAGTGTGCATTAAAAAAACCCATGGCAACTTTTAAAAAAGCGTGGTGTGAACCTGTTGTCCTATACCATTTCCCATAAAAGCTGCCCACCAAAATCTATTGCAGCTGTATATCTATTTGTCTATATAACCCTATGCTCTCCCTACCCAGGTCATCACTACAATATGACTCAGTTGACCTGACCTGTTTAAATAAAGGATAAAAACAGGTGTTCCACTATACACCTCCCTGCTGGAGGCTCTCTTGCCTTGACAATTGCCTCCTGTACATGTCACTGCCCCTACATCTGACCTCTTTAATGAACCCCATGGATACATTACATCAAAACCTTTCGGCTCCACCTCAATGACTAGCCCAAACTCTATGTCCGACACCACCTGTACACTGAGCCAGACCACCACGTCAGACCTCACCTCTATATCAGGTCGTGCCAGGAGCAAGGAGATGTTGGTGCTGTCCTCCCGAGTCAGGATCGCCACTGCTTCCTCTCGGTTCTGTATGTCCACTCCATTAATCTTAGAGAGAAAGGGAGAACAACACAAAGAGAGCATGAAGGAAGAGAACAGGAACAGGGGACACAGAGGAGGCTGAAAGGTCTACACAGACTCCATCACTATACTGCCATTATGCTATAATTAAACAAGAAAAATCTGTGTCTTCAAATTTCTTAATGTTCTAATATCAGTGTTATCATTTCTGGTCAGTTTCAGTTCCTTTTTCAAATTCTAGGGGTGGAACAAGTAAAATGCTACATGCCATGGTGGTATTGTAGGACTGTTTTCAGAAGTGTACCCATTGATATGACCTAAGGAGGACAGACTGTGTTGACGGTGCTGGCAGAGAGTCAGCAGGGTATGATAAGGAAACAGCAATATTGTCTCAATGGCATTGATCAACCATCCTGCTGCCTCTGTGAAATGCTCCCAGAGCTGTGTGGTCTTTTCACTGCTTTGGATCAGTATCATGTAACCTTGACTTTTCCATGTATGATGTAATTATAATTGGAGTTGTTGGAAAGCTGAATAAAAGGTACAGTGGGCACTGAATAAAGATCTTGAAGCACCTTTCAAAAGGTAACAGTAGGTAATGCAAATTACCTATGAGTCAGCAGCCAACTATGCTACAAATGGGTAATGCAGTGTGATGCACTAGCAGAGATAGCACAGACAGGGTCATTGTTGTCACTGCAGATTTGCTGTGGAGGAAAGGTGTACTGGCTCGAGGAGACAGTTATTGTTTTGCGACCTGCGCGACATTCATGTATAGCCACTCTACATCACATTCTGTAATGTAGAAATTCCTGTGTTAGTGTTTCTTTTTTTATCCCTTTGGTTTGGGCTGGTGGGAGGAGACAGACAAGAACTCCTATATACATCCTACACAGGCTACATAAACAGTTGAACAGAAACTTGAAATTAAAAGTGTTGATAGTATGTAGCCTAAGATAACCGATAAAAAACACATTGCCTATCAAAAAAACATTGTGAAATTAAAATAATAAGAGCACGAGAATGAAATTGTCTAAAATTTCAAACGTCAGTTTTAGCCAACAGGCTATTTCCCATTCCGCTCATCTGTTCCTCTTTTATCCCATGTTGTACAAAAATGTGTGTTGACACAATGTCTATATGGGAGAAAGTGCACATTAAAGATTTGTCTGGGATGCGCGACAGAGCTGGGAGTGTGAGCAGCTTGATCAGGGAACAGTCAAATGACCATGTCTTGCTAATAAGGAGTAAAAGCCTGTAAAGTTTTTTCCTTGATTTTGGGTGCCAGTCCAAATCTGCTGAAGTTCTTGTATGCATCACGCTCCTGCATGTAAACCTTGTGTTTGGCTTCAGGTGTTCTCCCATCTTTGAGCACAGTTGTTGTTATTTTGGCCTGATCTGTAGCTCTGTGTAATGAATCTCTGCTTTAGTGGCGGTAATATGGGCTCAAAAATGAGTAAACATATTTGGGTGGCTTAGGTGGGTTTCTATATCATAACCTCATTATAAGCTTATGGCTGAAGAGTAACTGCAGTCAACCATCATGGCACCAATGCAAAAGGCATTTTGACAGGACATTTTGAACCTTGGAAACTGGCCTTGAGTGGAATGCAAGGAGCCAGAGCTAGAACATGTGCGGGAGATAGAGAGGTAATGTCTACATATACAGTAGTTAGGCTCATCTCCATACACAGTGTCTGCTCTGGAACCTCAGGATTTGCCTACTCTGGAGTTTCCTAAGGAGAGGGGCATTGGCAGGTGTGAGGATACTCACAAGCCCTTGGCAGCTGCACAGTTATGGGGTCTGTCCCAGTGGAGGTACTTCTTTTTGGATTTATTTATTCTAAAGGTTTTTCTTACTCCAGACTGTTATGTCTGTATTTGTATGTTCTTTGTATGTGAAACACTTTGGGTTGCAATCCTTACATGAAAAGGTGCTATACAAATAAAAAGGTGTTAAACATTGTTGTTAACTTGTTGTTCTTAATTCATATCACATGGTTATCTATGACAGTGTCATGCCAGTGTAAAGTGCGGGGGGTTGCACGAAGACATACATATCATATATCGCTATATGGGTTGCTATACTTTTTATTGATACAAAGTTCTCCAAAAAGTTTTGGATACACTTCCACCATACTTTGCATTTATGGGAATCACGATTCAATAAAAACAGTACCTACCAGCTGCTGCAGGCTACAGTAATTATTGAGTAAGTAAAAACTGCAGTACCCACCAGCCTTTGCAAGCTACAGTAACATGTGATATTTGTCATTTCAGAGACCGCCTGCTAATTGGTCAGCTGGTGCTAGTCCGTAAAGATCCCTCCAAAGAGGATTTGGGATTCCAAATCTTTGATTTAAAATCTGAATAAACACCTGCAATATTCTGTCCCCCTCACGGATACGGCCGTCCTTAGCTGCTATGCTGTTGGGGTTGACCTGGAAAGAGAACGAAATGCCAGGTGAGTGGGCGCATTCCTCAGATACCATGTAAAACATAGCCACTGAAAACAGAAATGCACACATACCACTGACACTATGCAAAAACAAAAATGCCTTAGCACGTGCCACAGGCTAAAAAGCAAGTTAAGACAGAAATTTATGTCCACAAGTGCACATATTCCACAGACTATATGCTATACACCCTCCTCTCCCCCCCACCCAAAAAAGGAGAGATAACAGCCTATTTAACCATTAGGATGTAGTAGTTCATTTCACTTGGTGCCGTTAGTGGCAGGACCACTAGCCTGCACATAAGAAATATGAATGGATTACTTAATAGCTATTTATGTTCAATGTTTAATCTTGCTTTGATAAAGACTAACTAATGATAAAACAACTCAAGGACTGCCTGTTGTGTCATCCTGAATGAGTGACATCATCAGTAGATATGCTGTTAGCTAGCTCTCTGTGGGAATGGTTCAGGTTAATGATGATGTTAGCTAGCTCTCTATGTGAACGGTTAAGGATAATGAGGATGTTAGCTAGCTCTCTGAGTGAATGGTTAAGGATAATGAGGGTGTTAACTAGCTCTCTGTGTTTATAGTTAAGGATAATGAGGATGTTAGCTAGCTTTCTGAGTGAATGGTTAAGGATAATGAGGATGTTAGCTAGCTTTCTATGTGAATGGTTAAGGATAATGAGGACGTTAGCTAGCTCTCTATGTGAATAGTTAAGGATAATGAGGATGTTAGCTAGCTTTCTGAGTGAATGGTTAAGGATAATGAGGATGTTAGCTAGCTCTCTATGTGAATGGTGCAGGATAATGAGGATACATTCCTGCTGCAGCACATACACTCCGGGGTATGTTCCCCTGGGTATCTCCCCTCACCTCTCCCACATATATTCCAAGATCCTCTTCATCATCTGTGCGGTAGCACACTGTCAAGCCCAGTTTATCCTGCTGGTGGGACTTGTATAGCTCCACCTCCTGATGGGGGAGAAATCACAAAAATCCCATTACTTTATGTTTTATTAACTGCTGTTCATAACAATGTGTTTGAAAGAAATTTTATTTTAAACTCTATATGCATGTGTTTCTCCTTACCATTTATCATTTCATATATTAAGGGTATTATTTTTCCTTTGTCAATGCACCAATTTTTTTTATGCTATTAAAACAAGCTGAACTGAGTGGGTGAGTGAGAGAGAGAGCAAGGGGCATGGCTATTATATTGCAAAGGGCCAGTAGATGTTCAAATCTGTCCTTTTCTCCTCTCATGCTATCAGATGGTAGCGCTACAGTTTAGATTAAATTTTAAGGGGGAGCCAGACCTCATACTCCATTTCGTCTTGCCTGTCGACCTCGTGCTGAGTGATGTCAAAGTAGTCGTTGGGGTCGTAGTACTCATGGTCAAGCGGGGGCCTGAGAGGGAGGCATTCAAATGCATGTATAGAGACGGGAACAACAGTCACATTGACCACATATTTTGAGTTGAATATTCACAACTTCCTCACAAATTCATTCCAAGATTTTACTCTTTAGTCCCTAAAATCTTCTGAAAATCAGCTGAAAGTCTGAGGAAAAATCAGCTGAAAGTCTGAGGAAAAAGTTCTCTAGGTTGAAAACCCAGGACACTCAGAATTGTGAAGTGAAACAGGCTCAGTGTAATAGTTTCTGAATGTTGGAAAACTGTATTTACATTAATTCATATTGCAGCAGAAGGTCAAACAGCCCCTGCAGGGCGGGATGGGATGTGCAGATGGACTAATGAACAGGGACAGTACTCACAGACTGTTGAGAACGTATGGCTCCAGGATGGGTGGGAGAGGGGGGGAAGGGGGAGGCAGGGGCAGGGCGCCACGGGGCTGGACTGGCCTCCCCACACTGAAGATGTGCTGAAAGCTGATGTCCGTCTGGGTGCCACTGTCCACACAGCAGCTCACTGCCCCCATTGCTACCATCGCTGCGTCTGGTGCACCCGCCCCCCCTGACCCCCCTGCCCTCCGCCTTGGGCCCTTCCGAAGGACCTGGTTCAGGAGGGGGTCCCGGGAGGAGCGCAGGGCCTCCAGAGCCTGCTCCTGGGACAGGCGAGACAACTCCTTCCCATTGACCTGCAGGGGGGGAGCAGGGGAGCAGGAGAGGCAGGAGACCATGAAGAACAGCAATACACCCAGGGAATGGACAGAGAAACTACAACATCAGCAGTGAAAATTAAGGAGGAAAAAAGGGAAGACAAAATGGAGATGGAGAAAGAAAGCAAAAGACAGATGGAGAAAAAACTGAGAAGGGACTGTAGTTTTCCCCCCAATCTGAACTTGTTGACCTCAAGGCAGTGCCTGTACTGTTGGTTTGTCCTGCTGCAGTACCCCAGTATGACCAGAGCAGGTGTTGTAGCAATGAGACCAACAAGCTTTGGCTGGCTTGCCCCTGGTGAGGCTGGGCCAATTGTTGCTTTGCCATGGCTGGCGATGGCAAGCCTGAGTTTTGAGCCCCTGATCCTGGGGCTCCCAGGCAAATGTCTTACCCTGTGAGCCACTCAGAGGCCCTAAGACTGGAGTATTTATGGAGGGAGGAAACCTTCACAGGAGGAATCACAGTCAGCATGTTACGATGATGAGGAAGGTGTGAGGAAGAATGGATAACAAACAGGGGCACATGAGTGGGAAAGCATTAGGAAAAAGTTTTCTCCTCACGGTGCTGAGAAATGAAAAAAAAAAAAATGAGATGAAGGGTAAGGGAATTTGACCCTCCTATTATGTGCAGATTTGGGTCACGTCAGTTACGTTCATAGGTTCATTCTCCTTAAAAAGACCTTTACAGAATCTATATGGATGCTCTCAAAACATAAATGTGGTCAAATTCACTATTACATGTTCATATACCAATGTTTAGGATATCATGAAGATTCATTCTGAGAAAATGAGGAATGATGATGATGATGATAGACTCTGAAACGGGTCAGTTTTAACCTGAACATGTATGGAGGATTAAAAACTGTTTGAAAGGCAAATGACGGTATTTACTTCACAAACTATGCAATCAGTTAGTACATAGGTTAGTATACAGTATGTGGGTTAGTATATACATAACAGAAACAGGGCCTTTTCCAAATATGCAATACACATTCACATAACAGCAAGATCACAGAACAGTCTGTACATAACCACACCCATGCACAAACCAATTTAGGCTAACATAGTCCTGACAGGATAGGAGACACAGCTGAAACAACTAAGTGCACACATAAAACAAGATGTTATACTGAAACCTTCATTCGACCTTCTGCATCAATAGTGTACAGCATTTTACTTATGTTACCCTTCTGCAGAAAAACACAGAGACAGGGGGAAAGAGAGAGAGAGTCAGTATTGAGACAAAGGAGTAAGCAGCTTTTCAAAGGAAACAGAAATATATGGAGACGCTGGGAATTAATCAAGCGCTTCCGGGGCCAGATTTACTAAAGGATTGCGACTGCTTTCCAGGTATAGGCCTAAAAGTAGCTGCTAAAACATTGCGGTATTTATGACTAATGCAGTATTTAATGACTGAAAAATGGAATTTGCTCTGACTACATCACTTTGCAATTCTCCTCTTGATACATCGTAAAATCTGTTCATGCATATGTATACTTGGGGTGAAGGTGCTAGCTACAGGATGGAGATTTTCCAAACAAGGCCAATTATGTACTCTGTCTAATTTACTAACCCTTGCGGTAATTGTGACTCCTGTTTGTATTCATTCATGCTAATAATAACCTTTGTAAACGATGTCATTCAAAACCTTCTCCTCTCAGTTGGTGTTTAATTCTTATACTGCAATATGGCATTATGAAGCTGTGCCTCATTGGTCTTTATACCTATAATCTGATTAGCAAATTTAAGTATTATTTTTCCTGAGGTTCCCTCACTACTTGCGCCTGGTTGCTCCATATCCGTTTTGCAGCACCTTGTTATCTGGATGTGTAAGCATGCCATATCTGACCCTTTTGCTGCAAATTTGCCAAATGAGGGCATTTAATAGTGAATATTTTTGTTCTGTCTCTATTCCTTAGTAAATCTGGCCCTTGGTCTTGTTTTCATGATTTGATTTAAAAAAAATGTCTTCATTTTGCTTGAGAAATTAATTTGCTTGTCTTTAATTAAATACAACATACTCAAATTAACCAAGAATTGTCAGAATTCTGTCACATTTTTCTTTAATATTTTGGTCATTAGTATTATAAACATATTGGCAATGTCTTCCAGAGTAAAACATATTTCAACACATAAAGATAATCCATTGTTTAAAATGTTATTTGTTTGATAACCTACATTTCATATGCTGATGATTAGTGATGTGATCAATTATATAGAGTAGGTTACTCCTGAATAAAGATTGAAGTTTCAAATTTAAAGTGTTTTTAAATAATAAAACTTGATCCAGTTGTTTTGTAGATTAATAAAATCCTGTAGCTAAATAAAAAACTATGGAAGCTATTGCATTTGATAAAATGTTGAAGCCACTCGTCCTCTGTGTTTAGTACCTGTACATACCTGTTCTTCAAATCAGCATCCCTTCAACCTGTCTTTTCACAGGTCTGCACAGACCTAGTTTTACCTTCAGAGAACTGAGGTTCCATTCTACCCTAGTCATGTTGCCCATTAGGGTTCATGGAAACAGAACGCAGATCATTCCCAATCACTGTCTCCTAGCTAAATTGGCTGGCTGTTTTGCTATCTAGCAAAATGGAATTTGTTATAACCAAAGATTAGTGCAAAGCAGAGAGATTTTATTTTCACCTGCCAAATCGACCCATTTCAAAACACTGTGAAAATGTTTGAAGCTTTTTTCCACATTGCACCTTTTCTGCTGTCATGAGTGGCATAATGTAATAAATATGTAAATGGTACATTCATGGTCATTACAAAAAAAAATGTAAATATATATGCAAATAAATATGCAAATAGAGTGTGTATGTTTATATTGGATGAATATGTAAATTGAACATGCATGTTAATATTACATACTGTAGATGCTCTTTGGGCTCATATGACCAGACAGTCAGTTAGGCGGCTGCTTGGGTTAAAATTGTGAAAATTAGACCAAAGCAACTTTCTCTTCAACTGTAAGAGAAAAACGGGGAATGGCGACTCCCTCCAATCCCATTACTACCCCCAAACACAGACTCACACACACACACACACACACACACACACACACACACACACACACACACACACACTTATACAACACAAACACTTTTGTTCCTATGGGAAACCCATGGTACCCTACGGCACCTGCCCCCTCATCTGTAACATGTGCAAATATTATTAGTCTTGTGATGAGGACATTACACTTCCAGCAGGAAACCTTGATCCCCCTCAGCGGAGGAGGGCAGAAATTACAGGCCTGTTTGATTTTTAAATGAAAATAAGTGATGAAACATTCTGTGAGGGGTATTGTCATATTGACATAAACTGTCAATTAACTAAGCTAAACACAGTGAGTATGAGGAACATGTTTGATCATAGATACAGAAACTTAGATACTGCGTTTGCGATTTGACATGAGTCTGCGTGGTCGCCATACTGGAGCGGTCCTTTGGACAATCCTTCACTCAAACACCAGGATCCATCCAATACGGTTGTCTATGCAGGTATTAATGTGCCACATACCTTCTCTCCCATCACACTCTCTGTTTCCAGCTTCCCTCCTCCTCTCCATCTCCACCTTCAAGTCTACTTCCCTTTCTTCTGTTTTTTCACCCTCTTTTGACAGTCAAAGGGGGAGTTCACATCATCCTAAAAAATAGTTAGGCATGACACTGCCGCCCTGGACTCCAAGCCCAAGATCAATGCTCCTACCAATATACAACTCGCTACATCATAATAAACTCCTTCCAAACGCATTCATGTTGTCTGAAGGTTCATTCTCCCGAACTGGAATTAAAGAAAGAAGCTCTGTAAAATTATACTGTTTCATGGATATTAATCCTTAGAACAAAAGGTGCTCACATGTTGCTGAAAAGTGAGAGATGGAGAGAAATTGAGTTTGTCTAAGATGGGCAACTACTTTGACTCTTACTTAGTTGCTCTAGAGCCCAATTATTTTATGTTTACATATGACTGCACTGTATATCTGAACATTGGTCTCAAACACTTGACGCACTACATTGTATGTAGTATTGCATTATTATATTATTATAGTATTGTATTATTATATTACAGTATATTATACTATTGTATGTGTCAGTGTCAAAAGTGAGTTAATGAAGATGAAAATAAAATATTTGAGATTAACAATATTTGTGACATTGTTTGTGTAATGGAAACTGCAGAAGTGGACTTGTGTATATCTTGGGATGTACGGATAAACTGACAGGATGTTCTTCTCTCAACTGAAGTCTGGAGAAATAATCTTGTTTATTTTATTAATGAATTGATTTAATTATTAATACAATAGCAAGCAACCAGGCGGCTTTATAACAATATAAAGTCGTGTGCCGCGTAGCGTCTGTTCGGGCAACGTCCCACCACAAATGTCCGTGGTCCCATAAGGTTATCGTATAACAGAGTTCAGAAATTCTGATCGGAGAATAGCAAACATAACCTGTTTAACCGATATTTCACTTTATAATATAAAGTATATATATATATATATATATATATATATATATATATATATATATATATATATATATATATATCACTTTGCCAGATTCATTAGCTGAAATACAGTACAGTATCTTGCCTGTTTAGTCAATACAGGCACACTACAGTGTCCCATATAGCTTTGCTAAGTATATAATATGGTGTTCACACAACATCCAAATCACATAACGTACTATTTCACAGAACGTATCGTTGACATTGAAGGATGCATGACTGTAATAGATATAGAAATCTACATTTTCGAAGAAACTTACAAATGCTGAAATTCTATTCATAGATCAGAGCCTGCATGTCCCAGAGGAAGTTGTGGCTATTCAGAAGGTTCATGTTTTAGCATAGAACTGATTGGATCTGTCTCCAGTAACTGAATTTAATTCCAATAATTAACCAGAACGATGTTCAGTTTCTCACATTTATAACAAACCAAATTTCACGAAAATTGGTTCAGAATTAACCGAGTTGATTTTGTAGAGACGTCTGCATCTTTCAATGCACATCGTATTTGTTTATTAGCGGATCCTGACCGCTCCAATATGGCAGACCCACAACTGCAAAGTGATGACATACAGCAGAGGCCATTGAGGTATCTACGTTTCTATATCTAGACGTTTGATATAGAAATGTTTGTATGACGGACCCTCATATTTTGTTTGGGGTCTAAAGACCACAGACCTCATACAATGAGACAGACATGGCAAAAGCAACAAAACATGAGGGTTAAACATGCGTTGGGCCATTTTGCCCCGGAACATTCTGCTTAACTAACAGCTGAATATGACAGGAGGGTGAAAATAACAAAAGCGGTTTCACTGCCTGGCTCATGCAGACAATTTACATGAGCATTTCTACCAGCTATTCCACTGCTACCGCTCAACATCTCTACCGCCTGCTGAGCCAGGCACGCTGCTGTATACCTGAGGATCAGAGGCAGGTTCAATTACGAGCTGAAAATGCTGTCAAAGTTCTGTATGTATACCCAGATGCAGGCACTTGGAAAAAGACTTTGATTTATGATTACAAACCAAAATTTATGGCATTTTCAACAATTTTACTCCATAAACATCAACTGCACTGTTTTTCTTGGAATACTGCTCATAACTATGCATACAGATGTCACCCTGTAACAATGGAGTATCAGTAACAATAGTGTAATATGGTTTGCTCTCAGTTTGACAATTAAGCAAAGTGCTATATAAATAGTGATATTCCGTCTGTCTTGCACACCAATCTGACACTGGTGCATCAGCATGGCGAATTCCCCCTCCATTTCAATCTCTCTTTTGAGTGGCTGCACATAGCAACTTACTCATCTCCATTTCTTTATTTTTATTGCATATTTCTTCTTTGTAACATTACCACCACAACCAAATCATCAATCACTGAAGGAATCAAAATTAATTCCTCTCGTTTCTTTGGTAGCCCAGGTTTGTATTTTAATTTTTATGAGAAGGACTAGCTATCACTGATGTCCCTATTAACCCATATATTATATATACGTAACCTATTTAACCCATATATTACCCTGCCAGATACATTAGCTAAAATACAGTACAGTATAGGTCAATGACGTGCACACCTTCATGCTTCTTTCCCGGGCAACGGCCCATTTGCCCTCTTTCGGCCAAGCTGCCCCTCTTAAGGATTTTGATAGCTGGGATTAGCCATTATTAGCACTAGAGCACTGGTAGAGCCACTACCCCTCCGAACGTCACTGGAATGTGTACAGTATCTTGGCTATTTAGTCAATACAGGAACACTGTAGTATCCCATAGCTTTGCTAAGTACGTATCGCACAAAGTCCAAATCACATACCGTCCTATATCACAGAACGTATCGTGGACATTAAACGACGCATACCTGTATTAAAACAATATATGTAAATATAAAAATTACAATTGGTAGTACGTCAGCCAGTGCTAACGGCAGCGTGCACAATTATTTACGTCAGACGACATCCCGGCATTGTGTAGTGGCCTACGTCTTCTACATGTTACATGTGAACTTCTACATGTCATGCTAACATACCTCTGACTTACGTCCATTTTGAGATACAATCGGTCGTTCAGAACGGAACCGGACTATGTCGGGGCTGTATATGCAAATATTCCAAAATCAAATTCAAAATCAAAAACATGGTCCCAGGCATTTCGGATAAGGGATATGCTACTCAATCTGTAACAAAATGTCATGTTACAATATTATACTTTAATAATATTAAAATAAGAATTAAAAGACCATTACTAGTAGCCTATCTGAGCTAAATATAGGCGTGATATTAAAGATAGTCAAATACCTGTTGGTGCGACAGCTAGGCTAGCCTACTTACAAATCTAATGAGAGGGGTGTGTCTGCTTCTGCGAACAAAGTCCTGCGATATCTGGGTCAATGTATTTCGTCTTGATCACGGTGAGAGTAGAGACGCCTTTCTCGCAAATCGTCGGAGAAACCACACGGCCTTTAAAGAGTGCAGGGTATTGGCTCTGTCTTTCAATCCAGAAGACCAACAACGAATGTCTTTTGAAATCAGACTTCAACGTTTCGTCGCAAGACGTTTCTAATTAACTCTCTTCACTGCTGGTGAAATGTTTTGGGAATGTCAATGACTTCTATGCTGAAGGGGTTTCTCATCCAGTGGCTCGCTTCGGCTGACACTGGAAAACTGTCGCGGAACTATTGTCTGAATGAGAGACGAGGTGTGCTACAATGTTGGGTCAGTTTGGGGTCATGGGGCCGTGGTGGTATTCACCGCACACCACCACGGGGCCAGCTTTCAGCTCTCAACCTAAGCATCGGAAAAAGTGTCGCCATCTAGAAGGTTGCGGACAGAAATACTATTTTCCCATTGACCTCAATTTATTTTCGGCAGCATATGAAAAAACATCTATCCTCATATTATGATATTCAGTCTTAGCTCAAAATAAAACTTCAGGAAAAACCAAGGTTAGAAAAAAATGTATGCTTTTCAAGGTCAATTCTATTCACAGTTATTTAAAATAAATCTAAGCACATTCTGTCATACCCATTACAAATTATATTCTTCAAAAACCCTAACTGAAACTAGTCTTTAAATAAATCTGTAAGACACCACAGAATTATTGGGCCCTGCAGGGGGGAGGCAAAAAGATTACACACGAGACTGATATAAAATACAGCCCCAACCAGTATGAAAGTTCAAGTTATTTCATATGGCCTTATTTGAGTATTCCTGTCATAACTGTAGTTAATATTCTGAGCTGCACAGTAGGCCGTGGGGTTGGGGGGCGGGTTGAAAAGGGGGGGACAGATGAAAGGAAAGGGTGAAGTTCAAAGAGGGAGGGAGCAAAAAGAGGAGAGATGAATTGCAAAGCAGGGACGTGCACATCTATAGTGAGGAAAGAGGGAGGGAATGTGAAACTGAAGAATACAGTAGATGGAATAGAAGAGGAACGTTAAAAGTATCAGGATGTTAAGACACTTTTATCTTTTATTTTTATTCACTTCAATAAAATATAAACATTTTAATTCAATTATATTTGTTATCTCAGTCAACAGACATGTCTCCACGACAGTGATAATACAGGGATGAGCACAGAAATGTATCTGCTTTTACAGATATTCCACCTTCCCCGAACAACAGGCCTGACATGTGGTTTGTATAAAAGCAACTTAGCTCACAGTAGCTGGACATAATCTCCCATCTCTCCCATGAAGATACAGATCCGGATCAGTGTGGAGTGAACGCAGAGGGCCATATTCTCCACCCGGAAGTTTGCGACTGCTGTTTTTACATGCTGATTTCAGACTGGCACTGTTGTACATTTTATCTTTAGCTGCAATGTTACAGGTAACAGCAAATCCAAAATAACAGATGACAGTTAACAGGCGTGTAGTGTAGGCTAGACACCATTTACCCACGTGTTGTGATGGTGTTTACCTGTTTAAATGTTTTCTAACAGATGGGCTGACCTGGTGATTGCTTGCTAAACAAGCTTGCAAATTTTGGAACCCTTCTCATTTGACCCCAGTGACCGAGGCATGCTTTCTGGGTAAAATAACTGCTGTGCTCATCATTAGCACAGCTAACATTAGGGAGTGAAAACCAGCAAAACAGGCTGGTCTGATGTTTGCAATTTGCGTGATTTTTTAAAAAAAATAATTATTAAAAGATGTTTAACTTGCTTTGTTGTAGAATTGAATGATTTATTTTTTGTTTGGTTTGTAATGCCTCCTTAATTGCGATCTTGTTTAGCGATTTCTAGAAAATGTTGTGATGCAATTTGTTAGCTTTATTTGAGGCATAAAGTTAAAGCACTGGATGTACAGTACTCCCTAATTTTACAGTATTAGGTGTTTAAGTGAAAATGTAGAAAGGGTGTGGTGGGTGAAATGAGAGTGAGTATCAGCAAATTAGGGTGTAGGACTTAAATAGCGAATAGATTGAATAGAGGCATTCAATTGCTGTTGTTACACAATAATAAAGACTTTATTTTTGCAAAGCTGCCGTTTTTGTTCTATTATTACTTAGGCTTTTATTAAAATTAAAATTGCACAATTTGACATTGTAAAACTATGTAACTCTTCCACAAATGTTAAATATGTGTTAAAGCCTTGTGTCAACTTTTATGATATATAATTCTATGATATGGCTTATACATGTATAACAAGAGGTATGATTGACATGACTTTACACTAAAGTCATTCACAGGGCCTTAATTTTTGTGCTACGAAGCCCCATGTCACTATGTCCATAAATATCACACTGGTGTGACTTCACAAGTGTATGAGGCAACATGACATTGTGATTGTTCACTACATTTGCTTTGAAGGAGCTTTGAAGGCAACTTTAATAGCTCACAATTATTTAGTTAACTCACTTTAATCCCTGGACAGGGGGAAGTCAGTTAACCCTTTTGCTCCTTAAGAACTGCATTTTATGATCAATTATCAGACTTCATATCAAAACCTAGAAACAATAATTAACAGTGATGTCAGGGACAAAAGACCATGGAGAAGCTGAGAAGGCAGTACCTCTTGATGGTAGGATAACTTCCTCAGGCATGGTTAAATCAGAGTAAAACAGGTATGTTTATCTCCTGATCACATTTTAATCTGCACTGCTCTTACTGCAGGCATGCACATGAGTGTAAGAACTTATGGTTACAGTTTGGTAAAATGAATCAGAGCTCATGATATGAAGCATACACATTTTTTTGTCTTCAGTTATATAGTCTGTTACATACCCATTTTATAGCATGCTATTTATCATATATGATAAAGCATTAAAATACTTTGAATCTATAATGTAATGCTTATGAATACAGTATGAAGGTTAATTATTAATACATTTTGAAGTTGTTCTGTAATGTTTAAGGAAAGCATTATGCATGCTTTATGAGGCTGTCATGTACTCTCATGGACTGCTTATGAATGTGACTGCATTATGAATGCATTATGAGGGTGCAGTTCCAATGTAAATTGTTACCCAATTTATTACAAATATAGAGACACGAATATCTGCATGTCTACACATTCAATCATACTGAAGAGACTAACAGATCTCTGGGGTAGCTCTGAATATGCAACTTGCTGAATGAAGGCCAGTGAGCTTTATCCATCACAAGGCTACAATTATCTAACAAGCTGGCTGTATCTAGCAGACCCAACACAAGCAATGTTACTAGAGCAGGTCTCCATTTCACTGTCTGTCTAAGGCTATGCTTATCAAGGAATGTTTGCACCATAATGCCTCACCTAGCTACCAGCATGGACCTGATAGCCTATGCTTCATTACTGCACTGGAAATAAGAGAAGGGAATGTCTTACTTCCACCCTGTACAAAATTTGAATGGATGATGTCAAATCCATTGATGGCCCTCCTCCAAAAATAGAAAATAAAAAAGAAGGCTTTTGAGTGCATACAGAAAGGCTGTTTTAAAGGTAAAATTCTTACATAGAACTGACTTTGCAAAACATTGATTTTGACAGGTGTTAACCACTGCTCTATACAGAAATGATAAAATTGGCATGGCTGAGTGGCCTGTTTTTGTCAATATGTGTCCTTATGTTATTTTGCACTGTAATTTCCCATTGCTTTATTAAAGCTTTATTAAAATAGAATAGTGTGTGTTGAATATGTTTGTCTGTTATCTGCTATTTTATTTCAGTCCTTTATGCCAATGCTTCGTTAAATACTCGTTTCTGATTGGCTGGAGGGATGTGCATTATTTTCTCAGTGAATACACGGTGATAATGCACGGCTATGAAGTAGTTGCTGTGAAAGTGGCCTTATCACGTTCGACATTAAAACGCAAGCTAATTCAACTTCACTGAAGATTCCATTTATAACCAATCGTAACGGCAAAATAACATACCCACCGAACATAACACCACTGCGAGATCAGAATTTCAACGTCTAGTCTCCCACGTACCTCGTTTGATCTACCATTCTCATTGTCAAATTTTACAATAAATGGAAACGTCCAATTTAATTTCAATAAGTGATTAAGATGTAGCTCACTGATATAGCCAGCTTCACAGCGTCCGCTTGGCTGGTGAAGTGGATAACCTTACGTTCTTGTCCACTGATAGGTACGTTTAAAATGACGGATACGTATGCACTTCACCAGCTAAGCGGACACTGTGTAGCTGGCAATATCAGAAATTTCTAGTTAGTGGGCTAAGTTACTATAGTTTAAGTAGCCGAAGCCTAGATGTGTACTGTATAGTATTTTTTTAATGTAGGCTAATATAGTAGGCTACATTTTAGAATTTGGATGAATTTAAAGTTTGAATGTGTCAAGCTATACTGTATTAATGGACTATACTCTGCGGATGTACACATATTATTTTGTTTTAAAAAATGGTAGCCTATGAGTGCCGAATTATTTCTTTGATAAGTAGCCGTGGTATAAACGGAATAAACCACGCCTGGAGGTGCAGTTCATAGCAGTACATATCTTGATCTTGCATCCCCAGTTGATCTGGGATGTTTAGCAGCTAAACTTGTCCCAGGCCCTGAGTAGCAACAGCAGCACTACATGTATTTACTCAAGTGTGTTCGACATGCAGCTGTTGGATCCGCTGTTGTTTGTAATGGCTTCACGATGCACAAACATACCACTGATTCCTCATGAACACACACTACACTGGCGTTATTTAAACAACTGGCTTGTCTCCTCCTCATGTACACACAACCATACTGTATCAATTTAGGAACGAAAAGCAGAACATTTGTATTTCTATACATTATCATGAGCAGTACCATTATCACCTGGTCTTCATCACACATATGAAGAACACATTATTTCAGATGGTGTGAGGAGGGAACAACGGCTCATTTACATGAACAAATTTTGCGGAATAATAGGTACCAATGATGTGTACTACCTCATGCTTTGTTTCTGTGAATCCTGAACAATTCAAACAAAAAACAAGCACCGCATTAATTTTCTGCCCAAAATTAAGCTTATCACACCTGTTTGGTTGAAGCTCACATTTTAGCTCATCAGTCCCAGTCATCAGGAAGTGTCCCTCTTCGCACCTCCATTCTGTTTTATTACGTATTTTACCATTTCTTTCTCATTATACCTCAGCTATCCTGCATCCTGAACCGATTAAAGCTGGAATGACAGTAACTCAATCTAACGCTCATAAACGCCCCCGCCCCCTGACACCCTGCCCTTATCAGCCTCTAACCCAAATCAATTGCACCACGGAAAAGGGCGGAGGTAATAACACAGAGAACCACACTAGCTGAGCAGACAGACAGGAAATGTGTGCCCTTGGCTGAGGTGAGCGACATGCAGAGGTATGTCTAACGTCCACTGCAGATGACAGTTCAGATACCATAAAAAACATGCAGGAGTGCATCTTACACTGCCTGTGTAAAACCATGGGTAAAAATCCTGCCATATGCAAAAAGAGACCCGAAAAATATTATCTGTAAATATTATTAATGTTACTGTATGATTTGCTTTGAAAATAAGAATAGGGCCTATAGGATCATTTTCTCGTATTAGTTATAATGTATCTATCAAACATGTTTTATGCCTTTGCATTATATATGCACTGGAAAAATATGTATCCTTGTAAATACATCTTTTTCTTATTTGTAGGTTACTAACCTTGCAGTTGAATGCAAAAATTTGCCAGAGGCAAGGTCCTAACTAACAAGGTCCAAAATGGACTAAATGAGTAAATGTGATAAGATACATGGATTTTTCATTTTTGGGGGTTGAATGAATATGCAAAATTGGGGTTCTTTACATTTGTTATCAAAATCCTGGGAGGCGGTCATGCAAATAGACTACTCTAGCATGTGTAATGTGATTTACTAAGCCTGAAAGCAATTTTGGAGAAGGTTATTGCATGTGCAATTTAGTTTGAATGAAAAGCAGGTATTAACAGACACAATCAATAAGATGATGGCTTTCACAGTATATGTCCCAACAATCAAAGACCACAATGGACTGAGGGGGGAAATTTTGAGGATGTCAGAGGCAAAATTAATAGATATTAATACATATCACCTGTCTAGAGATGCCATTTTTCTGCTTTTCAATGAAACAGAGGATGACTGCCTCTGGATCTCCCCAGCATATTATAGGTGCACTGTGCTTGGTTCTTAATGACTGAAATCACGGTATTTTCACTTCAAGTATATCCACCAATTTGACATCTGTTATGACAAACAGTTATGTTACACTCATGGTGGGAGTACTGCTAGTTACTATAGTTACAATAATTTCATTCCTGACAACGTCTTACTTCTGGTAGACATCCAGTGTTACGGTTAGCAGTAAATGAAGGTGGAAAAGCTTTCCAAATGTGCAAAATCCCTAATTTGTTAATATGGCTGTTTGCAGCTGAAGTCATTTGCATAACGAGTCGTAGTTTATCTCCTGCAAAAAGTAAAATAAGATGTGCGAATACTTTGGCTGCACCCACTTGGGATCTTAGTAGACTTAGTAAGCCCCTAAATCAGCAAATGAAGACACATGTGCCTGTTCAATCTCAAGCTCCCATTTGAACAAAAGAATAATTAAGAATTGATTAGAACGATTCACCTTGGCCTTCAGACTGATGGGCTATGCATATGAGTGCCAGAGACAGTGCTTCAGGACAGTGAGTTTCAGACCTGCTTATTTCTCTGAGTACCTGAGGGTGGAGTGTAAGGGACTTGGAGAATAGATGAGATTTTATTGAAGAAAAAAAATCAGAAAAGCTAGGCCAAGGAGAACTGACAGGGAGTGAAAGGGGAGTGAGGAGACTCAGAAATGAAGGCAGGTGAAAATAGGTACTGGGCAGAGCTTCCTGAGACATACAGGAAGACCCTCAGCCCCAAGAGTAAATCTGGAAAATAGGCATCATTTTGACAATTGTTGTTTGAGTAAGAATTTATCTTGAGGAATCACATTTTGAATGTTAATTATGCACATTATACAGATATTTGTGTTTATATGTGTCTGTGTGTGAGTATGCATGTGCATATGTGTGTGTGTGTGTGTGTGTGTGTGTGTGTGTGTGTGTGTGTGTGTGTGTGTGTGTGTGTGCGCGCGCATTGCTCCATGTCAGTACATAGGCTGTATTTCAGTGAGAGGAAAAAAAATCAGTCTTGCTTAATGACTTCAGTTGCCATGGTAATGGCATCCCATTGAGACACATTCTCCAGCAAGCACAGAGAGAGACAGAGAAAGGGAGAGAAAGAGAGAGAGTGAGTGAGAGAAATATGGCAGAGAGAAACCGCCTGCCAAAGGGGGGGGGGGTGTGAGATTGGGTAGAATAATGAACAAATGTGTGTGTGTGTTTGTGTGTGTGCAGGTATTTACACATCTACACAGTATGCATCTATATATGCATACAATATCAATAAATATGTTTTAATACTGATAATTGTGGAAGCATGAGTGATTGCCATGCTATTGTCTCGTGTGGACAAGCTATGTATTCTGGTAGAGTAAACAATGTTTTTTCCAGCTAGAAAATAGCATACATAATTTATCAATGCATTCACAGTGGAACACACCTATCAGAGCCATGACAGCAGTAAACACTGCAGTATCCAGGTACTGGACATTGCCATGGTCTATAATTCAGCAACATGTAACCTACTGATTAGTCCTACTCATGATACAGACTGATCGGCAGGTCAGATGGACCTTGGTGTCAAATCATTTTACCAATATAAATATTAATGAATATATTAATATAAAATAAATGTATTGTCTCCCTTTTAAATTTCTGATAAGAAATACAAGTCTCAAAGGCTCAAAGTACAAGTCATTTCCTTGTATTATTATTATCAATTTGTTTCTACCCCTGTAGTTCTTCTCAACAAGGACATATAGTCCTGGAAAACCTCTTGTTCTTTCACTCATTGTAGTATTATATTTCCTTGAAAGGCAGTGGCTATGTGCATATGCACTCAGACAGCAGCACTGAAACATAGTGTATTTCACTTATTTCCCTGTCAGCATATTCTCAGTGGGCTTTTACATTATTCATCCGTTTCTCCTTCTCTTCTTCCCCTATCACACTATCTCTTTCTCAAATTTAGAAGCAAATTCAGAAAGGTTTTTATTTACATGACCAGTGCAAAAGTATATTTCCAAAATACATTATGGAACAAATCAAAAAGCATGAAAAATGAAAAGCAAATTCTAAAAAGCCAGCATTCTAAATGAATTAGGTCTTTATTTTGTATTTTATGTATAAGCATCTCCAAGTCTCTCTCGCTCTCTCTCTCTCTCTTTGACTGTGTCAGTGGAGTGTTTAATTTAAAAGAGGGAGGGGATCAGGAGGCCCAAGGGAGAGAAAAAGATAAATGGACAGATTGTTGAATGGAGACATACATGATTGACAGTTTGAGAGATGGAAGGAAAAGAACAAACAGACAGTGCCTTTAAATGAAAAACTTGACGCAGTCATATTGCATGATGGGACTGCATGAGTAGATTGGTGGTACTTATGTTTGGGTGCAGCCTCTTCATGGCTAATTCAGCATTGCTAAACATTTATAAAAGCTGATTCTGTGTTCACCATTAGTAATTATAAAAAAACTGTAATTAAGGAGAAGGACACAGGTGTTAGATTGAGAAATTCAACACAAAAATATAATGTTGATGCAGGGATGTGACAATGTGTTAGTCTCATGATTTGATTTAATTTGCTATGTGGGGGTTCATGATACAATATGAATTGTGAAACTTACATGTCAATTAAGTATGATTATGTAACATTATGCGTGAATTCATTTTTGAGCATCTTACCTTTTTAATAATACTGTTATCGTAATGGGTAACCATTCTTTTCACAGTACAAAGAACAGAATTTCTCATTCATATAAGTTTGAACAACATAAAATATGACAAAAAATGACCAACTAGTACACTCCACTTTCAAAGCGAACTGTAAGACAGCCGTCATGGCTATGTCGATACTCATAGGAGACACAGGGAGAGTTGGAGGAGGCGGCAGAGGGGCCTGTTGTATCATGTACAGAACCCTGACACTATAATCAAACAGCACATTACGGTCTTTGGAATAAACTTGCTGGGAGTGAGTGAGAATCAACTCAATTTGAGTGTACATGTTTAAACCCTGAATAGATTCTAAAATAACCCTTCTGAGAGTTCATCCTTCAATTCTCTCCAGGAGTTGAAATTGTACTGTTTTAGGAGTTAAAATACAACTCCCTACTTTACAGAGTAAAATATTACTCTCATAAAGAGTTTATTTTAATTTTGAATCTTAAAAAATAAATGAATTAAATATTCTATACTTGATTTACTACAGTTGCCATTTTTTTTTATTTTTGAACCAGTCACAATATTCTGACAATTTATACAGATTTATGTTTTTTTTTTTTTTTTTAATTTGTGCCAGCTAAAAATCAAGTTTAACAGAGCTTTACAAATACAATTTGCAAACTGGCCAGATAACTCAAACTTCCTAAACTACAAACAAGTGAAGTAGAAAATTGTTGGTACAACATAGGCTAAGCTTTTTCCACCGTACAGAATACTAAAAAGGTTGAGATGAAAGAACTTTCCTGTAACATTAAGATTCTGTAACTAGAGGTAGAATATTGTCCTTAACATGTTATATTCAAAACTCAGGAAGGTAGTAAAGAAATAATTAATTAAAAGTTGCTTTAGATAGTGTCACAGTTTTAGCTAGTATTACTTTAACAAACCAAACAACATCTAACTAGCTAGGTACATATTATCATGAAAATCAGGATTACTGGATGGATAGCTAGTTAGCATTAAGTTAGTTTACATAATAGCTATGTACAAGTCCTGGTGGAGAAAATGCAGGAGCTAGGTAACACCAGCTAGCTAGATAAAACTAACTACAATCAATGCTTACTAAAGATAAAGACTGCATGTATGGACTTACAGTGAAAAGAGAAGAAAAATAATTGCTGAATGTGGATCATATACAGAATGCTGCACAATCAACACTGGTATGGTGTTAAAGCAGGCATCTATACACTCAGTGAATGAACACTGTGTGTAATCAACACCTGCATGGTGTTAAATCAGACTCATGTACACCCAATAAATGAACACCTAAACTGTATCCCACCAAAGGTGTACCCTCAACACATACGGATATGAAAATAAACTGCAGAAATCTAACCCTTTTACATTTTTTTTTAACTCCAGATTTTGTAATTCCCAAGATTTGCTGTGCATTATACCTCTGCACACTTTGGTTTTCGCTGGTTCACATATCCCTCTATTTACACTATTAAACAAAAGGGTTTTGGTTTTTAATTATGTGAAAAGAACTTTGATCTCTACCTCTGATTTATTTCTGGTTTATTTTTTCATCTTTTCTCAGCCATCTCTTTACACTGCCTGCAATTCAATCACCAGCTCTTTATATGGTATATTACATTACATTATATGGTATTTAGTGGTGTCAATTTATGCTAATCACAAATCTGTGAACAAGCTTCTTATTTACAATTAATTGGCACTTATCAATATATGCATGTTTGATAAATCCAGGGAAACTAGTTAGTTCATATTCTACTCAGCTCCTTCCCTGAAGATGGAACCCCCCTGATCCTTCTGGGAGACTTCAACGTCTACCTGGAAGCCTCCCAGTCCGCCGCCTTCCTACCCTTACTTCTTTTTTCGACCTCTCCCTGCTGCATTCTCCTCTGACCCACAAGGGTGGCAATGCTCTTGACCTCATCCACAGATCCCACGGTGACCCCTCTACATCAGTCAGACCACCACTTCATTTCCTTCTCCCTTCCTCTTACTCCTCATCCTGCCTCCCTTCTGTTATGGTCCACCGTAACATCCGCTCCCTTTCATCTTCTTTTCTCGCTTCCAGAGTCACTGCTTCTCTTCAACCCCTTGACTCCTTCTCCAATCTTTCCACTAGCTCTGCATCTTCCACTCTGCTTTTCTCCCTCTCTTCAGCAATTGACTCTCTCTGTCCTTTTGTTTCGAAGCCAGCACACTCACCTCCTCCAGTCTGTGGTTGTCAGAGGTCTTCCATGCCAACAGGGTCAGACTACGCGTAGCTGAGAGGATGTGGAAGAAATCCAGGGCCTCATTTGACCTTCCACCTACCATTCTCTCCTGGCAGCATTTTCTTCCTCAGTTACCTCTGCCAAAGCCAGTTACTTTTAGTTTATCGAAAATTCAGAATTCCACTACCAGCCCTCGTCAACTTATCTCTACTCTCTCCTCTCTCCTCAGCACACCTCGTCCCCACCACAGTCCGTCTCTGTGGATGATTTCGTAGTTTTCTTCAATGAGAAGATCACAGACATCCGCAGCTCCTTCTCAACCACCTCCATCCTTCCTTGCTCCCCTCTCTCTGTACCCTCTCCCTGTTCTTCTACTTTCTCTCCCCTCTCTGCCTCCAATGTCTCCCAGCTCCTGCTCTCCCACCATCCTACTACCTGTGCCCTTGACTCGATTCCTTCTTCTCACCTCCAGGCAATTACACCAGACATTCTTCCATTCGTCATCTTCCCTTGTGCACTCCTCCTTGTCTTCTGGATGCTTCCCCTCTTCTTTCAAGTGGGCTGATGTCTCCCTGCTGCTGAAGAAGCCCACTCTGGGCCCCTCTGTCATCCAGAACTATCATCCTGTCTTTCTTCTCCCTTTTGTATCCAAAATCCTAGAACAAGCTGCTTCCAAACAACTGTCTTTTTCTCTTCGCAGAACAGTCTGCTGGACCCCCACCAGTCTGGCTTCAGACCTGGCCACTCGACTGAGACCACTCTGCTCTCTGTCAGTGAGTCACTTCATGCCGCGCGAGTGGCCTCTCTCTTCTCTGTCCTGATTCTCCTAAACCTTTCTGCTGCCTTTGACACAGTTGCATCGACTCGCATCTCTGCTTGCCTGAGTCCAGAGCTGGATGGACAAGCACCATCTTAAAATTAACCCAGGCAAGACCGAGCTGGTCTTCTTTCCTGCTCCTTCCTCTCCTGTCTTGGACTATCTCTTGGGGACACCTTGGTGTTGTCTTCATCCTGCGCGAAGAACCTCAGAGTGGTGATCGACAACAGACTGTCACACTCCAAGAACATCATGCCAGTGAGCCGGGCATGCAGGTTCTTCCTGTACAACATCCGGAGACGGTGGTTCTGTCCTGCTTGGACTACAGCAACTCCCTTCTCACTGGCCTTCTGGCATCCGCCATCAGACTCCTGCAGCTCATTCAGAATGATGCAGCTCATCTGATCTACAACCTCCCTAGACACTCTCATGTCACCCCCTGCTCACTGTCCTCTGCTGGCTGCTTGTTATTGCTCTCATCAAATTGAAAACTTTGGTGCTAGCATACTAGGCTGTTCAGGGGACAACTCCAGCATACTTCCTTGAAGATCATCCGACCCTACAACCCTGTCAGCCCCTCCGCTCTACCACCTCTGGATACCTGATGCCTCCCCATCTCCACTCCTGCACTTCCAGGTTACATCTGCTGTCTGTCTTGGCCCCCCAGTGGTGAAATGACCTTCCCGTGAAGGTTAGAATTCCAGAGACACTGGCCACCTTCAAACGAAGACTTCAGGCTGCACCTCTTCCCACCCCTCCCCTGCTCTTAGTAATGTTCACTGCACTTATCTGTACTTTTTCTTAACTGTAATTTGTTTTTAACATAGGTTGTTGTTGTTAATTTTCTCCTTCACTAGATTAGTCTATGGAGGGATGCTGATCTATTCTGTCACCTTTGTCACTTGGGACTTTACCCCTCTCTAGGGTTATCTTTGTATGTTTTTTGTACCATTCATATGCACTTTGCCTTGTAAGTTGCTCTGGATAAGATTGTCTAACAAATGCCTTTAATGTAATGTAATGGAATGTAATATCCATTTACACATAATTCACTCACAGTTTTATGAAAGTATTGATAAATGAGATGCACTCATTGTCATGAGTGTATGATTGAGAATAAGCTATCTTGTCTGTATATGACAGTATAGATGTATATGTTCCATTAATTAGTGGGACACATTCAGAAAAAAGCATATTTTTTCTGTTTTTAGTAGTCAAACATGAAGGACAGTAGTAATAGCTGGTTATAGACAGCCTCAATAGCTATGTTATTTTGGACATGCAGGATTGTCTCTGTGCTCTGAGAGACAGAGAATAATAGCTAGTAGTTAGCTGGCAATAACCTAGTAATGTTAGGTTGAGGTGAGTTTTGATATGTATGGTTTTTTCAGTATTGCTGATGCAATTGAAATGCCGGTCAACAGTGAAATTATGGTCTTACAAATCAGTGTTTTTCAAAACCACCAGCAGAAATCATCTTAGTGAAACTGAGTGGCACTGTCTCAGAAATGCAGTGGTACTGTCTCAGAAATACAGTATTGCTATTATTGTCATCATTGTATAAATGTTCCACAAGTAGCATGAGGTAGTCAAATCTGAAGATGGTTTAACTGTTGTAGTGGTGTGGTCTGGGTGTTTTGTAATATTATTATGATATACATCTTTACTACCAGCTTGTTTTCCAAACATAGTTTGCTAACTATCAGTGTGATTGTGTTAAAGTGACACTTATGTGACATACCTTGTTTTTCCACATTATCTATGCTATTAAAATGTGGCTCAGTCATGAAATTTGGGTTTTAAATTAATATACTCATTAATGCTTAGCTAATGTGGTTTCATGAAAATTTATGTGCAATAAGTTTTGATTAAAATATTAGAAATGAAATATTTATCCTTTTTCCATATAACCACTAGGCTATTCAATGGTAATTTACATTCTGAAATGTGTGGTGGATAACGTATTGTAATATTGTCATAGAATAAGAAACGAACGAACAAGAAATGTAGCCTAATGTTTATAGACTACTGTGAATCCCCATGACAGTCCACCAGACCACCACTCACCCATCTCCATGGAAACGTTCCAAATGTTCTATCTCTCCCATATACTGGAAACCATTCATGAGAGAACAATGCTATAAACCTTTTAACAGCACTAAGTTAACATTCAATTCATGAACAGGTGAACTGGCAGGACAAACCAAACAAACACTACACCACAAACATATGATTTACATTCATGACAGGTTTGCTACTATGTATAATTCTGATACTCTTATAGAATCTGTTGGGTTGTGTTGATTCATATTCATATATAAGCTACTGTTTTCCGATGAGATGAACAGGAGACTAATAAGTCCAATGAGAAATGAAAGTTTACTCCATACAATGCTCATTTGGGTAAAGTGGCGGTTACTTTTCTTTCTGGGTACCCAGCTGGTCACCGCTAGTTTTCTTGAGCCTCTTCCCACGACAGCGCAACTGCACCATTCCCCCAACAACGTAGCTGTTGTCACAGAGTTTACTCAGGGTTGGCAACCCCAACCAATTTTTCCCAACCTTTTATACATTAACTGAATCACAGTTACTTCAACAGAAATGGAAAAGAGGTTATCCTGTCTGATGCAGAGCAGATCGGTTGTGTCCTTCAAAGTGCCTCCAAAAATGGGCATGACCTAAATTGCCTGACAGTCTTGTGCTGCCTTAAAATATGGTCTTCTGAGGAGCTCACTTAGAAACAGACAAAGCCTGAAGGTTTGAGTTCCACACATGCCTTTACCATCTATGGCCAGAGGTGTGCTTTGGCAAATTGGCAGAATTTGGCCCAGCCTTACCAGGGAAAAGGACAAGCCAGACAAGTTTGTTAGTCTCATCGCTCCCCAGCAGCCAGTCCTGATCAGCCAGGCACCTGCAGAGTTAAGAGCCAAATATATGCTGACTTTGTCATCCTCCATGACCATCGCATGTAACTGCAGCATGGAAAGAAGGGAGGGCTTTTCATCATGTGATTTGGATAAGTGAATTCTCAGTCTGTACTTATGAGTCCCCATACAGTGGATATTGTCCACATTATATGCCATACAGCACTGTAGGAAATACAACACTATAGGTCAGAGCAGTCTCTTACTGATGACACGCTCGTAAGAGCAAACTCCCAGTCTCAGTTAGCTCATAAGATAGCTTGTGTACATGTGCAGGCGTGCATGCTTGTGTGCATGTGCATATGCATATGTGTGTGCATGTGCACGTGTATGTGTGTGTGTGTGTGTGTGTGTATGTGTGTGATGAAAGTGTGTTTCCTAGGCTCTGAGCTCCAGCCTGTGTGTTTGGTCACTCTGAAGCCCAGGCAAATTGTAATATGGACAATCTCCTACTTTTGCTGTCCTTAAAATTTATTTTCCCCCCTGACATCAAGATTTTTCAGACAAATTCCAGAACCCTCTCCGGTGATTCATACATCTGGACACTACCATTTATGCCACTGAGCCAAGCCTGTCATGATGACTGCAGCCAGAAAGCCATGTTCCCAAGAATATTCCCCTTTGTCTTGTGTTGAGGAGTGATTACGAAGGCCCCCTTAGCCATATCAAACCCTGTGCTAAAACCAAGTAGAAATCCTCACTCATTAATCATTTACTGTTGGAATGTTGTCTGAATTAACACAATTATGAAAGAGGGGAGTGAGCATCCACATTTTATCTTTCGGTCTGATGAGCTGGACCTCATCAGTGCAGACAGCCATCGTGAACTGACTGGACGAGGAGAGGAAATTGTCCCTTCAATGCCCTTGATTCAGTCTGGCTAAGTCCTTGCGCTGCTGCTCAGTGGAGCGGTTCATTTGAGAGTCTTGCCCACCCTGGATCTCACTCCCTTACAGCGTAGTAGGGAGGGCCAAGTACACAGGAGGAAGCTTTCCGCAAAACAGTCACCGGTTCCAAACGAATGTGGGTCTCTTTACACCTCTCATGTACTCAGATGCAAGTACAGATACTTAGGAAATGGCACAGGTAGAAGGATACTCACTTTACATGAACAGACATAAAGGAATACAGCAGCCTTATTTTAGCATTGTGCCTACCTCACATGAACTAGGTATAATTATATATAAAAATATGTATAATTATTATATATTAAAATGGGAATTTGTCCAAGAAAAAAATCAATGTATTAGCAAATTAGAATGTCGTAGTGCACAGAACAAAGCATCTGAAAAATTCTGATTCCAAACAAAATAATTCAGAACCCAGCATGACCTCCACTGAAGGGACTTCCTTGATTCACACCCCTCCCCTGTTCCCCAGAGTCTTCCATAGCCTTTCAAGCTCTCTATTCATCTCTGCTCCCTCAAGCACTGAAATCAATTACTCTTGTCATCTAAGGGCAAACAGCAGAAAAACACCCATCTCTACTCCTCCCACCCTACCTAACCCCCTCACTCCCTCCCTTCTTTACTGTCCTCAGCTTCATTTTTCTACCATTTGCTCCTTTTCTCTCTCCTGATCAAAACCCCCCCCCACCCCACCCCTCCATGTAGCCGTGGCGACAGAAGCCATTCTCTACTGTTCGAACTGAGCACACAAGCAGGTGCGGCCGTAACCCGCCCACATCTAGACTGAGCGCGCTCTGTGATGCTCAGACGAGACGATGAGTCCACTCAGACAGGCAAGTACACAGGGCCGTGGCAGGACTGCACACACGTCTGCTGACAGGCAACACATCATACACATTCAGCCATGTGTGACACAGCCTTCAGCCCAATACAGCATCAGAGCTGCACGTCTGAAGACCTGTGCGCTGTCATACTTTATGCATGAGCTTGGTATGTATGATCATATATGCACCTCATTCTGAGACAGTGCCAGTGTCTGACACACACTCACACACACACACAGACACACACTTACGCTCCATTTCTCACCTACTGCTTCTAAACCTGTTACCATGGCAACGTCCCTTCACATACACACACACACTCACACACACCCCAACCCTGCTCTCTCTCTCTCTCTGTCTCTTGTTCAGCAGCTTTGGTATTCAGACAAGGAGTGTGTGTGTGTGTGTGTGTGTGTATTTGTGATCTCTTCCATCAACTCCTTTCTTTCTCAGTGTTTCTTGTTTAGCATTGGCATTCAGACAAGGTGTGTGTGTGTACACTTGTGCATGCATATGTCTGTGTGTGCATGCATGTGAGTGTGTGCTTGTGATTGATCTTGCGCTTCACCTCCCCTCCATCTCTGTGATCTCTCTGTGGACCCAGATTCCATTGGAGGTGGCTATCTGAAGGCAGGCTCCACAGCTGGGCACAGGCACCCGTTGCTTCTGGGCAATTATTGGGCACATCTTATCACGGTCTCATTATACCCCATCAACAATATGTACCCATCGTTTCCACTGTAATCATCTCATCATTATGTTTTGCAACACACATTAATATAAATTATCAATAAACAATAGTGAAAGGAATAAATTTGTGATAAATTGACATTAGTTTTCATGTCATTATTACTGTTATGTGAATAATATGTGCATAAAAACATAATTTTGATAATCAACATTACAGTGGCTGTTATCTTTTTTATGTATGGCCTCTAAGAACTTCATACTCAAAATTAAATCTCCCCAATGACCCCCTAATTTAGATATTAAAATGCACATTTTGCATTCAAATTCTTTCCAAAACTGTGTAAGGCAAACAATTTGTAACACTTTGACTTTTAAGCATTCTGTTGGTTCTCATCCCATTTCACTTTCTATTGCTCTATATTGAATAATCATGATTACCTGTGCTTGCTTATTATTTAGTTACTCTGATAACTTGTATCACCTTAAATCCAGGTTTCATCCCTGGAATAAATTGTCAGAACACTTTGTCACCATACTCATTTTAAGAATGCTATTGATTAAGTCCTTCTTGCCGTTGTATAGCAAAGTGAGAATTTAACAAAACAGAGATTCGGCCATATTGATCCAGGCTCTGTTGCCAGTGAGGAACATGGCTCTCTGCAACACTAGGTAGTGGGTCCCTAATAATGACTGTGAAATGGGGTGCAGGCGGCGGACCTGTTCATCACACAAACAAACAGCAGCCATACTGAGAATTCAGAAACAGATGGGACTGAAGACAAAAATTCTGTATCCAAACTGACAGATCGGCAGATGCCAGATTATACAATGTTGCAGAACACAGCGAAACAGTGAGTAGAAAATGAACAAAAAAACAAGACAAATGAAAGACAAAACAGAAAGGAAAGAAAATGGAACAGGGGGCGCGGTTACTGGGGTGGGGGGTGAGGATGGTAAAGGGGGGCATGGTTACTGGGGAGGGGGTGAGGATGGAACAGTGGGGTGTGGTTACTGAGGTGGGGAATGGGAGTGGTGGGCATGGCTACTGGGGTGGGGCGCATGGTATAACTCACCTGGAACATCACTCTGTACTGTTCCTCCGGCTTCTGTACAACGCACATATTGCAGCCCATGGTGAGCGGGTAGTGCAGTCCAGAGGCGTGATTCCTTTAACGCGTTTCCTTTACAGGCCCAAAAGCAGGATCCTGGGTGTGTAAATTCCTCCCAGTCAGGAACAAATAATCCTAGCCTGTGTTTGGAAGACCTCTAGAAAAAGATAAAAAGTTTGCTTCCTTCCTTCCCTCTTCCCCCCAAGAACTCTTTTGGGTTTTATTCAGTCAGACTTGAGCTTTTGAACCCAGCTGTGACACCAGATTGCTGAAGAGAAGATCACACTGTCCTGATGAAAGAGTCCATCTTCCAAAACACGCGATGTGAACGCTGAATCAGGCATGGGAACATGATCAGTATTCCAAGGCAAATACTGGCCTCAAATGATGTTCTTTTGTGCTTTCAAGGCCAATCCAGTGACAAACACAGAAAAGACTACTTTCATGCAAAGGTTGAGCACACCAGGAGGGTTTTTCAGCCTGTTGAAGAAGGTATAAACCCCTGTAGCCCACACATATATTGTGTGATTCGTCACAATATGAAGCCTATTCTCTGCACAGCACTGTCGTTGATTAATTCAGGTGTTCAGGTGCATGGTTTATTTTTGTACGTTTGTGTACATATGCACGTCAGGCTTTTGTGTACACAGCTGTCCAGTGTTCGGCCAAGCCATTTATGAGCTTCTGCGCTCAAGGAAGAGGAGATGGGAATAGGGAGATGGAGAAACACAGTGTGTGAATTGAGGGAGCAATTGAAGCTTCCGCTATTCTTTCTAGTTCTTCTGTAGCAGCTCAGCTACAAAATGATATACTCAAGCATGGTAACTTTAAAATATGAAATAACTACTATGTATGTTTATTTACTTATTATTTATTCAGTTTTTCTGGGGCTCTGTATTTCAATTATCAATATTATCCCTATAAAATTACCTTCTCTCCCAACATGCAACCTGTTTTACTCCAGCGTTTTCCATTTAACTCAATCTGCTCCAGATTATCTGATCAATCTGATTGTGATCAACCAGGGTATAGATCTACCCTTCACTGATCTGCTGTGATGACTTCAGTGTAAATACACGCCCTGTTCTGTGTGCTTTTGATCATGTTTTCTGTCACAAACCCTTTGTTTATTTTGACAGCTTGCGGAAACCGTAAACGGGTGCAATTTGCCGTGGGAGTCAAGTTTTTCTGAGAGAGAGAGAGAGCAAAATGCTGTTCCCTGTGGATCACCTCTATTCATGTCGACAAAATCGCTTTTGCCCTCTTCATCTCCTGCCTCACTGGTCTTTTATTCATCAAAACAGCAGCTCTGTGTTTCCTAGGCAACTTTGTTCAAAGTTTCAGAACCCTGTGGATCAGACAAATCTGAGTAAGTGGTTTCCAAACCCAAGATTGCCCAGTTTTTTTCCCCTGGAACTTATGATTTAGAGGAGATTTTGCAGGGCCTCCCATGGGCTTGTGGTCTTTATCCTCTCTGCTCTTTCAAAGCAAATGGTCAAAGCCCCACCGTCACTGTGTCCTCACCATGTATTCTCCTTACTGAACTCAGCACTGCACTGTACCTAAAAACACCTCTGACCCATGTCACCCTGTCAGTTAGCTAGTGTCTTTCTGTAGTGCAGATTACTTTTAATAAATGTATGCACAGATCGGCCAAATGCATCAGCAGAAATCATACAAGGAGATTGATTTCAAATATCGAGTGTGAAATAATGGTTCACCCAAAAAGGGCCCATCTATCTAAAATACCTCTAATCAGTCCCTTTATTAGCATTTTCTATATTTCATATACATTTTTATTTCCATTTAATAAGCTTCCCACATTGGCCAACATTTAAAGCCCTCTCACAGAACCTTACACAGTCACACTCAACATTAAGTAGAGGTAAAATGGTATAACAAAGTCATTCATTCAGTTCTGAGAGGATTAATAGATTGATTAGCATTCTTATTTCTTTATTCATTAGGTGGGGCTGGTATAAACAGAATAGTAGTGAGTGTTAATATGTTCCAAACCTAGTAAAATCTTGGGTCTTCTATGCCTAGTCCAATGTAGCTTCTTCTCCTTTTCATCTTATGTTACTCACAGGGCCAATTTGTGCCAGTTAAACACCAATATATGTCTACTTAAGGAGACAACAAATAAACTTTCTATTAAAAGATGATTACTTATAATGAAGAATGAGTACACCGCAGACTCTCAAAAATCTCTCTCTCACATACACACTATTTCTCTCACCCGGTGCGGTTTATATGAACTGTAAACTCTTTCTGCAATACTTCAGTCAGATTCAGGGTGCTTGATGTCGGTAAAATGTGCATTTTTGGCAGAATAAAATGCAAAAAAAATGTCTCTCATCTTTCTTTGCAAACAGGTATTAAAGTAGTCCTCACTCAGAGGTTCCCCATGAATTCTGAACTCAGTGGCCATCCAATGTAATTTGTGACACATGGCAACCACTAAGTCGAGATGACTTGAAGCAAAAGAAAAAAAACTTGTTTAAAATCAGCACAAGACTACGTACATAGCACCGTCAGTTTACCAAGGCACAATGCAGCAACAGTCAGCTGTGAAACGCAGACAGGTGCATAAATGGGACCCTGCCCTCCCCCTCTGTGACATATTAATATGTGAAAAGCCTTACCTTTACACTACAAAAGCCCTTTATTTTTAACTCACAGACAGCACAAATGAAATGAATGATGTGGTCTGAGAGGAGAGGACAGGGGGAGAGAGAGATGGGAGGGAAAGAGAAAAGGTAAAGGTAGGCATGCACGTAGATATTTGAAAGCAGATATGCTGCTAATCAATAATCAAATGCCTTTGGAGTTTCCTTTCTGAAAATGTCCTTAGGTGTAAATCCTCCACAGAAAATGGTAGAATCAGCAAAAAAGTGGGAAAAATCCTCTGCATCCTAAGCTGCAGTCTGAAAAGCCAAGGGAACCTAAAACAGCACCAGGGGGAAAAAGACACCCACTCCTCCTCTTCCCCCCCGTTCCCACCCTTAATGACTACAAACGTCTTCACACCAATGTGTGATCGATCCTGCTTTGCCACTCAAGATGAATAAATCAGCGCAGAGTTGAAGAAAATAAGCCGACAATCTGTTTCCCTTTGCGGAGGAGGGTGCCAAAAAATATAAGGATCCAGTTATTGTTTTTTTGTTGGAAATTTCTTATTCCTCAAGACTGTCTTTAATTTAATCAAAAATGGGAGTTAAATGAAAGGGCCAGAGCAGCTACCCAGTCAGCGATATTTCATGGTGTTCCTCTGGCCTCTCTCCTCTGAGCTGAGCGGAAAATGCACGCCTTGCTGCAGAGAGAAATACAAAGACATTCACGCCCAGCAGTGAAAGCCCCAGCGATCCATGCCGTGCGGGAAAAATCCTCTCTGTCCTTTGGCTGAATTCTTCAAGATGCAACAGAGACCAGTATCCACCAGCCGTGTTTTTTTCCTCTCTCTCTCCCTCCCCTTCCCTCCCCTCCCTCTAAGGTAGGGTGGGCTGTGCTTCTCCCCATCCTCCCCCTCCTCTTTTTTCTGCCACCACCTCATTTGCTGCACTCCCTTTCCTTGTGCTCCCTCCCTCCCTCTCTTTCTCTCTCGGTCTGTGATTTTAACAGTTAAAATAAAATACATGAGTTTATTGTTACACAATACCAAATAGACAAAACACAAACAGCAAAGCCAGAAAATAGGAGGAGAGAGCAATAGATTGTAGGGGACCTGAAAATGTGCACAAATTGGTCATTGAAAGAAGACAAAGCTGAGAAAGCACATTTTATTTTCCCCAATTTCAAAGCTATTTATTTCTGGGAAAAAAATGAATTGTGTGAATGAATGTAACATGCATAACATGCTGCACAAAAAATCCAAATGGGAAGAAGTCAGCTTTCGTGCATCCTTGTTCAGCACTACAATGGAGCACACTGAAGCTCTGAAATATAAATAGGATTCTGGCTCTTTACTGACAGACCACTGATCCTTTTAACAATAGCAATCCTAAAGAGCCTGTTTAGAGATTACAGCAGATCAGACAGAAACGCTTGGGGGACAATGGGAAATATGGAAAACAAAAGATGCAGAAACAAAAAGGCAAACATAAACAGCAGAAACTGTTGCTAGGGATTTATGATAGGGAAGTACAGCAAATCTGTGGTAACAGGTTATGAGGACATGATGTGCAGATGAGAGAGAGAGAGAGAGAGAGAGAGACAGGTGAATGAAATGAGCAGGAGGAAGAGATGAGAGCAGCTTTGAAAATGAAAGGAGCTGAAAACCAAAGGTATACTGCTGACTATGCCTCCTGTCTGAGCTGAGTGAGGCAGGCCATCTTGGATCCACAGAGAACATTTCTCCCAACTACTGCCTCCCCAGTTCAAGTGTCATTATTGAACACATGTTCTTACCCAGTGCAGCTTGCAATATGAAGAACAAAGTAAGATATAATACACGGATGTATACAGAATATACATACACAACATTACAAATTAAATATAACATATATGAAACAAAGAACTGTTGTATAAAAAAAACCAATTCCGCAATAAAAACCTAATCCTCTATAAGGGTGGTATCATTAATCCAGGCCTGTTGTGGATCTATGATGTGGAAGAATCTAGTGTGCTTCTTCATTCCACCTATGCTGAATACCTGACAACTACTTCTCAGGGCCAGGGCCAATGCTGAAAACACCAGTGATTGATAAATGTTTGTTGAATGGTTGAACACATTTCTTAGGCCCGGTGCATTATGCAACCATACTGACAGGAGGTAGAACATCCTAGCTAGCAAACTGCAGTGAGTCTGTCACAACGGCAGTAAAATGCCAACATTACAGTGCATCTAATCTGCACTGTAGCCTATTCCAGTTGCTATGTACTGAATGTGATCTTATATGATGTATCCTGTATTACTTTTACTTCAATAGAGACTGTTGACTGAAAACTTTTTTGTATTTGAAATAAAAAGGCAATTATGCAGCATATTTCCTATTTCCATCACTAATGTTGTCAGGTGGCACAACTGATAATCGTCATTTGGTGCAACCAGGTAAAATATTAATTTAAACCAATAAATAATTGGTTGAAGTGAACAGATGGTTGATAACTGTGATGTGCATAGCTATTGTATTGAATGCGTTCATTTATATATTTGTATAATTCTTTTCTGTCTTTAAATGTTAAATTTGATGCTAAATATACTAAATACCTGGCCACTAGAATGCAATAATCTTAAATTACTGTAAATCCAAAACATAACCACAAAATACGAATGTGTAATAAGATTTCACTAAAATAAATAGCAGGAAAATATATATATTTTTACAAATATTTGGTTGCGCCACCTGACATTTTTTGGGCATTTTTTTCATGCACACACCATTTAAAGATATACTGGAATTAAATATTTAAAACTATTTCCTTGTGTTATACAATGACAATTAACCAGATAATATTATAGATAAAAATAAATGCATACAGAAAATGTTTTGACCAGGAGGAAGAGTCTTCCATTAAGGACCAATGGTTTGAGATTATCCTTGAAATCTACTACATACAAAGTCTTTTATTATTGCAAATAATTTCTTTATTGTATGAATTGATGTATTGTCATTTATTGTGTGGCTTTAGAAAGGATGAGTTAAAATACTGGAAAATTGTGTGTGTATATACCATTGATGATGGTGTATAACCCCCCTCAGAATATATATCTGACCTCCAGGAGGTTCAGTCCATTTGTGAGTCCTACACCTGGGAGTTAAGATCCCAGTCATGCCATTATGGCCTCAACTGCTATCAATTATGGCACTGGTGAGGCAACAACTGGCCCAGCCCCACAGAAGAATGGTAGGGGTTAAGGGAGCTAAATTCATTGGTCTCTTCCCTCTCTAGCGGCCACTACTGGCCAGCCTGGCAAATGCAGGCAGTTATCTTCCTTTTGATCGTCAAGTGAATTGAAGGAACAGTGGGCTATGGCTGAAAGGAGCAGTCACATTTCTAGCCAGCTAACATTTGTACTGGTAGCAGCTAAGTGCAAAAAAAAATCCATACTATTCACTCCAAAAACAAAACCTGAAATATCAAAAGGAAATAATAAGCATATATTTCAGTGAAGGTTATAGATTTTAGGGTGAAAGTGTGAGGCTAGTGAGGAGACTTTATACAGGGAGCAGTATTTAAAAAGCTTCTGATGCGTGAAACAGTAAATTAAATGCATGCAGCCTATAGAAGAAGGCACATACTGTACACTAAAGGATTGCTCATGTAAATCATGTTTACTACTTTTAACACGCACAAAAAAATCATCAACTATCAAGGTGATCGACTTACCAGGTGCAAAGAGGATTGCATGTGTAAAAACTGAAAAATACATGGCTTTTTAATTTTTTGGAAACTAAGCAAAACTTGGCATCCCTACATAATTTGACAAATCATGGGAAGAGGTAATGCAAATAGAATACTTCAGCATGGGTAAAGTGGTTGACTAAGCCCGAAAGCAACTCTGCGAAAGGTAACTGTGCGTGCCTTTTAGTACAAATAGGATAGGATGATTGCTATCACTGGAGATGTCAGTCTAAATGAGGATGACTAGCTGACTATAAGAACAAACTGCAAAAATCTACATTCTTGTCATTCATTATCACCAATGCCAAAAAGGCAAACACTGAATGGCAAGAAACTGAATCAAATAATACTTTCCACTGGTGATATACACCCGCACTGCTGTAAATCGTGTTTTGTGTTGCATGAACAATAAAAAACTAGCATCAGCTAGTTAGCCTCATTTAACCTGATATACTCTTTCCGCAGGGTATAGGTTATTGGAGACAAGCAAACATGTTCTATGGAACATGCTCCTCCAGATACAAAAAGAACACAGAACATGTCCATTTTAAAGTTAAGAATCCAGGATATGTTCATTTTAAAATGAAAAGAGTGTCGCACCTTAAAGCTACAACCTTTTCTGTGTTTGTGAGCATTTAGCTGATCAGTAATAGTATAAGGGATATAAGGGGTTTTTATTGACTACCATGTAGAGACTAAAGCCTATTTTGACTGAATTGTACATGCCTTCATATAGACTAACTCTGTTTAACTAGCCTGTTAAAGCCTGTGTTTATTTAATATCTTCATATGCAAATACCCTTTAAAGAAAATACAGGAAAATGCCATTTTGTCTGAGCTGGGCTTTTAACACCATGTATTTCGCTTATCAGGTTCATATGTGTGCATTTACATTGGACACGCTCCGTGTTCACCCTCTTCCATTCCCTCTGGCTCGCTCTCCCTTCCCCCTCTCCCTCCTCGTTCTCTTTCTGTCTCGCTTTCCTGCTCCTGTTGGGTATCAGTCGTTAATCACCTGAACATCTATTGCCTGCCAGAGGATAGAGGGGAATGTCACTATATCGCCACCTTTGCCTGTCATGCTCAGCTTCCTCTCTGTATTATATGCACACACACGCGCACACACACGTACTCACAGATGCATGGATCCAGATACATGCTTTCACACACATGCTTTCACACGCAATGACGTTCCCGACGCACCTACTACACACATCAATACGTTATTTCATGCACACACCACACAAACGATACACATAAACACTCTGCACCCTGTATCTCCTGCTCAGCCAATGGTTGACAGGATGGCGTGACAGATGTGACCAGCTGGTTGGCTGTCTCACTGACTCAGTGTGCGGGCACATGACTGCATTATTCCCAGTGTGTCCAGTATTCTCCTCCATTGACAATAGGCAGCCAGTTGGCAACAGCTAATGAAACCCTTCCTGGCTGATTTTTTTTTACAGAACAGAATATGTAATAACAATAACAACATTATTTAACATAAAATGCAAAACTGAAAATAAATGTTTAGGTAATGCAAATACCTCACTCGGCATAATTATTAATTAAACTCTGCGGTATTGGGTGGGGTGTACCTGTATGTTTGTGTGTATTCCTACACTTACGACAGGCAAACTGTCAGCTCAATTGAGTATCTGATCAAGAAACCCTGAAGAGCATACTAGGAAGAGATAAATGCAATTTTACAGCTCAAAACACACACAGCAAAGGTGGCCAGCACAAGATTTATATTACCAAGCCAAATATTTTAGTTTTATGTAATAAAATGCATTAGAATAGTAAAAAATGCATTGCGTGACCCAAAACAATTAAATGAAATAACCCAGGCCTCTTTATGTAACAATCCCATGCAAATACTTTGAAGTGAGCTTGGTTTAAATAACAATACATATTAATCTTGCATTTTCCATCTTAATACGTCATGTATTGTTTTTAATTTTAAGTTTAAATCAAAGTTTAAATCAGTTTAAGTTTAAATCGGTGTTCTAGAACCACACACACTTTTCCTCAATTCCATTTCAATTAGTTCTTTTCAGAAACAAAATGGACAGATATATACCATAAAATTCATATACACAATGTTCTCTGACTATTAAATAATTTGCCAATCGATCAGAAAACTATCAACAGAAAAAACATTTTTGGAATGCCATTTTGCCGATATACTCAACTATGCTTTCATTAATGCTTATCCACATCCCCTGACAGCAGGAAGTGACCCACCATGTGAATCCTCTCTAACTCCGCCTCACAGTTTTTACCTCTTTGAAAATGTCACACTCATCACATTTCTCCTGAGCCTTCAGAAGAACACAAAACCCACACAGGTCTATGGTCTGGCTTCAAACCTGCGGGTCCCCAGCGATGAGTCAGATGATTTTATCCAGCATTAACTATATTTTAATTGGGAGTTTGTAAAAACAAAGATTCAGGAGAAGTATGTTCAGACAACCCCTCATTCAAATACCTCTGTACGTCCAATCATTACATTACATTACAGGCATTTAGCAGATGCTCTTATCCTTTGGGGAAAAGATTATCAAAGTGCTAGTGAAGGGTACAAGTCTCAAGAGCCAGTAGGTTTAGAAAGGACTAAACCCTACGGATGACCTGTTGAGGGAAAAAATAAGAAACAATTAGTAAACAATAACTCTGATACAACAATTACTAATAAGCAATAACCCTAAGGTAGCTACAGCAAAAACTATGGCTAAGTAGGAGAGCTAGGGAGAGAAGGAGAGCGGTGCATCCTGAAGAGGTAAGTCTTCAGTCTGCGCTTGAAGGTGGACTATCTGCTGTTCTGACCACCGTGGGAAGGTCATTCCACCAGCAGGGAGGCAGAACAGACAGCAGACGTGACCGGGAGGTGCAGGCATGAAGAGGAGAGGGCACCAGGCACGCCGAAGACGTGGAACGGAGTGCACGGGCAGGTGTGTAGGGTCTGATGAGCTTCTGAAGACAGGACGGAGCCGTCCCCTTGACAGCCTGGAAGGCAAGCACCAAAGTCTTGAATCTGATGTGAGGCGAGACAGGTAGCCAGTGGAGGTCGGCGAGGAGGGGAGTGACGTGATCCCGTTTTCTCCGCAGGTATTAAATTGCCATGTACTTTACCTCTCATCACACACCCTGCTTCCGGCAACTAGCTACGGCGTTGGCTGCCGTTAGCACTACTCGCTCAACCACGGATAGCTTTCATGTAACGGACCAAGTTCTTTGACTTTCCTTTGGCTCCCAAACGACTGGACTTTTAAGTGAAATGAATTTGTCTAGTAAAAATATGAGCTCCTTGGTTTTTTTGCCAAAAAGTTTCTTTTCCTATTTTTTCTTTGTCTATATCTCCCAATCATTTACCTTATGGAAATTATTTACGGACTGATCTCATCATTGCTAAGCTACCAGAGGCCTACCCACCAGATTTCATGTTGAACCAATTCAAGCCTTCTGATCACTTCCCTGAAGTGACTGTATTTCCCACAGCTGACCTGCGTTTGCTTTTTGGAATTTCCCTCTGCTGTACTATTTTCGTCAACGCTTTGACCACCTGCACCTGTACCGCCATTGCGATGCCAAGCCCAGTGCAGCCCAGCCCCAACTCACGGCGGACCCTGAGAGCCAGCGGGATTCCCCCAGCATCCGTGTTGTCCAGCCCCGCCAGTCCCGGTCCTACACCACCCTATGCTCTCCACTGTAGATGCCCAGAGTTGGCAGGTTCTCCACTGGCCTGCATCTCCGCTGCTCTCCTCTGCCCTCTTTTTCTTTTTTTTTTCATGGTTTACACACATGCCCTTCTGAGTCAAACCTGCACCTACCTTTCCACACTATTTGCTGGGTTGTTCACCTTCTCTTACAAACTGACAAAAGCTCTAAGATCAGTGAATTAACAGAATCTACCAGTCATGGTCGCATTTAGTCTTTGTTGTCACTCAAGCTTAGCTGACCTGCCATGCTACTTGATGAACTACTGTTCTTCTGATTGTCACCTGGGTTTTAACTCTTTTGGTATGTTTCCTGTCATGCATTATTGTTGTTACGTTTCTGTCCCTGTCTACAAGACCCGTGAGGCATATTCTGTATTGGAGCTGTGTAGCTACCTTGCGATTGCACCATGTATTTTCTTGGTAATTTCTTGGTGCTGCTTTTGCGAGGCAGAGTTATCCTAGCTAATTACCCTGTCATGCTGCCTGTAGAACTTCTGCAGTTCTGTTCGGTCGTGATTGTTGTGCTAGGTTAATTGATGTCCATTCCCTGGTGCTGCTCATGCAGTCTGTAGTTGAATCACTACTGATGCCACCACAGGTTTTACCAGCATTACTCTAATATGCCTCAGATGCCTTTTTTCGTCCAGTTTCAAGCAACAATGACATGCCACTCTTCTACTGATTAATCACTGTTTATGTCCATCACAAGTTTTGTCAATTGTGCTTCCAAAGCTAAATTATTAGCTACTCCATCACCGCTATTGATTTCGCATCCATTTTCCTATTTAATTCACAGCTGAGTTTTCCCCCATCGTTACCGCTCGTGATAACGTCATTGTCGACCATTTCCCAGATTCTGTACGTTTCAAATGTTTTCTACAACAGATTTGATGACATGCACATTCTACTTTGTTAATATGCGTAACTGTGTCATGCATCATTTTTGTTGACGTGTTCTGCCAACGCCATAATGTAGGAGTAATGCATTGACAAGCAGTTCAAGCTAATTTTTCTTTTCATCCATTTACATGCCCTGTCTTTGTCAGTACAACCAATTTACTGATATCATATATGAGTTTGTGCTTCTTGCACCTTTAACAGTTGCCAAACATTCCAAGGCCCATTTCCACATTTCACTGCCAGCTTATACATAGCTGAGCACCATATTACAACATATGCCTGCCAAATGCAGATGGCACCCACATCGAGCCAGGTTCAGCTCAATGTTTTTTCCTTAAATGGGGGTTTTCCTTGCCACTGTCGCCTTAGGCTTGCTCTTTGGGTCTTCAGCCTGGGTTCAAATATACAGCCGTTGTAACAAGACACAACGTAAGGCACACATTTGTTGAAGATTTTGCTCCTCTTGGCTGGTTGTTTTTTTTTTGGGGGCTTTAGGGGGGGTCACCTCACTCAAAAAATTGTGAGGCATGACACTGCCCCCTTGGACACCAAGCCCAAGATCAAATGTCTACCTTTATACAACTTGCCACATCACAAAACTGTTAAGCGCATTCATGTTGTCTGAAAACTCATTTTACTGAATTGGGAGATAGTTAAAAGAAAGGTTTGGGAGACGTATTTTCACGCCTCATTCAAATACCTCTGTACGTCCAGTCCAGTTTTCTCCACAGGTATTAAATTGCCATGTACTTTATTTCCCATCACACACCCTGCTTCTGGCATCCCTCCTACTCCCCATCTCCACCTTCATGTCTACTTCCTTTCTTCCTTTATTCTGTTTCTCTTCTAGTGGTCCATGGTCTAGAGGCATGACACTGCCCCCTTGGACACCAAGCCCAAGATCAATTGTCTGTACTTTTATACAACTTGCCACATCACAAACTGTTAAGAGCATTCATGTTGTCTGAAAATTCATTCTACTGAAACCCAGTGAGGCTGATCCAGGTCCATTGGACCGTTGCTGGTTTAAAGCTCTGGAGCTCAGTCACCCAACCATAGGGCACACACCATTGCCACAGGGCTCTGTTACTCAGTAAGTCACCTGACCCAAGGGTATATGGCATTTCAAACATAGAAGTCTATGCGTTCTGAATAACAGGCAAATAAACACAAAAAACATTAATGGGAGTGAAGCAGGTGCATACCAAATTACGTGTTCAAACATAATAACCCGTTATTCGGACCAATTGGTATTAGGAATTTAGTAATTAGTAATTTAGTATTGTCCATAATATCAGAATTCATATCCACTAAAAATGGATCTTATGGGGCTTTGGAGTGGCATTTGCCTGAGAGACCTGAGGTTGGGTGTTGCAATCCCAGCCTCGCCATTACCAGCTAGGGGTGTAGGCCAGTTAAAAGTTTTCGCTCTCCTGGTCAGCCGGGCTGATTCATCTGCACCAACCAAACATATGCTGACTGCGTAATCCTCCAACAACATAGGCAGTGTGTGATTGGTGGTGCGCGTGTGGAGTGAAAAGAAGCGAGGGACAGTCATCATGAGAGTTGGAGAAATCATATACCACGACTTCCTCCTCCTGAGTCGGTGGGAGCAGGTTGCAGGTTGCACTGCGTTCCCAGAGCTGAAGGTGGTTACCTAAGTAACAGAAAAAGTAACAGAAAAAGGGAGGAACAAGTCTTGATATATATATATATATATATATCAGTATATAGCAGTTGAACAACTAAAATGTAGGTTAGTTACAGTAGCAGTCCTCTAACTTTACAAAAGTCATTTATATGAACCTATGAGGTATTTAAATGAAATGTTAATAACAAATCTAATTCAGGAAGAAACCTGGCTACGCATTTTGTGGTTACGATCATTCAGCATGCAGTTAAATACAAACGGGATTACACTAGCAGCTCTGCATGGTCAAAGCAAAATTCTCTCTATCAATGATCAATGTACAAAAAGCAACCCCCATACAAGGGAGCAGATGTGCCATGATATTAACTTTACACATTTCCTCCAAACATTATATTTAAGATAACACACCTTTTTGAAAAAAAAAAAAATGGAGTGGATCAATATATGAATATATTGGGAAGGCAGGGTGATTAATTGGGAAATAGTTGACAGATTAACTGAAATAATAGTTTCATCACCAACATCATTGTTTTTTGCAGCAGCCCTGTTTTTCAGTTAGTAAGCATTAGTTATGTTGATTTGTTTTTTCTATATTTGTGTCTGACACTAATCATTACCCTTACTCACTGTGATTCCACCCACCACGGAAAACAAACCACAGGCTACCATCCATGGAGCTATCCCAATGCTCTACAAAAGTCCCCTCTTTTCCTCCACTAGCAACTCGGCTCTGTCCAGAATTTTCGAATCCACCCCTTCTCTCCCTCTCTCCCCCACTCCCATTAATGCCAGAGGGACTTCTGCCCCAATAAGGGCTGTCAGGCAGCGCTGATTTTCATTGCCTTCAAGGACATGCATCCCAGCTCTGCCCACCCTGGGCTCAGCTAGCCTCCACTGGTATCACTCCAGAGCCAGTTAAAACACAGCCTGTCTGTCATGCTTTTTTCAGGATTGCATTCCTAGCCTCTAGAAATATAATAATATAAATAAATATAAGCTTCCTTGAGTAGCTCATTTGTTGCCTAAAGACACAAATCCCCATTGGTGAGTGCCTTTTGGAAAAAATATCACTGAATGTAGTGTCAAATGTGTACCCTTCTGTGAGGTAATGCAGGCTGGCTCATGAGCAGATGTAAATTATATTACTAGCAGATACTTAAAGGCTGCAGAGTTAGTCAAGACGCCTGCCAGGCAGGCAGGTTGTAGCCGTTGGCTGCAGCCTCCACTGAATCACTCTGGGTTTTTTTTTTTTATCTCGACAGAAGGCAGTTTGGGTGCTTTTGCATCTCTATGACATTCTGGTCTGGTGTGTTCTACAGTGTCCCGAATTGCCAAAGTCTTTCAATGCACTTACTACAATGTTGTTAATTCATCACATCAAAAAATGGAATGCTACTGGAAAAGCATCATCAATATTGCATCCATTAGTCACTGAATTCTGTTCTCAGATTGGCCACTATAAGAGATACTAATGTCATTCCCAGGTATCCAAGTTGTTTGGGTCGACTGATAGGTTGCTATGAAAAGTCTGAATTTCAATGTAGGATAATGGAGATGGCTGCCAGCTAGCCCTGTGATTGTGCACAAATTTTGGTACCTGCCCCAAACTGTACAATTTCCCCCGCCTTTTCCAGATTAATCTACTAGCCCACATGACTTCTGGATTAAAGGTTCTTAGGAATGCTAAAAATCAGGTATGTTCAATTGCTTCCTGGTATAACAGTAAAAGTATAGCAGTGCTTTCAGTATTGAGTCTTGATTCTAGGCTTATGATTGGCTTCTATTCTTTATTCATTAATACATTTATTATTTCTATTATTGGCATTCAACTTGAGGAGAGTTGTGCATATGAAAGTCAAGGAAGCTCTCTTATACCTGCACTAAGGAAGCAATTCAACATGGATTTAACATAGGGAGCTTCCAAACCAAAAATCTGACTCATTATCTTAACTAACTGACCCAGATTTAGTTGACCACAATCATGAATGCCTTTCCCAAGGATTGTCTAATACAGAGATGCTAGTATAATACTGAGAAAAAGCTGTAGGTAATTGTAGACTAGAAATGACCAGAAGTGTTTCAGATTTTCTTTTTTTCAGATTATGGAATATTTGCATATACAGCCATTCCCTGACAACCCTGTATTACTTTTCGAAAAACATAAATGTTAGAGAAATTTTTGCACATCATTAAAGGAAGCAACATATTAAACAGATATATTATGCATGTAGATTAGTGTTCGAGTGATACAAAAATTTTGACTTCAGTACCAATGCAAGCTTTGGTACCTCGGTATCGATACCAAGTCAATACCCTAGGCTGTGTTCACATTGTAATGTTTTTTACCCATCTGCCACCACCTAATTTACATGAAGTCCATAGGAAGCGGCCTCTTTTTAAAAAAGCGCTGCTGCTGGCTGCTTTTTGGCAGAACAGAAGCGCTTTTGAAGTTAAAAAAAGTTCAACTTTTCAGAAAAGTGCAGAGTGACCTTTTTTTTATCAAAGATGGAGTAAAACAAGATTTCAGGTTGAGTGAGTAGTATTGTTGATGAATATAAGTAGCGAATAACTATATGAGATGTTTACATAAAGAAGCTAGCAATCTAGTTTTGTATCAAATTGTTACATGTTGAGGAAATAACCCATCTGAAAGTAGCTAGCTAGTCAATACAATCGGATACAAAGCAGAACTGAGTGTCGCGTGAGCTGCTTTTTCATTTCAGCTTAAAAAGCACTCTAGGCAGCACTTTTTAATTTGCATATTTACATTTATATTTATTCATTTAGCAGACACTTTTATCCAAAGCGACATACAAAAATTGGATACAGTCATTAACAAATCAAAAAGCGCATCTATCAATAATAATATAAAATAATAATTTTTCCACTCAAAAAAGTGTTACGGATTAACGTGGCCTTAAGCAGCAAATTAATAACCTAAAATGACCCATAAAATGAAACTGAAATTACTTTTTTCAAACATATTTATTAACAAAGCTGCTTAACATTTCACAGTCACTAAAAATGACATCAGACATCAAACTGTATGTTTTACATGAATTTAAATGGAACCTATATCCCAATTCAACACAGTACTACATCTGGACTGTCGTGGGCTACAAATAAGGCTAGAGGTAAAGGCCCGAAAATTTTCTCAGACGCAGAGCTTGATGCTGAGATTGGCAAACTTTGCAAGGATGGGGAGGCTTAATTAATTTCTTTGCCACCAGGTAAGTGGGTCAGTTTTTCTCATGTCATTGTACAGGAATAGTTCCTGGGTAAGTCTCCCAGCTGGTGTTTCATTTTGGTGTCTTCTTTCAGCTTTCTGTTCATCTCCCTGTGCATCCACTCTTCCCTCTTTCACATACGATAATCGACAGAAGGCTACTCAAATCTGTTTTTTTGTTATTTAGCTTGTTTGTCTTGCCTGTTTCTCTCCCTGAGTTTGTTCAGCTTATTGTTGAGGTAAGTCAACTATGTCAAGTTTTTGCAGAAGCATTTCCTTCACCTCCTAGTTACAAATGTGTTCTTAAATCATGGATTGAGAAAAGTTGCTGTGTTCAGGAGGGTTTGCAACTCTGCATCAAGGTTATAATAGTTTTTCATTTCCAAATTTGTTTTTATTTTGATAATATGTTTGTATTCAGTCTGAATTTCTGTTTAGTTTTACTAAGTTTCACCAGTGGTTTCATTAGTTTCAGTTTAGTTTTTAATTTTATGGACTCATTTATATTTTGTTTTCATTTATTATAGTTTCAGTTTTACTTTTAGTCATTTTAGTTAACGAGAAAAATTGTCAGAAGTAGCGCAGCATGAAAAATGATCTTCTTATCATTGAAGATATCAACATTTCAAGACTAAACTTAACTAACATATGCAATACATTTGTTTCAGACTGAAAGCCTGTTAACACACATAAGAGGCAAGAACACGATTAAATATTTCAACAATTTACTTCAGGCAGATGATATGGCACAGGTTTTCACAGTCAACCACACCAGTATAGTTAACTAAAAGAACTCTCGTCTGAACTTACATGCTGTTAAAACCTGTTAAATTTGTTAAATTCTAGCCACTACCAAAACACCAATTAAAATGCAGCAAGTAAATAACATCTAGATCAGTGGTTCTTAACCTTGTTGGAGGTACTGAACCCCACCAGTTTCATATGTGCATTCACCGAACCCTTCTTGATCGCCAAGCGGGCGATCAAGAAGGTGCGTCATATGAGTCAGGTGTGTGTCTTGACCTCCGCCGAACCCCTGTGACTGACTCACCGAACCCCTGGGGTTCGATTGAACCCAGGTTAAGAACCAGTGATCTAGATTCTCTGTGTGGACTTCTGTTTTCAACTCAAAAATTAAGAACTTTACCTGTGAATTAATAATGGACAAATTGTGCTGTATTTCTGTTAATGTATGTGGAGTATGCATGTATTGTAGTTGTGTGTGTCTTGTGTATTGTGTAGGTCTATGTTTTCAGGTATAGATTTTTGATAATCTTGAAAACAACTCTGTGCTCCAGAGAGTTTGTTATCCTGTGTCAAAGTCCAGATGATAGCTGTCCACAAACAGAAAATTTCCTCTCAACAAATGCTTGTGATGCAGGTGCACAAACTAAATCAAATGCCACAGACACAATTTTAGGATATACAGTCACCCATTCTTGCAGCAGGAGCATTTTTGGGCGCTGACAGGTGGTCTGGAGTGGCTGCAGTCTGGCCGTACTTTGATGCTTGGTAAAGGACAAACAGCTTTGCTGCTCTCTTTGGAGGCAACATCTCAGGAGCTGTAAGCTCCAATGAGACACTTGGGTCCATGAGAGATGCTGCAGCAGCTGTTGCATCAAACTTGTCATCTGTGGGGTCCAGAAGGCCTGCAAACCTTTGACGCAGAGACTTCAGGAGGGCTTGTGCCATTTGCTTTTTCACACTGCTACACTGCAGATGTGCCTCAAGATTCAACAATGCTGGCAACACATCAGGCAGAGACTGACATTCTGTCTGAAGTTGATCTGTGTGTGGCAAAAGGCTCTAAGAGTTTCAGGAGATTCTCTACTTTAGCCCAATCAATGGTTAGAAGTGTGTCAATCCCCAGCTCCTGAAGGACTTCATTTTGAACAGGTTTGGATTCTACCAGCCTTTTGAACATGTCAAACATGCCGTTCCAATGTGTGGGGCAATCTCTAATTAGTGTTTGTGTAGCATAAGCAGCTACTAGTGAATGGGGTGCTGTCCAATCACTGCACAGTATAGTGAGGCAAGGAAAATTGCAATGTTTTTGCATTGTGTTGGAGGGGAATGATTAGAAGTGTACAATTTCCTCCACATTGAGCATGCTGACATATGCGGTAAGCAGCTCTCAGAAGTGGTAGATGCTTTCCAAAAATACTGTGAGCCACGGAAAAATACAGCATCATTTCTGGGCACACTCATATGATGAGCTAGCTGGAATTGACAAGTTTCTCACTGAGCTGAAAGCAAAAGCTTGCAATTGTGAATTTGGAGACTCAGGAGATCTCATGTTAAGAGACAAGTTAGTGTTTAGTGTAACTGTTGTCTATCTCTGACTTGACTTTGATGGAAGCTGTCAATATACAGTGTGGGAAATAAGTATTGAACACATCAACAATTTTTCAATTCAACATATTTCCATTTCAGCCATTCACCTGAAATTTAGACCAGACATTGGTGTTAACTCAACACAACTACATAGCTAAAGAAATTGTAAAATTCCAATCCATAAAAAAAGTTATGTGCAATAAATGGGAATGACACAGGAAAAAAGTATCACACTAAGAAAAACACAGTAAGAAAAAACACTTAACCAGCTTATGCCACTAATAAATTCTCCCAACTGTGCTAATTAGAATCAGCTAGGTTAGTGCATGGTGGCGGGTATAAGTACTTCCAACCTTTGAAAAAGCATTTCCCACCTCTGAATGGAAGTACAAGAATCATTTGTCACCAAGCAGTCTTGCGAGAAGCATCTCATGATGGGTAGAGGCAAAGAGCTCTCCTATGACCTTCACAACAAGATTGTTAAGCAGCACAGTAATGGCACTGGTTACCGACAGATTTCTAAACTCCTAAATGTTCCTATAAGTACCATTGGGGCCATTATACGCAAGTGGAAGGAACATCACTCAACCATCAACCGGCCATGCGCAGGAGCACCTTGCAAGATTTCTGACCGGACAGTCAGAAAGTTAGTCAGAAGAGTAGCCCAAGAGCCAAGGACCACTCGAGCAGAGCTCCAGAAAGACCTGGAAGCAGTGGGTACAGTTGTCACAAAGAAAACAATTGGCAATGAACTCCACCACCACGGCCTCCATTCACGATCACCCTGGAAGACTCCATTACTGAAGAAAAGGCATGTTGAAGCTCGTTTGAAGTTTGCTACAGAACATTTGGAGAAGCCTGTAGATTACTGGGAGAGTGCAGTCTGATCAGACGAGACAAAAATCAACCTTTTTGGCAACAATACAACGCATCATGTTTGGAGGAGAAATGGCTCCACATATGATCCTAAAAATACCATACCTACAGTAAATTTCGGAGGAGGAATCATCATGGTATGGGGCTGTTTCTCTTCACATGGTGCTGGTGGAATCCAAATTATCGAAGGGAAGATGAATGGAGCCATGTACCGGGAAATTCTTAAGAATCTGTTGCCATCCACCCGAATGATGAGGATGAGACGTGGGTGGATCTTCCAACAGGACAATGATCCAAAACATACTGCAAAGGAGACTCAAGAGGATGAAAATAAAGGTGTTGGACCGGCCTAGTCAATCTCTAGACTTAAATCCAATAGAAAATTTGTGGAAGGAACTGAAGTCCTGCACAAGGCTAACAGCAGAACTCAGAGTGAGGGCACTTGCCTGGTCAGTTCCGCTACAGAGACCCTTTACCCTCTACCTGGCATGGAGGAGCGCTCACTGGACACATACACAGTCTTGGATGATGGCTCAGAACGCACCATTCTCCTTACAGCAGCAGCATAGAAGCTAGGCCTTCAAGGGACGACTAAAGATCTGGCCCTACGGATCATACACCGGGACGTCAAGATCCTGCACAGAGCATCAGTAACCTTCCAGATCAGCCCTGCTAGCTAGCCCAAGAAAAGCTTCACAGTCCGAGGAGCCTTCACTGCAGGACATCTAGGTCTGGCAGAACACACCTACCCAGTTGAAACGCTCCAGGGTAGGTACAAGCACTTCCAAGGCCTGCCACTTGTGCCCATGGACAGGGTACACCCACAACTGCTCATTGGGCTGATTACCCACATCTAATCACTCCAACTGAGCCAGTGTGGCTGGGCCCTCCAGGTGGCCCCACTGCCATAAAGACCAGGCTTGGCTGGACATTGCAGGGTCCAGGAAAGTATGTCAAGGAACAGCTCCCTCACCCCATTGTCTGCTGACCTTCAGTCCTTCTGCTGAGGATCTGTTCCAAAGTGTTGAGAAGCTGTGGAAGATGGACACCCTCCCCTACCGGAGTGAAAAGCTGGTTGCCTGGTCCCGCCAGGACCAAGAGGCACTCCAGCTGCTGGAGACAGAGACCACGTGAGTAGTTGTGAATGGTGTGGAAGGCTATGCCACGCCTCTCCTTAGGATTAAGGACATGCCCTGCCTGAAGTCCCCAAAGGAAGTGGTCATGCCCAGCCTCTAAAGTACTGAGAGGTGCCTGTTGAAGGACCCAGAACTAGTTGCAGCCAATGGGGAGGAGATCAGGAAGCTGGAGGAAGCAAGGTACGCAGTCAAGATAGGCCCTGAACTGGTGGACAGCACTGAGGAGTTATGGTTCATTCCTCACCACATGGTGGAGCACAAAGGCAAGAAGCGGGTTGTTTACAACTGCTCCTTCCAGTACCAGGAGAGGAATTTGAATGAGCTCCTTCTCCCCGGACCTACCTTAGGCCCCTCTCTTCTTGGGGTGCTGCTCCACTTCCGAGAGCACGCCGTTGCCATCATTGACATCAAGGGCATGTTCCACCAGGTACGGCTGCTTCCCAAGGACAAGCCCCTCCTTTGTTTCCTGAGGCATGACATGAGAAGAAGTGACCCCCCTGATGTATATGGATGGCAGGTTCTCCCATTTGGCACCACCTGTAGTCCCTGTTGTGTGACCTTCGCCCTTCAGAAACACGTCCTCGACCATAGTGAACCAGGTGAGGATGTAGGGGTCTCAGCTGAGAGGTTTTTAAACATTGACAACTCCCTGCAGAGAAGAAGAAGCAAGGCAACTCGTTAGGAAGTTGAGGACCCTCCTAGCCTCCAGAGGCTTTGAAATCTGCCAATGGGCCAGCAATGTGCCAGAGACCATCAATGACCTGCCCCGAAAGAAGCCAGGTCCGAGAGCAGTGAGTTGTGGCTCTCTCTGGACTGCATAGACCCACAGGAGCTAACTCTGGGGCTGTGCTGGCACTGTGAATTGGATGTGCTAAAGTACAAGTATCAGTCGATTGGCTACACTGTTCCCACCATGTGCGTTCTAGCGAGCCAATATGACCCGCTGGGCTACATCCTACTGTGAACTACTGTAAAGGTACTAGTCCAGCAGCTGTGGGACAAGAAGAGGGATTGGGATGACCCCATGCTCCCTGAGGGCCTCCTTGAGTTTTGGCACAGATGGGAAGGTGAGCTCCAGATTGTTCTGCCCTGGTGCTATGTGAGCTCAGACATGGACCAGTCCTCCGTAACCAGGGACATCCACATCTTCTGTGATGCCTCAGATGCTTATGGCTCTGTAGCATATCTGAACTGGAGCGCGTCTTTGCCGAGATCTGAAGGAAATTCTGGATTTTGCAAGGACAGGAAGCCATCCAACGCCACCAGCACAGGTGTCTAGACTGTCAGAGATGGCGAGCACAACCAAATGTTCCAAGGTTGGCAGACTTATCTCCCTCATGCCTCCGGCTGATGAAGCCAACCTTCTACTCCAAAGGAATGGACTGCTTCGGGCCTTTCCTTGTGAAGCTGGGGAGGCACACAGAGAAAAGGTGGGGTATTATCTTCAAGTGCCTTACTACTAGGTGCGTCCTTCTTGACCTCCTGAACAGCATGGACACTGACTCGTTCTTGATGGCTCTTCAGAGATTGGGACCAATGGAACACAAGTTGGTCATGCTGCTATCGATTGGTCGCTGCTCTCAATTGTTCTGCTCGATTGCTCTAGCCTGGACGAAGTTCGCTCTGTGTTTGTGGAGTGGAGTGGAGTAGTCTGTGCGCTCTCTGCTCTTACATTAATTCACATACGAATTAAAATAAAAGTTGGGGCTATTCACCTAGCTGTTAAATAAGGTAGGCTTGATCTGCTCATAAAGTGTAATCTTTTGTTGCCATTAGGGGACAGGGAGGGAATTTTCCACTTTTGTTTCCTCCGTACCTCTTCAGCAAACGCTGCTAATTTGGCGCATAGTCGAGCTGACGAGAGGTTTTTTTGTGGTTTTTCGCCCTCTCAGGAGCAAATCTTTAAAAGCTTTAAATCTCTAAATAGCAAATCTTTAAGGGACATACTCTAGCTCGCTAGTCGAGTAGTTAGTTGGGAAGTTAGTTAGACAGCCAGTTCGCTTGTTTACTTTGTTTTTACTGTTCTCCAGTGCTTGCTTTAAGGATATCCTGTTTCTGGTTGTGTTAGAGTGTCTGCTTTTGCTTAGCAGCTACCGTATTTTTGTTGTATCTTGTATCTAGACTCAGTGGCTTTTCCTGTGTTGGTTTCTGCCTTTGGCTGCTCTGAGCCACCTCGGTGCTCTTAGCACTTTTTTAGTCAGTAATTCTGTCTCAGCAGTAAATCTTTGTTTAGGGAAGACGCGTTTAGTTAGGGGAGAAAATGTGGCCAAAACTGTGCATGAGTTGCCGGATGATCGGATTTCTGGAGGGAGACCTCGAGGATGAGTCCATCTGCGACCGCTGCCGACTAGTTGAGCACTTGGAGAGCATTCTTGATCTCGAGGCCCAACTGGCTGGACTCCACAGTAATCCTGAATTGTAAGAGTTCCAGGAACTGTATACTACACCCTATAGGGAGATAGTGCGTTCACCAAAGCCGGGTAGGGAAGAAGATACAGACCAGACAGGGCAAGAGAGCTGGGTTACAGTAGGGCGTAAGCATAGAAAGGGGCGCAAAATCCCAAGTGGGGTGGTATCTCCGGAGATTGCGGTGACCAACCACTTCATGCCACTGCATGACGAGTTGGCCCGCGATCCTGTGAGTGGGAGGACTGAAGAGCCCCAGGGCACCGAGGCGGCCTCATCCTCCAAGAAAAGGGAGTTAGTGATAGTGGAGGACTCAATCATTAGAGGGGTAGATAGCATAGTGTGTTCGTGCGACAAGGAGTATCGTATGGTCTGTTGCCTACCTGGTGCCCAGGTTGGAGACCTCCTGGAGCGTACGGACAAGCTCCTGGCCAGAGCGGGGAAGGATCCAGTGGTCAATGTCCATGTTGGGGCCAATGACATAGGAAAGGGTAGATTTGAGGTTCTGCAGGATACATTTATCGAGCTAGCGGGGAAGATTAGGAGCAGAACCTCCACGGTAGTCTTCTGGAATTCTAACGGTACCATGTGCAAGCAAAGGGAAGCAAACCTTTATATGGAGGTTTAACACGTGGCTACAAACCTGGTGCAGGAAAGAGGGGTACAGGTTTATGGGGCACTGGGACTCCTTTTGGAACAGGGGTGACCTGTACAAGCGGGACGGGTTACACCTGAACCGGAGGGGTATAGCTGCATTGGGCCAGCGTATGCTTAGGGTAGCAGAGGGGTATTTAAACTAGGGAATGGGGGGGCAGGGAGGTTATACAGCGAGATGGGTAGGGATAGACAGACTGCCGGAATAGAACACACCAAGGCTAATTATTTTATTGGTAGTGAGGGAACCATGATTGCAAATCAGTTAGAGCAGCACTGTTATAGAGGTGGTTTTGGGCAGCTGGAGGTGGAGAGGAAGGATGGGAAATCCACACAGAGTACCCTGAAATTTCTCTGTTTAAATGCTAGAAGCATAAAAAATTTAATTTTGTATCTAGAAGCGGTTATGAGTGATAGTAATTATAATGTTGTTGGGATCACAGAGACGTGGCTTAGTGCAGGGGATGGGGATGAGGATAACATAAGGGGATACAAGGTGCTTAGAAAAGATAGAACCAATAGAAGAGGAGGGGGTGTAGCTCTGTATGTAAAGGATTATCTTAATATCCAGGAAATTCCAGGTATGGAGCTCTCGTTGGTGTTAGTGAAGACATATGGATTAAAATACTGGGGGAAAATGAAAAGGGTCTAAATGTCGGAGTATGTTATAGGCCACCAGCCTCTGACAGCAGTGTCAACAAGATGATCTTTGATAACATTACACTGGCATGTCAGGAGGGTGAGACAATAGTAATGGGGGACTTCAATTACACCTCAATTAATTGGGAAACTGTGTCTGGTCAGGGTAAATGTGAGGAATAGTTTCTGGATGTTGTAAATGATTGTTTTCTGATTCAGTCTGTTACTCAACCTACAAGAGAGAACACAATTCTAGACCTGGTTCTGTGTAATAATCCTGATTTAATCTGCAGTACTGAGGTAGGGGAGCCACTTGGAACAAGTGAAGTTTTTTGGCGAGTTAAGACTAAATCCTCCACTGCTAGAATTTTCAACTTCAGATGAGCTGACTTTATTAAAATGCGTGATTATACAAGAAATATAAACTGGGTACCTCTTCTAGATGGTAGAAATGTGGAACATATTCAAAACGATTATTCTGGATGTACAGCATAAATTCATGCCGCAAGTGCGAAAAGGGAAGCTGAAAGCAGTGGATGAATAAGGCGTTACAAGATAGTTTGAAACATAAAAGGGAACTATTTAGAAAATTGAAGTTAGAGAGCTCAGAGACAAACAAGATTGAATACAGCAAAATACGAGCTCAAGTTAAGAAAGAAATAAGGGAAGCTAAAAGGCGTTTGGAAAGACAGATTGCATTAGATGCAAAGAACAACCCTAAACGCTTTTTCCAATACTACAATCGAAAAAAGATACTTAAGGTTGAGATAAGAAATTTAAAAAATAAGGATGGACTTATGGTTTATGACAACAAGGCTATTGCTGATACCCTAAACAACTACTTTGTGGAGAGTTTCACGAGTGAAGGGTTCGCTCATATGCCTCCAGGAGATTTCAGTTCTCAGAGTCTTATGGAGGACATTGATTTAAATGATACAGAAGTGCTAGATAAACTTCGAAAACTGAAAACAAATAAAGCTGCAGGTCCTGATGGAATATTTCCAAGAGTACTCAGGGAATTAGCAGAAGAGGTCTACAAACCTATGACAGTTATTTTTAAGCAATCCCTTAAAACTGGAGAAATACCAGATGACTGGAATCTAGGCAGTGTAGTACCTATCTACAAGAAAGGAGACCGGACTGATCCAGGAAATTATAGGCCTGTTAGCTTAACTTGTATCACTTGTAAATTACTGGAAGCCATCACTACAGACAATTTGGAATTATTCTTAGAACAAAATGGTATCTTAAACGATAGCCAGCATGGTTTTCGCAGAGGGAGGTCATGCTTAACAAACCTCCTGGACTTTTTTGAGGAAGCCACAGCATGTTTAGATGCAAACCAAGTTTATGACATTATCTATTTAGACTTCCAAAAGGCATTCAACAAAGTTCCGCATGAGAGACTCATAGAGAAAATGAAATCTGCAGGAATATCAGTAGCTATCACTGAGTTGGTTCAAAGTTGGCTGACTGGTAGAAAGCAGAGTGTAACTGTTGGAGGAATTGTTTCAGAGCAGGGTCCTGTAAGAAGTGGAGTCCCGCAGGGATCGGTGTTGGGGCCTTTGCTTTACCTTACTTACATAAATGATCTTGATGCAGGGGTTAGTAGTAAAATAGTAAAATTTGCAGATGACACAAAACTGGGGGGTCTAGCCAACAGTATAGAATCAACTGAGGTAATACAAGAAGACCTAAACAGCATCCATATTTGGGCAGATACCTGGCAGATAACATTCAACTTAACTAAATGTAAAGTCTTGCATGTGGGAAACAAGAACCTTAGACGAGACTACTTCATGGGAGGAAGTAAACTAGATTGTGCTCAATTTGAAAAAGACTTGGGAGTAATAGTTGACCAAAGCCTAACAGGATCTAGGCAGTGTGCTGTAGCAGTAAAAAAGGCCTACAGGGTGCTAGGATATATAGCCAAAAGTATTGATTATAAATCTAAGGAGGTTATATTAAAATTATATAATGCTTTAGTTAGACCACACTTGGAATACTGTGTAACATTCTGCTTGTTACAGTTCTGGGCACCGCACTATAAGAAAGATATCGAGGCTCTTGAAAAAGTACAAAGGAGGGCAACTAAATTAGTTCCTGGCATGAGACGTAAAAGCTACGAGGCAAGACTAAAGTTACTTAACCTATTTAGACTCAGCAAGAGGAGACTAAGGGGTGATTTAATAGAGGTTGTTAAATTTATGAAGGGACTCAACAAGGTTAACTACGATACATTTTTTAAGGTGAGTTCAGTCTTTAGGACAAGGGGACATAAATGGAAACTAGTTAAGAGTAAGTTCCGCACTGATGTAAGGAAGTATTATTTCACACAAAGAGTTATCAATACATGGAATGGGTTGCCAGGTCATGTAGCTGAGGCAGAGACCCTTGCTGTGTTCAAGTCCAGATTTGATGCAGTTTTGGATACTCTTTAAATAATGTAATGGCGAGCTTTGTTGGGCCGAATGGCCTGTCCTCGTCATAATATGTTCTTATGTTCTTATGTGCATCAGCAAGGTCTCCCCCAAGCAGGAATTTATGGCAGGCTGGAGTTTGAAGACCAGAAACACAGTGATTGGCCACTGGACACTATATTTATTTGTGTTATGTGATCAGCAGAACAGAGTACAGCTCAGAATGGAGTACAGCCTAGAATGGAGCACAGCTCAGAACAGAGTGCAGCCCAGAATGGAGTACAGCTTATGAGCAATGGTTACTGCTCATGTAAAGGGCAGTGGTGGTTACTGCTCATATAAAGGGCAGCAGTGGTCACTGCTCATGTAAAGGGCTGCAGTGGTTCCTGCTCATGTAAAGGGCAGCAGTGGTTCCTGCTCATGTAAAGGGCAGCGGTGGTTACGGCTTGTGTAAAGGGCAGCGGTGGTTGCTGCTCATGTAAAGGGCAGTGGTGGTTACTGCTCACGTAAAGGGCAGCAGTGGTTACTGCTCACGTAAAAGGCAACGGTGGTTACTGCTCATGTAAAGGGCAGTGCACCTTAGGTTCAGCTGCATTGAAAAGGCAATTTCAGAAGATGATCTACTTAGGCCCAAATATCGTATGGTAGTTTCATCTTAAACATAGTCTGCAGTTGTTCAAAATGAATCAAGTTAGCCACACTCACCATTTGTTTGTGACATGTCCATCAATAAGGATCTCCAGAAAGTTTTTTTTTGATAAATCGTTGAAGCCTGCATGTCCATGTTGTTAATCATTTAAAGAATTGTTCAATTACATACATCAGTGATTCACCCACATCTATTTTCATTGACAGAAACACACACACATACATACATACACATATAAATTACAATGTAAAATCAGTAGTATTTAATTATAAATAATAGTTAATTATTAACAGATGCATACAGGTGATTATAGTGGACTGAAAAAATGTATTCCTTCAGATATACTCAGGTAGTGTATTGGAATTTGTTACTGGTTTCAAATGGGATGTGACTAGGAATAAAAGAGGAAATTACACAGATAAATGTGTTCCCTTTGCTGACTGCCTTTTCATTTAGCCTCTTATATTTTCCACGGTTTAATATCTGTAGGGGAGACTGGGGAATCCTGTCACACTTTTCAGTGTTTTCATATATCTTGGGATCAATACATCATAATGTTAAAAACTGCATACCAAATGAAAGAACAAAGTCTCAGGCATATATTTTGTATTCAATTCATTTTCATATCTTGTTACTTATTTTACAGAGTTACAGGCATTTAAATAGTGAGTGTGTGTACACATGTGACACTTTGCCCCATCAGCAGGTACATTGTCACTCTATGTGGGGTAAGATGTCACACTGGATTTTGCAACAAATAAAAATACAACCAATTGATTGTTGATTTATTTTTTTACTTCAAGTTCAAAATCAAGTTCAGCTGCAGAAAAAAAGACTGATCAATCATTGAATTTGAATCAATCCTGGAAGGTGGCCATTAAATCAGTCCCAACTACAACTAGAAAATCATTTCAAACAAACTTTCAAATAAAACATGACAAGCATTCAAACAAAACTATAATGCTATCAGATTTTTTTATTCGAGGTCTCAAACCTCATCAGATTCATTGTCAGAATTGCAATTCTGGCACACATAAATTGCCTGGCCTGGAGTGCATCCTTCCTGAGCCCGCTGTTTGCATGTCACACGCTAGACCCGTCTCATTTGGACAGCTGTTCGCAAAATGACTCCACACAAACAAGGCACAGGCACTTATCTTCATCAGATGAACAGTCATCTGGAGTATTTCTTTTTTCACCTGCCTTCTTTTTCTTTGGCGTTTTATAATTTGCCCCCCCGCCCCTTCTTTTAGGATAGATACTTTTTACTTTGTGCCTACCTTTCAGTCACAAGTACCTCCTTAACTGGTGTTTTTTTTTTTTTTTTTTTTTTTTGTTTTGCAGGCTACTTCTCTTGGACCGGCTTTTGGTTGTGGCCAAACGTCCTCTGGAGTTGCTTGGTGGTTAGAGCTGGCATTACTGGGCAAGGGTGAGGTGGTGCTAATGGGCAGGGTTGGGTTAGTGTTGGGGCCTGGAAGCACTGGGTTGGTGACCAGGCCTGGAGGAGCTGAGTTAGTGCTGGGGACTAGTAGTGCTGAGTTGATGTTGGGGAAAGGAGGAGCTGGGTTAGTGCTGGGGACGAGCAGTGCTGAGTTGGTGCTGGGGTTGGTGTTGGGGTCCGGAAGGGCAGGGTCAAGAAAGGGGCGATCTGAGACATGGTGCAGATTCTGTCTCCAAGAACACATCCCTGTTGTAAGGTTGAACCCGTCACCCAAAAGCCGGCCTGAATATTCAGTGGCTTTGCAGCCAGAGGATATGCAATTTCCACAATCCCAGGAATGTCATAGATTGTGATTGTTTTTCCTGGGTTGTCCATCATCCAGGAATCAGACACTGGGTTTATGTGCCTCTTCAGTGGCCCGTAAATGGTTCTGTCCAAAGGCTGCAATGTATGTGAGCAGTGGGGTGGGAAGGAGAGCAGAATTATGCTACTTTTTTTTGGGCAAAATTTAGTCCATCATTTAGTCCACACTTAGCATGTTCAACAAAATGATGCATGAAATCCACAAAGTGTATTTCCTTCATCCAGTCAGACGGGTTGGCTCCTCCTTTGCTGCAAGGCGGTCCATTGTAAAGGAAGTGATCACGGAAGTTCACCCGAGAGTGAATATGAGAGAGAGAAAATGAAGTGGGGGGGATATTGTTCCCTGTTGCTGAGACTGCACATGCATCACTCGGGTAACCTTTTCACCAGATGTCAGTGACCCTACCTGTTTAAACCCCTGCTTGGCCATCAATCAGGCTGGTTTCTATAGTTGTCACACCAGTTTCATCCATATTCCAGATGTCCCCTGGTCCCAATGAATGTCGGCTGAACACCTTCTCTAAGCCTTGACATTCTGCTTGTTAAAGGCGCTTGCCCTGGCAAGGCTAGCTGTCCTGTGTGTAAACCACTCGCTGCTCACTTTTTCTTTTCCAGCCCAGGCTAGTGGAAACTGCATCGCCCATGCAACTGCAAATTCGTACACTAGCTTTCTCACCTCAGTTGGCGACAAATCAAAGTATATGTCAGCTGATCGCATAAGGTACTGCTCAAGCTGCAGCTCCAAGTCTGGGCTAAAAACCTGCCGTGGACATTTATAACCATATCCAGATTAACTTGCTATATTGACATTTTTTGAGTTGCGAATGGTAATTTTAGCAATGTAAAATTCAGAGTTACTGTAGGGGCAGGTTTATTTATTTCCTTGTACATATTTATGTTAAATCATGAGTAGAATGTGAGTAACTGTCATTCATATTTTAATTCATGGAAAGCGCTGGCGGCATATGAGAATTGTGATTGGCTTAGGTATCCTCAGAATTAGTCAAATTTACAACTTCATCAATAGCCGACATCGACTTTGATGACGGGCGAATCGGATTTGCTGTTCCAATTCTCATTTCATCGCCTCCTTTCCTCCACTCATTTCCCCCCCTCCTTTACGCCACATATTTCCAGGGTAGGAAAGGAGGGCAGGAAACGAGTGGAGTAAAGGAGGAGAGGAGAAAAAGTATTGGAACACACCCTGTGCCTTGCATTTCCCAGACAGGATATGACATCTGACAAAGTTGATGTACAAAACTAGTATCCAATTTTTTAAGCAGCGCCCTCTGATGTTGGAAATATTAACGATATGACAACTTACCCATGTGACAAGAAACCCCAGTCTCCCCTACTCTAAACCTGTCTGTGGGATACTTTCTCAACTAGACCATTTCATTTTTCTTTATCTATATCCATAGTATTTCACATTTTTGCCTCAAAACATACTACATGTTTATAAATCATCTGAAATCACTTACTAGAACAGTTATTTTTGAGAACTGCTGTGAAGTCATTAACAAAAAATATAAACATTCAATCTGAAGCTAGGAATACTTCAACTATGCCATTTCGATTAAGGTTTTCAAGGTGCTAAAACTAAATCAACCATCACTTTTAAATGCTATTTTCAAGCTCCACACGAGTAAGCAAACTCGTTATAAACTTTAAAACAAACACCCCCTTTACTTTGGCCATGCATAGGCCTCAGTGGAGAATACAGTCATTAAAATAGGTAGGTTTTTCGGATAAGAAAAAGGTATTTACTGACCAGTGAACAGAAGGTAAACACACACTTGGTCGAACTCACTTTGCTGGCTGCTGCTGTATTATGCTATATAAACTGTTTTAATCTGGATTAGTACATGTACTGATACAGTCATTATACTTATACAGTATACTGTATAGCACCAAAAATGTGAACAATGAGCGGGTGTTTGTCTGTACATATTTTATGATTGACGACTCTTCTGTCCAAAGTGTTACCAGGTGGCAGATTCCTTGCACATGCAATGCATCAGATTGAAATGGTTCAATAGTCCAAAATTTTAACTGCTTTATTACTTCTGTCAAAATGAACATCTCCAATAAAAAACTATCAATGGACTAATCAATCTCAGCAATAGTCCTACCAATTAGATAACCTTTGTCTTTGCAAAAGTGTCATTTGCCCGGTGATTTGGTTAAAACATGTAAATGGTAATCATTCAGCTTCATGAAATCAGAGAACTAGGAACACTAACTTAATCAAACAGGTGGGGTCAATGATTGAATATATGCCTATACCTCAATGTAGCTTCCTGCTGTTCCTGCAGATCATGCAAGGTGTTTATTTCTTGCCAAAAAAATAAACATAAGCGATCTAGGCAGAACACTCATACAATGTGTTCACACTCATACAGTGATTATTGTGTTCAAGTGCTTAATTGTGAGCTGCAGCCCGGGTACCATTAGCTTCAGCTCTGATTTGTTCTTTTGAGGCTTGCATGCAGCTCTGTGCTGCAGCACGCTGCTTGTGGTGTAAAGTGAGGGTGAGTCTTACCACACATAAAGGAACTGGCAAAATTATTGCAGCAATCTGCAGCACCTGGCCTCACTGAACCACACTGAAATCAGATGACCTGGTTCTGCTGCCACCCACTGAAGAGCCTGGCTCTGTTTGAACAATTCTGTCAGAATACATCTTTGCAGTTTGTGTTTGGCTCAGGACTAAGAGCAGTCACGGGAACACATGGCTGTATTTCTGTACATCACTTGTCTGTGGGCATTGTTGGCTGGGGGGGATGCATGCATGACTAGGTCTTGTTTGCAGGGGATCTGCAACTCTTCATCCTGGATTGTGAATAAAAGCCATCACACATGTATGTGGAAGAGTCATTTCTTGGACAATTTATTGTTCCCACATTAAACAGCTAAAGGAATGCCTCATCAAATATTCAAGATATAAAATCATACACAGTCCAGTGCTATGTAAGCATTCAATGTGTATTCATGCAACTGCAAGACTACAGTACAGTGAAAGAACAAGTATATTAAAAAAATCATTGTAATGACTGTCATAGGGAAAATGCTTGCAAGAGAGACAAAAACTATTTGGATAGAGTCATCGACAAGGGATTGCTAAGGAAGTAAATCTTTTTCAGTAAAAGCCTACAACAGCAAAGACTAATAGATTTTAGTAATCGTGTAAATATGAGGTAGCCTAGGAAATGTGTTCACAGGACACCCACAAGCTTGGCTCCATACATAGTCTGACAACATGATCAAATATCTTTGAACATGGCATGGAACAAACAGGAGTGGCAAGTGGGGGACAGTGGGGGGTCAGATACAGGTCAGTACCAAGTTTCCAAAAATATTACAGAATGAACATCCAAAGTAACATAACTGATCATGTCCCATCATAATAAAACATGGATTTGAATGTTTCTGCTTTAATGACAGGCAGAGGTAACTTTCAAAGTTAAAAATGTGTAGTTAGTCCATGGTGGATCTTGAAAATCTGCTTCTAGTCCATAAAATATATGGATTACATGCATTTCACTGCATGTCAGAATGTAGCACCCCCCTTCACTTTGCCTGCACAAGATTAAAGCACCACTTCTATGTCATAGGCGATTTTACTCAGCGGCCCCCCTGCATTTCTGCGCAAGGTCACGGCGCCTGGCTCCCTCCCCTTGCGTTGTGCCATTAATGAACATTTTGAAGGCGAGGTGGCGTGTCTGGCGGTTTTCTTCCTTGGAACAGGGTGGTTTGGCGATAAGGTGGACTTCGGGGAGGAGACAAGCTTCTGGACGGAGAGTAGCTTGTGAGGTGAGGATAGGGGTTTGGAGGGCGACAGCTGAGTTTTGGAGTTTTGGCTGTGCTTGGGTTTGGAGTTCTGGCTGTGCTTGGGTTTGGAGGATGCTGAGGCCGAAGGGTGGCTACCTTTGTGCAGGTGGCAGAACAGCACGCCGCAGGTGCGGCAGCGGTAGATGTCTTCCTTCAGGTGGATGGTCTGGTGACGCTTGAGGTTGTGACTGGTGGTGAAGGAACGGTCGCACTGGAGGCAGGGGAAGGGCCGCTCTCCCGTGTGGACGCGCTGGTGCTCGGTGTAGTGACTCTTGCTTAGGAACCTTTTATCGCAGAGGGTGCAGGGAAAGGGCCTGGCCTTCATATGGCTCTGGCGGTGATCCATCAGCTGGCTGTATGTAGCGTAGCCCCGGTTACACTGGTCGCAGTTGAAAGGCCCGCTGGGCCGTTTTGGGGACACAGGGTCCGGATCGGAGAGGATTAGGGCCATGGTGGCCTCCCGCACTTTGACCGCGGCAGCTGCGGCAGCTGCTCTCTTTCTCTCACCTTTCCCTCCTGCCGCGGCCATCAGCATCCACTTTTCACCGCTGCTGTGGCACAGAAAGCCTCATTAAATCAGACATTTCCTCATGATGAAAAGCAATCTCACTACATTGCTGATTGTGGTTTGCAGACTGCAGGACCTGGTTAAAAAATGGTCCATGCTGACACAATTTTTAGTTTCAAAATGTGACACAAAATGATTTGCAATATTACCTATATCATTCAATGCATTGGACAGATTGCAGCCCTGGTCCAAGAGTACCCCTGTGTACTCTTACGTTGTATTATGAACGAACATAGTATATTTTGTGACATCCATTGGAAGCATGAGGGTACATCACAGCTCATTTCAAATTAAGAGTATTTTGAGGGGGAAAAAAAGCTCTTTTCATTTCAGGAATTGAAATTACTGTCAGTATTTTTGTCACTTACCAGACCCTTTAGTGTATTTATAGAACAGCAGTCCCACACCATCAAATCCAGGAGGAGGAAACAAACTAACAAACCCAAACATACACGGGGAAACGTCACTCAAGTACCAGGGCTGGGACCAACCGCAATATGTATGGGTTACATCTTTTGCCAGAATAATAACATTAGCATGTGTGGCCGTACCAGGTTCAGTACAGAACGCCAGAAATTAACCTTATAGGAAAAATAGTTAGCTAGCTAGCAAACTTAACCTAGTTTAAGCCACCGACCAACTACTGCAAGCCAGACAACTAGCACATAAACGTTGGCGTACTTTATTTACTAGCTCGAGAAAGTGCTCCCAGTTCAACACACTTGCAGTGAAAAGTAAAAACATTTCACCTAACTAATGTTAATTGTTCATTACTTAGCAATCAATCAATGAAACGGGAACTCTATCGAACTGAATTGTTTAACAAATGAATGCAAGTGAAACCTGTTCACCACACACGTCTTAGTATTGTTTGCCAACAAGCAGTTAGCTATGTGGCTAACATGATCTAGGATTTCTATACATCGACTTGATGCAGCCATTAAGGCAAATGCAAGATTTCCAATTCGTTGCAGCAGAAACCTTTACCTCTGTTTTAAGACATACATGAAAATACAAGAGCTATCTGAAAATCACATTACTCTGAGGTCGACCTTATTTTACCTCGCTAGCCAGTTTTCTAACCTCATTTGACGATAGAAAGTTAGCTTGAGAGAATAGAAACCACAAGATAACTTTGTAAATCCTACATAATTGTACTGTAGGTTTTATTTTGAGTGAAACGGAGGCTCTTAACACTATTTAGCCATGAGCACACACTTAGAACCCAATGAATACTACAAACAATAAAACAAACCTTACCCACCAAAGTTAGCTGCGCCTCGTTGTAGAAGCACGCTCTGCGCCCCTGACCCTATATAAATAACACACAGTTCCAGGGGTACATTGGTTCCTACCCGCAAGACACATTTGCTTCTACTCAAAGGAAAGACCACTCACACCAAATGCGTTGAATTAATTGGACGATTAATGTGTTTTTAGTTGGCTACTGCGTGTCTGTGTATTGTTTTACAAAAAAAGTCAGATAATTAAATACAGAATCATGATCGATAATAAAGCTATGCGGATCGTTAACCTGTCATCTTATTAGGTCAGACAATTTACATAAAATTACTATAGAATAAACAATGTTACTTGGTGACTGTTTGAATGCTTGAGAATAAATCAAATCTACTATTACTATTAGAATAATAATATTCTACGGCGCTGATATAATTGAGCACAATAGTGCACTCGTCATCGCTGCAGTCTTTGGGGCCACCCCTTACTTATTCGCAAATTTTCCTTTGGGAAAAGGGTGTTATACCCGTTACCTTTTCCACTTAATTCATTTCTGCAATGGGGGATGTCGTGAAGGCAATCCTACAGTGGTTAACATTTTTTTTTTTGCTGACAGATCACTTACTGTAAAGGAGCGCATTCTTTTGTGGACAGGAAAATTCACTATGAAGTAAGGGGTGTGGCCAGACAGTGCTGCGATGACGCCACCTGTACTGTATTGTACTCGGTTGCTACTTCCGTTTTTGCAAATAATTGGCGAGATACTTCCGGTTCTTTTCTGAACTCTTACTGTGTAAGAACATGCAGAACATTTTTCAAGAGACAAAAACTTACCCCGTGTCCCAAAAGCGCACTACGTACTCCACACAATTGTGTATACACAGTGTACTATTCTAAGAAGTGCATGTTTTCACCAGTTAGTGTACAAGAGTGAACACACTTGAAAGTACTTTATCTGAACTGCGTCACCAGTGTTGATGGTGATGCTTGCTATTTTGTTTGCAGTCAGGAGGCGCTTCCCTTTCTTTTTCACGTTGCATTCTGGGACAATATTGTCCATGCAAACCACACTTCAGATCGTCGCCATTGTTAGTGTGTATACATGAACTATCAAGTGAATACTGTGTGACAAAAATAAACCACACCGTGAACCACGCACTCAAAAAATGGCTAGAAATGGGGTGTAGTGAGCTTTTGGGACACAGCATTAGAAAGAGGTGGATTCAGGTCAGTAAGAGAGAGGGTCCAATTGTTCTATAATGTTTAGTATCCCAAAGTGAGCAATGCTTTTTTCCAGCCGGGAGATACAGTGGGGAAAATAAGCATTTGATACACTGCCAATTTTGCAAGTTTTCTGCACTTACAAAGAATGGAGAGGTCTGCAATTTTCATCATAGGTACACTTCAAATGTGAGAGACAGAATCTTAAAAAAAAAAATCCAGAAAATCACATATGATTTTTAAATAATTATTTTGCATTTTATTGCATGAAATAAGTATTTAATACAATAGAAAAATAGAACTTAATATTTGGTACAGAAAACTTTGTTTGCAATAACAGAGGTCAAACGTTCCTGTAGTTCTTGACCAGGTTTGCACACACTGCAGCAGGGATTTTGGCCCACTCCTCCATACAGATCTTCTCTAGATCTTTCAGGTTTCAGGGCTGTTGCTGGGCAACAAGGAGTTTCAGCTCCCTGGCGTAGTGTGTTGCTAATGGTAACCTTTGAGACTGCGGTCCCAGCTCTCTTCAGGTCATTGACCAGGTCTTCCCGTGTAGTTCTAGACTGATCCCTCACCTTTCTCATGATCATGGTACTCCACGAGGCGAGATCTTGCATGGAGCCCCAGTCCGAGGGAGATTGACAGTCATCTTGAGTTTCTTCCATTTTCTAATAACTGTGCCAACAGTTGTTGCCTTCTCACCAAGCTACTTGCCTATTGTCCTGTAGCCCATCCCAGCCTTGTGCAGGTCTATAATTTTGTCCCTGGTGTCCTTAGACAGCTCTTTGGTCTTGCACGAGTGGAAGACAGGACGAACTAACAGGTCTGTGAGAGCCAGAATTCTTGCTGGTTGATAGGTGATCAAATGCTTATTTCATGCAATAAAATACAAATTAATTATTTAAAAATCATACAATGTGATTTTCTGGATTTTTTTTAAGATCCTGTCTCTCACAGTTGAAGTGTACTTACGATGAAAATTACAGACCTCTCCATTCTTTGTAAGTGGGAAAACTTGCAAAATCAGCGGTGTATCAAATACTTATTTTCCCCACTGTATGTAGTACAAAACACTGGATGTCTTAAAATAAGTGTGACTGTTGTTTTGCAATTAGCCTTGTAATGGATCCATGCTCAGTTAATTTGTTATACCTGGTTGTACCTAGTTAAATAATGCAATCAGACTCAAGGCAAAAATACTTTAATGTACAGTTATAGTTTCAGGAATGATGGCTTTGCAAGCTGTCTTGATTGTTTTGGTTAGCTAGCTGTAGGCTAATGTACAGGCGTTGGGGACTTGAGTCATGTTAATAGAGTTGATTGGCTTTGTCAGGGGGTAGTGACAGGGGAGACATACTGGATATAAAAATGTGTATGGTGACAAATGTCATGATAAAATGAGGAAAAACATAGTTTATACAAAGTGGTAAGTATGCTGAAAAGTACTTTCAGTAGTTTTAGTATTAGCAAATAAGGTAAAGGTAGTAGCAAGAGTTCAGTAGCTGTTTGTGCACCCTAGTAATCCAGTTTTGATGCAATTTAGGCAGTAATGCAAGAAAGGGAGCCAGTAAGATACTTGGACTACTCCAACTTAAATCACACAGTAAAAACATGTAAACACTTTAATCACATTTCTGTACTAAGCTTCTGTTTGTCAACCGCCATAAATACTGCAAGAAGAGCATTTTGCACATGTGCTGAAGAGGGCCTCAAATTGACGTTATGGAATTTAGGCTAGCATTTGGTCAGGACAGCAGCAACAAATAAAACAGAGAACAGCATACTTGGTGCTTGTTGTGGTAGAATCTGCTGAATGACAACACATAGAATAAATGATAAATCAGCGGAAAAAATTTAGCCATTACTGACAGTTCTCAGCAAATAGGTAACTAATCTAAATATAACACAAATGGCTTGTAAATGGGGTTTCAAGGAGTTTTCGAGTGATGTAAATGTAGAAAATGTTAATGTTATGTAAATTTAAAATGAGTTGTACCTCACTAATTATTGACCACAATCAGATTAGTGGTGTACATGTAAATGTAAGACTAATTGATGTTAATTATGTCTGTTAATTATGTCTATTGATCACATATGAGATCAATGGCCTTTTCATCCTACCTAAAACGTTCCAAGACTTGCCAGCCTTCATTGAAGTACGAGACGAATACATTATTGTATCTATTCCTTTTTGCTATACTATTGATAGTTAACTTACCAATGTGAAAGGATTACAACTGTTGTCATCATATTCATTGGTCTGTTGATGACAAGAGCTGTAACAGAGGATCTTTCAAATGGGTAAGTTAACTATCAATAGTATTGTAGCGACGAGTTCATGTATGTTATGCAGTTCCTGGTTTGGAGAATCATGGGTAATAACTGTTTTATTGTTCTTCAGCATAGCTTTCTTCTAAAGTGTGAAATGTTTCAGCCTGGGCTTAAGTGTGTGTTTTGAGGGGGCTTTGAACTTTGTAATGGTTTGTGTAATGTTGGAGTGTGCTGAGCCACCATTATGGATAAGCCTAGCACCTCAATTACTCAAGTACTGTAGATGGCCAACAAAGCAGGCAAGATTGTGTATCTATTATAACCAAAAATGATAATAGTATTGGCTTTGGATGGTTTGACATGTTTCACAATTTGTTGTGTTTGTCTGGTGCAATGGTATGGATAGTTAACAATTACATTATGGAATTTCTGATGGTCAGTAATGGTTAAATGACTACCTGTTTTTGAACATGGTTTGTTTATTTAATGTTACTGGCTGAAAACAAACTACCTCAAAGACAGTTACCATAGTGATCTTACCATTTAGTTCTTGTTCTTTGGTTTACTTGATCTAGCCTTCTCATGTGATCTTTGGATTGTGAAACAACTAGACTACTCCGCTGTCAAAATAAGACAGTTCAAACTCAGTTTAGGAACAACTTTCAAAATGTAATCAGTCTGAGAATGCCCAAATCACGATTGTTTGCTATTGCTAACTATCTATTTTCTGAGTGAAAATTTTGTTTGCGGCCCTCAGCCTTATAGGATGCGGCCCTCAGCCTTATAGCCTAATGGATGTATTTCGGAAAAAGCTTAATTCATTATTTCAGCAATGGGGTTGGAAATATAGTCTCACTGCACGCAACAGTGTTGAAGTCCTATCCAATATAATCTTTTCTAAAAGCAAAACATTTAAGTTTCAGCTGCTGAACTCAACAGTGCAGTTCAAAATTGACAGCTAACACATGGCTTATGATGCCAAATATATTGATTTCAGTATGATTTATGACTTATTTCATATCATAGGCCTACTTGGCCCTCAACATTTACTTGTGACTGAGAATTTGCTATCTTATATCTCAGACTGATGCTTCAAAGCTGTCTTCTGAAGTGAGATTGTGAGATACTTAATGTAAAGGTGGGTAAAAAATATTTTGGCAAGCATACTGAGACAGATTCCAAATTTGCCATTGAATCAGTTAATTGTAATCCAAGTTGCATTTTATGGTATGTGTTGCAAATAATATTCAACATAAGTACTGTATGTGATTCTTAATGATATTTTTGTGCTACACTATTTTTGTGGTCTATATCCACATTTTAATATCAAAGTGACACTCACAGCTCAGGCAATCATTTTCCATGTTCAGTTCAAACAAGTAAAATAGTAGTAGGCATTTTCCAGGCATTTGAAATCCAGTTAGAATTAGGGTCTTGCACTTGCAAATGTTTCCAATAATAATAATCTGTTATGTTCATTGCGATTGAATAAACCAAGTTTATAAAGATATAGTTCTTGACATTATGCTGTCTAACTTGGTAACCTACATTTGAAAACATTATCAGATGGAAAATAATTTTATAAGTAGTAAACCAGCTCATTGGTACCCCACCCTCCAACTAATTTGTTTTAGAAATAGAAGCCTGCCTATACAGTGGAGTAGGTGCATGAGATACCTGGGCAACAACTAATTTTTGTTTTCTTTTTTGAGTAACCTGTAGCACCAAACTCATAATACTTCCTGTCTCAATATAAATAATTTCATTTGGTGATGCGAGGCATCTTGTGTGAGAAACAAAATTAGAATATCAATACAAGGTATCAGCTGAAACTTTGGACTCTAGAGCGAGTTAAAGTTAGACCTTTTGTAATCATTTTATAATCAACATTCAAAAGAGTGTGTGTATGGTCTATATGTAGCAGAGAGTATTGTGATTCCACTTGCCATGACTGTATTTGTGTTTCTTCCTCCCTGTTAGAATTTCTTTGTTGTGCCCCCTGCAGACTCAGGTTGTAAGCCCCCCTAATTCTTTCCCAGTCTGCTGTGGTCATCCCTCTTCTTGGACTTTGTGATCTGCCCTGCACAGTGACTCACTAGCTATCCCGACGACAGACAGTGGAACTCCGCCTGGCCCAAACAGTGGTGAAGGTGGCACTCTGCCTGGTCTACACAGTGGTGAAGGTGGCACTCTGCATTGCCTACACAGTGGTGAAAGTGGCGCTCCACCTGGCCCAAACACTGGTGTAGGTGGCACTCCACCTGGCGTCTGCATAACTCTTCTCTTCTCTTCCACACTATCGCAGTCATTCTTCATCGTTCCTATTACATCACAATGGCCTGCTTTACTGGCATTGACATTGCCAGTGGTTGTTAAACACTTGTACTTACATGCTCACAATTCACTGAGACAGTTGAACACAACACCTGCTCAGAAATAATCTTACATAAATAATGCTGGAATCACCCACATGGTTTTATGCATGCTTGTATTTGACCGAGACCAAAGTAATTACGGACAAAAAGCTAACACTAGGTACTAGGTAGCGATCTTAACTAAGAAAGTAATAACATAGCTGTGTAATATTTACACACATGCTAGCTGTAGCTATTCAGCTGAATATCTGTTACACTATATTTCCAGCCCCTTCGTACTCTCTTTTTCTCATTCAAAGTTTATTACGTATGTGCTCTGTCAGTGTTGATGGAATTTTATAATCTATATCTTAAAATATGGTACGTTAGCTGTCCTGTACCACAAGAAAACATTTTGTTTTCATCAACAGGCAGAATCCGAATGCGGGTTGCGAAACAGGAAACACATCACTGAGACAAACTGGCAACGGAGACAGAAACACAATGAGTATAAAAACAAAACAGGTATGTGATCTGGCAGATGAAACAATCAAACAATCAAGCGGGGAACAGAGGGTGGAGCAAACATGAGGGAAACGTAAACACAAGCACATGGCACAGAGACTGGGGAAACATGGAAACATAACAAAAACAAAGCACAAAGGCAGCTAAGATGCTGGTGTACTGATACTGTTACAGGCCTGAGTTAACATTGAGCCCTGCTTTTCTAGCACACGATCATGCTGGCAAGATTAGATAGTGCTCGCAATCCAGTGTGTAGGTAGCCGGCTGTGCTGTTAGGGTTTTAGGACCCTGGCACACCATGCCAATCATCAGCTGTCGCCCAGTGTTGTGCTGTCGCTGAATGTCTGTGGCTGAACGTCACCTGTAGTTTTTGCCTTGTGGCACTAACTGGCCCTTACTGGTGGCTGTTGGTCTAATTGACCATGTTGAATCAGCTGTCAGTGAGAGACAGCTCTCCGATTGGTTGCTCAGCTCACCAAATCAGTGCAGGACGAGAGAAACAGAAATGAGTAAAGCAAGTGAGTGACACTCTAAACTAAGACCAAATAGAATCAGTAACAATGGCAACGCAACTCAGTGTACCTGCATCTAAGTTAATTTTGAATTATATTTTTAACTAACCTTTTCTAATTTAATTATAGCCTAAGCATCCTGCATGACGTGACAGTGCTGGGCTAACAGTAAAATAAAAAACACAACCTAGCAGTAGCTGTTAAAACCAAATTCTTCCAAAGAATGTTTTTAATTCTCAATGGTGTATTCCTTAAACAAATCAAGGTTCATGTTTTTCGGTTGATTAGAAACTTGCCAATGCCAATCACATGCTTTAAGCTCCAATCATGAAGAATTAGTAGGAGTAAAACAATTGCTTATTTGCCACAGAATTGGTAGAAAAGTGATTCATTCTACAGACTCCTAAAACTAATACACGGCAATACAACTAGTCATGGTACATGGAAGATCAGTCTGTTGAGCTAACATTACCACCAGTAAGTTGATTATGTAATCACAAAAATATGTCATCCTTCCTTAATTGTGTGAACAACGTCCACAAGACCAAAGGCAGACAAAGCCAGTGTCAGATGCAACTTTTTATCAGACATTTTCCTTTCAACACATTCAAAGTGGCATGAAAATGATGGGCCAATGCTAGTTTGTTCATCTTCACATTATCCTAGGTCTTCTCTACCACCTTCTGGTATGGAGTTATTTCCTCTTCTGCAAGCAAATTACATTACATTACATTATAGGCATTTAGCGGACACTCTTATCCAGAGCAACTTACAACACAAAGTGTTCTTCCGGGACAAGGGTGTTAAAGTGCTAGAGGGGGTAAAAGTCTCAAGTGCCAGGAAGGTTAGAATGGACTAAATGCTGTGGATTACCTGTTGAAGAAACAAACAAAAAACCATTAGTAATGTCAACACACAGAACATACGTGTGTTGTCATCCACCAGCTGTCGTCTTTGCAGTGTGATATGGTTCAATTGAAAATGGGCAATGTGAGGCAACTGTAAGTGTCCCATAGCCAGCCTTGGGGGCTGCTGGTTCTTTGATGTCGGCTTGGTGTTTCAGGGCACTTAAGTGCATTCAGGTAACAGCTCCCACATTACTTTGGGGCTGTAAGCTCCGCAGTTGGCTTCCCTGTCAGCAAAGAAAATTAGAAAAAGAATCTTGAGTTATTGTCATAAACAACAGATTGCTTTACTTTTTCCTGATCAGTTTTTTTTATTTTTATTTTACATACAAGAATAATTCATACAGACCAACACCTTATTTAACAGCACACCTTTTAACTTTCCCATGGTGTTTTATTAATGTATGCATATTTACTACTTAGCATCAAAATGGTTTTAATAGGCAATGTTGTTTGATATTGATGTCGTACTTCTACATTTTAACCGAAGGGCCATCCTCAAGTTAAACTTGGCTAAGCTAGTGGCAGTTTCTCTCTGTTGTACCTGTTGGAGGTCTGTCACTGGAAGTAATAAACAAATAAACATGTATTATAGGAATATTAGAGGATCGCATAATGTATGATTCTCGACTATACAAATATAAAGAGTATTATAGAAATATTACATAGGTTATACATTACTATAGGATACAATACACTATATCATGTGTAATTTTCTACCATTAAGATACTATGACAATGACTATTACAAAAATATTACACAACACTACAAAAAAATTATAAGAGCCTCAAACATTACTATAGTTTATTTTCATAAGGGACTTTTTAAGCTTAATTTGAACATCCTCCTCTAAGTATCAAATTTTGGAACTAGTTGGTGATTGTTATTTAATGCTTCCAGATTCAAAGGAAATGCCCAACACTCACTTAATAGCCGCTTAACAAGTTAACCAATGAATTCTAATAAGTAGTCTAAAAATGCATACGCAGTTTGGCTATGACGTTTCAAGCATGTTTCAGCTCACATAAGCTGATAGAGACAGAGTAGCCATATCCATGTTTTTTTGGTAAAAATGCCTAGGTTTATTTTCTAAATCCTGACATGTAATAATTATGCTACCCTAAGCTTCATGCATCTACCCAACTTGAAATACAAATTTCTGTTGTGCATGTATTACTTTTGTAATCATCATTTAAACATACTGGTATAATTTATAGCCAATAGGAATCACCGTAGAATTGTAGGTTAATTCTTCAGATACCTATCTAGATTTTTAGTTTTTGTTAAATCTTATATTCTTTAATTGTATTTATACTTATCCACTTTTACACCCTGCAACACTTCACAAGTATTTATCAATTAATTTATCTGGTTTTTACCATACTTTATTGTTACCAATTTTATTCACCATCTTTACTTGTCTTTGTGAGCACTTTAGGTCAAAAAGCGGTACAGAAATAATTATAGTAACTATCAATTATCATTATTATTATTATTACAAATGTGCATACAAATAAAGATCAGTGGCTTCATGTCCCAAAAGCTTAGGCTATGTTATGGAAAAATGACATTACATGAATTAACAACAGATATATATATATATATATATATATATATATATATATATATATATATATATATATATATATATATATATATATATATATATATATATATATATAATTTGAAAACTGATTTACGATCATGGAAAATGTATGTCTTGGGGAATTAACATGTAACATACATCTTGGCTAAGTAACTAGCCTATATTGCTGGTTAAGTTAAATAAGGCACCCTAGCTAGAAGAACATCTGTGCATAAATTTTCAGGTGGAGAGTTGAATTGAAATATGTACTACAGCCTATATGCGTCAAATTAAGCCGTCTCCATGGTCACCGAAACCTAATTTTTGCTGCAATCCAGTCCTCGCTAAGGAACTTGCACTCCATTGCTCTCCTTCCCGTAAGAAGGCTCTACAACGTCACTGGATTCGAGGGAAGAAGTACTTTAATTTTAGATTTGAACGCAGCCCTGGAAGTCTTCGTTGAGTTCACTGGAAGTGGACTCACTGAGGCCTTAGGATAGCGTGGTGTGTCTAGTTTTCAGTTCCACCGTCTATGTTCTAAGGGAGCAGCACCTACCGCCAGTACAACGGTGCCAGTCCCAGCACAGCGCTAGCAGCTGCGATATTCATTTTAATGCAGACGGGTGTATGGTTCCCTAAATGGTTCTTGCCCTTTGGTGCTCCAAAATGAATGCCTTCCATGGATTTAAAAAAGATAATAATACTGAGGAGGTCAAACTCAAAAAGAGAAACAACCTGATAACCTCTAACGACCACTGACTTAGTGATTCTAAGATGATTTGGCTTATCAATAAATGTTTTATGGAAATATATACAGTATAACAATAATTACGAATGCAAAACTGAAAACAGTTGGATAAAATACATTATCCTAAATGAAAATAAATCGATCGTTATCAAAAGCACCAAGCGAAAGGTACGACTTATAACGACTATATGTAACGGCCTAAATGCAGAAGTATTGGTCTGGTCTTGCAACTACATACGGACGTTATGAAAAACATAATTCAACCTTGACAGACATTTACGATTGAACGAAATTACGGTCTGTGTTCCCTTCCTGAGGAATAGAGGTTTTGGTTTACTTTTCTCGATTGGACAGCCTCAATACTATCCGGAGTGCCGATTTGGTAGTTCCTAACTGTTAAACTTACAGGATTGGCTGCAGCTTGTGGAGAAATGTAGGCGATTGGATTGTAGGCTTCCCATTGAATTGCGTTGTGCAGGAATGGCAGCGGGCACCGTGACGCCGTCGGTGACAATGGGAATCAAAAATTAGGAACATCTGGCCAGCTCGTGTATTAATCCCTAGTGTGCAGGATCTGTTGACCGGAACCGCAACATAGTATCTGACTGAAAATCTGACTCGGGTAAGCATATTTCAGATTTTCATCCAAACAAACCCAGACTTGCTGAGGAACATAGTGGCGACTCTACCGCAGAATTATGGTGCTCTAGTTAGCCAGCGAATGAGCTGCAATTTTCCGGGAGGACTACTGTGAACAGCAATCGGGATAGTCAATAATGCGCTCCACTTCTCAGTATGAATCGAATGTAACCAACTGCTTACAGCTAGCGTTACTGCAACGCTCACAGCACCAACAGTGTGTTGTCCTGAAGCTAGCTCGTTAGCTACACATTATTTTTAGTTTTCTAGTTAATTTAGAGGCTACTTTTGTTGTTTTAACCTCTAACCAGCAAGCCTATGCCTAGTGGCAAGTTAAGCGTCATAACCAAAAGCATCACTGCATTCATATCACTCTTGTTACCTCACTAGGTAAACCGGGAGCTGGCTAACGTTACTTGCTTGCTTGTGCTAGTTCGTTTGCTAGCTGCCCCATACATTCTTTCACACCGTTATCACCACTAATCAGGTACCTAGGAAAGAGAAGTGAGTGTTATGAGTGTATCATACACATATTTCAAGCCGCAGCTGTTTATCCATTGCATGTACTCCAGTTAAATAATATGGATAAAGGTTTTGTTTTCTTTGTATCACATTGTACCTGTATTAAAATATTTAATCCAGCTGTTTAAACAGGGGTCTCATATTTAATATTAGCCCAGAATAATAGTCTGTAAGTAAAGAAAGCAACCGTTCCTGGTACATGTAGAACATTCTTTCTGCTGTATTTCTGTCTCTGCAGTAAGAGGTTTACAGATGTTCAGAGTAGGTTTCAGCTACACTGCACGCTGGGAGTTGTAGTTTCTGTGTGCGTGGGGGTGAGGGTGGTTTGGTGGGATATACCAGGCCATCTGCTGGTCACTGCAGGATAAATGCGGCACAGGTACCAGCAACTGCACTTCTTCCCATAACATAAAGTATATTAAAATAATGTGACCGTAGTGATTGTTTATTGTGTGATTCTTTTTTTATTTGCATGCACTGTTTGTCTGCACAGGGCAGCAGTATGGGGTCATTAAGCAGACAGGAGTTCTTCCAGGAGCTAGCCCAGGGCTGCCTGCTACCCACTGCACAGCAGGGGCTGGAGCAGGTGTGGCAGCTGCTGGTGATCTGCCTGGTCTGTCGGCTCCTCTGGCGGCTAGGTGAGTGCAAGCATTGCAAAGGGAACTTATTCCAGCGAATGCAGATAGCTAGCCATTCCCGGGAATACCAATGCTAGGGCTAGCTGGAGCCAAGATGCATCCTAGTTAATTTCTGTGTTCTGATCAGGCAGAAAAAAGCTGTTGAGTACAAGATTAGTGCTTGTCTAGTGCTGGGTTGTTTCTTGACTGTTGATATCATTTGAGTAAGAAGCTGCACTCAAAGTGTAAAAATACATATAATTAGAGGCGATCACTTTTGGTTTCAACATACTAAAGGGAAAGGGGTAGCTGCATACATTTTGTAAAATTTTAAACAGTAAGATATTTCATTGTTTAAATGTGTTGTAAGAGATGACTTTAATTGTAATGCTTAAAAGGGGGCTCTTCACACTATCATAGGCCATACAGTTCCCTACAGATCACTTCATTGTGCTTCACCTCTCATTAGCCCCTTTCAGTGGAACTTGCTGCTGCCGACTCAGCAGGAGGCTGGAGTTTTTAAGTCTGTCTCACTAGTTAGATAAGGGTCAGTCCCAATCCTAAGGATTTTAATGTGTGCCCTGTGCCTCTCCAGGTCTCCCATCCTATGTGAAACACCTGAGCACTGTGGCAGGGGGATTCTACTCCCTCTACCTGTTCTTTGAGCTGCACATGGTGTGGGTGGTGCTGCTGAGCCTCCTGTGCTACCTCATCCTGTTCCTGTGCCGGCATTCCAACAACCGCGGGACCTTCCTCTCCGTCACCATCCTCATCTACCTGCTTATGGGGTAGGCCCCGGGGCATGGGCAGGGGTGGGACTAGAGCCCAAATGATAATAATACATTTTATTTATAAGCGCTTTTCAAAGCACCCAAGGACACTGTACAATGAAATGAAATCAAAATCAAATGTACAACAATGTACAAACACAATATACAGTAAAATATAGAGAGGAGTAAAAGAAATAGAAGAAAGCTCAGACATATGGAGTGGAAGTAATACAGTGATAAAAACAAAAAGAAATTTTGTTATGGAGCAGAGGAGAAGGCATATCCGAAAAGATGGGTTTCCAATTGTGTCCTAAAGGAAGACAGTGATGTGCGTTGGCGCAAGCTTAGGGGCAGAGCTTTTCAAAGTTTAGGACCAGCCACACTGACGATCCTGTCACCCACAGTGTGAAGCCTGGTGGAGGAAGTGAATAGAAGGTGAGCATCTGAGGAGCGTAGAGTGTAAGAAGGTGTGTAGGGAAGTAGGAGATTGGAAATGGGGAGGGGCCAGGCTGTGGAGGGATTTGAATACAAGTAAAAGAACTTTGTATTCAGTATGGTATTGGACCAGGAGCCAGTGTAAATGCTGGAGAGTAGGGGTAATGTGGTCCCAGAGCCTTGAATGGCTGAGCACTCTTGCTGCAGAATTTTGGACATACTGTAGCCTATTTAGTCTCCTAAATGAAACTTGATGGAGAAGGGAATTACATTAGTCCAACCTGGAGGTGATGAAGGCGTGGATAAGAGTCTCAGCAAGGGATGGTGCAAGAGAGGGATGAAGCCTATAATTATTTTTAAGGTGAAAAAAGGCTGTTCTGGTGATGCTTTAGAGATAATAGAGTCAATTATGACACCAAGATTTTTCACCTCAGCGGTAGTTGCTGTAATAAAACATGGAATGCATAAGTTAAGAAGGGCAAGTTTGTGCAGAGTGTCTGGGAAATAAGAATAGCTTCAGTCTTATCCTGATGAAGTTTGAGGTAGTTATGCATCATCCAACTATTTACATCATTGAGGCAGTCAACCAGGTTGGAGGGTGGTAGAGTGTGAGAGGGTTTTGTGTGAATGTAAATTTGTGTATCATTGGCATAGCAGTGAAAGCTGAGGCTGTGTCGATATATTATGTGACCAAGAGGAAGATTATAAATTATAAAAGCAAAGGTCCTATGACAGAGCCTTGGGGGACCCCATGGGAAAGAGGTGACTGGGGAAACCTATAGTTACCTAATAGCGACAAACTGTTGTCTTGCTGTGAGAAGTTTTAAACCAGGAAAGCGGTGTGCCAGTAATACCAAGTAATGTTTCAAAGCAACAGCCAATTGGAGTAATGCTTTCAGGAAGCAGAGTATTTAAAATTGGTGTTACATTTTGACCTTGACTTGTTATGACTTGTTGAATTTATTATAGAATTTATTGACTCTGAATGTTTACACTGGAGAATTTGTCGGGTTGTGAATCCATTTGTTGGTTTTGAAATTCCAATGACCTTTTCATGCTCCAATGTCAGGTTCTTTATTAATACTGTTGTTTTTACAGTTATATATCAGTTTCATCCACCTCTTAAAAAAATAATTTTGTGGTTGCGAAAGTAAAGACATCACAATGTAGTTTGACAGCTCTTGCTGATTTTTTCCATCAAACCTAGAGAAGTACTAGAGAAATAATTTGCTGATCTACATACTCCAGCTGAGTTTCCTGGTGACTGATTTTGCAGTTTTTTAACTGTCAGAAAACATGTTGCACTAACTCCCTCTTTAGTGTGAGAAGCTTAAGCTTCATGTCCATTGCTATAGATCCAGTATATGTCTTTCTGGACTGTGCTAGTAGCCAGGATGGCAAGCTGAATTTTTTGGATCTGAATCTCTTGGGATCTAAAGTGAATATAGGAGAAGTCAAATGTTTTGTGTGAATATTGATTAATTACATTTTGAACATAAAATTAAATCTAAGAACGCCAAACCTAAGAACTATAGCTAAAGCAGTTGGTTAAAATATTATAAACAAAAATTAGTATTTTCTGGTCAAATTAACTGTCAAGATATTGAAATGTAATTGACACAGAATGCAAATGAATTCTGTTACTGTTGTCATGACTATGGCTCAATGTCATGGTGATGTTTTTTTTTCTTCAATGGCAGAGAGCTGCACATGATGGACACCACCACCTGGCATAAAATGAGAGGTGAGATATTATTAACCCCTTAATGGTGTCAGCTGCTCTTTTGTTTCTTTTCTAGGCTCTGTGATAGTGGCCAAAGTGAACATCTCATTAATTTTGCTTATCATGCCTATTAAACACAATTATTACTCTGATTCAGAAAACAAAATACTTAATTGCACTTTTTCCTTCTCATTCATCTTCTTTGTTAGGTTATGATTTAGTGTTTGTGAGAAAATCTCTTTTTCAGTCTGACTATGGTTCTTATTTACAAATTCAAACAATAAACAAAATAAACAAACATGAGTGTAACAGTAACTGAAAACATATGACTAGATCTGTCATAATCACTTTAAACACTTCAAACTTTTTTTGCTGCAGTCCAAACCATCAAATATTCTGCCTTCACAAACTTTACTTGCAAACTACACTTGGAAACACATTCCACCAATCAAACTCTCCACCAATCAAACGCAGTTGTTTCAGTGTATTCTTATGTTTGATTCGTGGAGTGTCACATGCTCCAAAGTGAGGTTGGTGTGTATTCACTTTGTGCAGCTGATGATACGCATTAGCTGTCTCCTGTTGTGTCAAAACTCCATCTTGGGTTTCATGAGTGTATGCTGGAAATTGGAGGCTTGTTTGGCTGTTTTCTTTTTTACCTGACCGTCCATTTTTCCTTGGGCAGTGATAACATTACACTCTAGTAGTCATGACTTGATTTATGTTCATGAAACATTTTCCATTTGCATTCATGTAGGGAAAATAATGGATTAGCTTTACAGTTTATGAGGTAATGTCATGTTTTTGCCTCTAACGAAACATGCTTGCCTAAACCAAGTGCAAACATCAAAGTAGAACATAGCTTTGTTTCAGCTCAACTATAATTTGCTTTAGCTACAGCTAACCCTCATACCTCTTGCTGTATTGCATAATACTGTAAAAGTGTGTTTAGAAAATTGAATTCAGCATTCAAATGTGTAGAAATGAAATCAGTTTCAAGTGAAATCAGTTGAAATTTACAAACCAAGTGGGTTTTCTGACTCTGATTTCCATTATAGAATTAGGAGAAATGACAAGTGACTGCTTATGTATGTATTGCTCAGAGAATCCCACACAATCATCACTGCTGTGTTCAGTGTGGATTGCATAGAGAATCCCACACACTCACTGCTGTGTTCAGTGTGGATTGCATAGAGAATCCCACACACTCACTGCTGTGTTCAGTGTGGATTGCATAGAGAATTCCATACATTCACTGCTGTGTTCAGTGTGGATTGCATAGATTGCATAGAGAATCCCATACATTCACTGCTGTGTTCAGTGTGGATTGCATAGGGAATCCCACACACTCACTGCTTTGTTCAGTATGTGTTGCAGTGTAGAGAATCCCATACATTCACTGCTGTGAAGTGGCTGGGCTCCTGATTCTCAGTGTGGATTGCTGAATCCCACACATTTCCTGCAGGCTCCCAGATGGTGGTGGCTCACTGCTGTATTCAGTACGTAGTGCCTAACACTGTCACTGCTGTGTTCTCTCTGGCCTTTGACCTGGACAGAGGAACCGTACCCACTGTGCCCTCCCCCGTGGAGTTCATGGGTTACATCTACTTTGTGGGCACTGTCATCTTCGGCCCATGGACCAGCTTCACAAGCTACAAGGAGGCCATTGAGAGCCGTGCGCTGGTGAGTCTCTACAAAAGTGCATGCAATGAGTTACAACAGCTGAGGTAATAAACAAATAATCTTAGCCATAACCGATTATTCTTACTTTCCCAGTTCATCCAATGCATCCTTATAAGTGTTGTCTTTCTGAATAAATTCCATGATGGCATTTCAAAGTAATAAACTGGATTTGATAGTGAGGGAATGATATTGGCCATGGGAAAAAGGAAATTGAGGTAAAAGAGCTATTCTTATCATCAGCTGGGGAGTCTTCCAAACGAGAGACCATTTAGGTTGCTTCAGATCAGGTACATCTCCCCCTCTTGCTATTTTATAGACACTGGCAGATTGCTTGCGCTTTGCTAATAGTCTGAAACAGTGCATCACTGGGATTTCAATTTTGATCAGGTGGTGAGGAATAAAGATTTTCATTTGATCCAAATCGGGATATAGCCCAGCATGTTTTTGTGTGTGTGGTGTTTAAAGTTATTTCACTGAAGGATGAACAAGATTGGGAACTAAAAATGTGTTAGGTTCACAGTACAGACTGAACCAGGCAGCTCATATGGAAGTATTTGGCTCAGAGGCGCGTCCTTTTCCAACCCGTAGATAGCGATGCGCCTGGCAGGCAGCGCATATGGCTGCTTGCTATTCTTACACCATGCCTTTCAATGAGTCATAAGACAGTGCAATGTAACCTACAGTACCACATAAGCACATAGCCAGCTACATATTTTCTGTATTGTACATAATACACCTATAGACTTGGATGATGTAAATAAATATTCTACTTGCTTACATCAGGCATTTTGCAACATGGAAAGGCACTAGTTGGAGTAAGACCTTGTCCAAAAAGTCTACTTCAAAATGGTGGAGATCTGTAGTATGGTGTCACTTGACTGTCATCACTTGGTTTCCTTCTGTAGAACAATAACAGAGTGATGTACAGCAGCCATGTAGGCAGTGGCTGATGTGTCTTTAGTTGGTGGGGGCCATCTAGCAGCTAGGCTAATTCATTGCAGGATTTAAAGTTGTCCACAAGGGGAAATGTGAGGATCAGATCAGAAGGAATTTATCAGATTGGGGGGTATAACATGAAAAACCTTGCCGAATTTTCATTTTGGGCCTGGAGTCTGGGGTTACCTGCACATTCAGGAAGGCTTGGCCCACCCAGTGGACCAGAAAAAAGACAAAGAGTTATAAAAACGTATAAATAAGTAAAAACGAATAGGTTAGGAAAACCCGAAAAGAGAAGAATAGGCATTTAAGGCAGAGATGGGGGGGGGTGGGATGTGAGAGGGATATAGCCCTTTATAGCTGATGGAAAAACAGGTTTGACAGGTAGTGGTAATTGTGTTAGGGGTTGTCTTGAAATATTTCCTTGTTTTTAGCTTGGTAAATTTCCTCAGTTTATAAAGTATATTATTTTATTTTGGGCTTTGAGGATATTGTGTTTGATTCATTTTATGAAAGCCGAAGGAATTATAGCTGAGGACCAGATTCTTTGACAGAGGGCCAGTTGTCCTGCCTCCAACCTGGGAACCGATTTCTCTGTTTTTCAGCATATGGCTGTTCTTATGAGCTTAAAGGTTTTTGTATTAAATCTTTAATAGTTTTTTTTACTTAATAGCATATGCTCTTAAAGAGAGACAGTGTGTTTATTTGAATCCTGATCAGTGTGTTGTGATGGATGTCCCATTCTGAAGAACAGTGTAATAATAGTAATAGTTTTTTAATTGTAATGTTCACACAAAATTTAAAAATTTAATATTGGAATTCATGTAACGTCTTTGATATTGCTGCTGAATTTGCAAATAAGAGCAGCTATACATACCAAATATATGTACATATGCTAAACTGTCTTTAAACTGTGCGGCAATATTACATAATTGAGCTGTATCTCAATTGAGGCAGTGAGGACCCTGTTTTTCTTGGCAGAGTTTTTCCTGGTTACTGAAGGTGTGTGGAAGCTGGGTAAAGTGCCAGGTGTGCCTGGTCATCTCTAACTGCATCGCACCCTACCTCTTCCCCTACATCATCCCTATTTATGGGGACAAGCTGCTGCGCAAGTGAGTCTGGCCTCTGCACTTTGCATTCACACTGCACACTGGGGTGTGGACCTGCCAAATCCACACCCACACACTCTGCATTCACACTGCACACTGGGGTGTGCACCTGCCAAATCCAGACCCACACACTCTGCATTCACACTGCACACTGGGGTGTGCACCTGTCAAATCCAGACCCACACACTCTGCATCCACACTGCATACTGGGGTGCGCACCTGCCAAAACCACACCCACACACTCTGCATTTACACTGCATACTGGGGAGAATACCTGCCAAATCCACACCCACACACTCTGCATCCACACTGCACACTCGTTTGCGCACCTGCCAAATCCACACCCACACACTCTGCATCCACACTGCACACTCGGTTGCGCACCTGCCAAATCCACACCCACACACTCTGCGTCCACACTGCACACTGGGGTGTGTACCTGCCAAATCCATACCCACACACTCTGCAACCACACTGCATAATGGAGAGAGTACCTGCCAATCCACACGCACGCAATACAAACACTACTGCTTACTACAAACACTACGGGATGTAGCTACACAACACTGTAGCTGTTGACCTGGAGTAAACTGTACCAGGGATGACTAAAGAAGTCATATGTAAACACAGATGAGTAGAAATATATTTTAATTAATTCTCTTAATTAAGGGAGATCTCAAAACAGTCTTTCTATACTTCATTCTCATTTAATAATTTGCCTTTTTTCAAAATGTATTTCCAATCTATTCCGTAGCTCCATTTTCTTTTGACAGTGGCAGATTCATTTTGCATTGATTCTGTACTAGTGGCACAGGATTAATGCTGCCGTTTTGTTTGAATTGAAATGGATTGGCTTAGCTCTCAAGATTGATTACTATGTATGACAAACGGGCGTAGAACATCAGATGTTTTTCAAATCACAGGAACAAGAAAGATTGAAACGAGAGTGAAAAAAACAATAAGAATAACACAAAAGAGGCTGTAATGGTATATAATTTTCCCCATTTGATCATAAATTAATGCAACCCCATACTTTGTGGAATTACCCCCAGCTGAGTGGGGGGTCAAGTAATGTAATGTAATCCAGTTGTGTGTGTGTGTGTGTGTGTGTGTACACGAGAGTAAGTCAAAAGCATTGCTACAAGGGTTCCAGTTCATACATGCACAGGTTTATTCCAAAGAAACGTGTTTAAACATGTCTCTGAGATCAGTGGATAGCTGTAGACAATTTCTCTTATTAATACACTTGTCTTAATCTCCTTAGGGTGCCTTCAAAAACAGGGTATTTTTTGTGCCGTGGAAAAAAACAATTTTCAAGGTCAGGGCTGACATCAAATTTTTAACAAAACTCTAGAGGAATTCTTGTCACAGGGGATTATTATGAAGAAGTTTTATGAAAACTTAAAACTGCCTTGGTGAGAAAAAGGCCAGGAAAGTTTCACCGAGGAATTTTCTTCCAACACAACAATGCACCTGCTAATCTTCGAGTGTAGGAAGAGCTGTCCTATGAGAATTTAGTTGGGAAACGTTATCCACCCTACAGCGCTGATATTGCCCCTTTAGACTCCTTTTTGTTCTGAAAACTCAAAGAACATTTAAAAGGAACACGATTTGAGTCCCTCGATTATGTCAAAACTGCTGTTTTGACATGGTGTAAATTGAAGCATGCAGAATTCTTCAGGGGAGGTTTCGAGAGATGGAAACACCACCTTCAAAAGATGTATAGACCTAGATTGAGGATATGTCGAGAAACTAGCTTCTCATTTTGATATTGTTGTTTAATAAAGGTTTCTATGATTTTGTAGCAATACTTTTTGACTTATCCTTTTGATATATATATGTATATGTATGTATTTACATGTACATGTATATGATGTGATCCTACTTGGGTTATTTACACTGGTAAAATGAGTTGATTATTGCACCTTCAAATAATGCATTTATGCATTCATGATTTGTTAGATGCTGTTTTATATTTTATATATTTATGTTTTACATTTAAAGAGGGAGGGGATTGTTTATGTTAATTACCCCTCAGTCTAATTGGGAGGCAATTTCAATTGAATAATTTTCATTTTTTAAAGTAAATCTTTTTATTTAAGTTGTGAATATCGCATGTCACACTGTCACCAACATTTTTATTTGTTGAGAAAGGGTTGTTGATTCAAAGCATTATATTAATATTAATATTTATATATATTTAATATGTAATGTTTATAACAAGTGTAACAAGTGCTCATTCTTTTGGAATTTTGTTTTGAAATTACTTGATTTAAATATGTGTTCATGTTTACATCCGACTGTTTTTGTCCTCCATGCAGTACAGTTTAAGTGGTAAAGCTGTCCTTTTCTCATAATGCAATTCATTTATTTATCAACTAGCCTAATCAATGAATGATTCAAATCAATTATGAATGCAGCTGAAAGGCAAAAGGGGTTACTTGAACTGGAAATTCAGACATACAATGAAACACAGGGTAGTAACAGACCAGCGAGAGGAGGGGGCTGGTGAAATGTGTCACACTTCAGCAAAGTGCATTTTGAGAATGTGACCGGTGACTTGGTATGTCTGTGAGGTAATTGATAGCAAGTTGTGCACATTTCAGATGCGTCACTGTCTAACCATCTGTGCTCTGAGATTCCAAAGCCATTATTTTTCATGTTGGTCTCTTCTGTATAATGATGGGTGAATTGAGGCTGAATGTAACTCTTGAAGGTGGAGCTACACTCAGCCAATATTCTTTGACTTCTTTGAAACAATCGGATATCTTTCCTTCCCTACAGAATGCAGTCTGATACTGATACTGTATGGCAGCTCCTCCCATTTTTGTATTAATTAAACCTCACTCCTCCATCACTAGAGCTGTAAAGTTAACATGATGGAGCAAAACATTTTAATGTTATTTCGCTGCAGCGCAATGGCCGAGTGGGTTGGGAATGACAGTTACATCTGTTTTGGTAAAATTATAGGGTTGATTAATCTGAGATAAAAAACCAAGATGCAAGCAGGTATCAGATGGCTGTAGATGAGAGAGTACAGGACAAGCTGAAACAAGTGAACCTGTTTACACAACTGTGACAACTGAAGTGAGCTTGAACGATACAAAGACACCATTTGGACATACTTTATGATGGGGGGGTGGGGAATTGTGTAATGGTGTTGCCCTGAAATCGTGCACTTGCATTACTTATCTCTCTGACTGTCTCTCTTCCCTTCTTGATCTTTTTCTTTTCTGCTTTCCTTTTCACCTGCTTGGCTTATCTCCAGCAAAAAGAAACGAAAAAACAGGTAACCCAGAGCATGGACTTCATGATTTCCTATGGTCCTATTGTATGTTCCACATGAATTGATGACTACCATAGCATTTGGGATACAAACTGCTCTGTTTAACCACCTCTAAGTCCATGGTCTATGATGCCTAGCACAAGCCCATTTGGGTCTTGTCCAACTCCAACAGTCTAACCATTGTGGCTGGTTAGATAAAAAAAATTGAATGATTTTTTTTTAAAAAATGGACAGATGCAAGTGAGAGACATAAAATGTCTGGGACATAACATGCAAGAAACAAATCAAAACATCTTCAGTTCAGAGCTGGGTATACTGTCCAAAGTTCATTATTGTAAGTAATTATATATTATGTAGTAAGGCTAATAGGTAGATGCAATCAATTATGGGACCTGAAAATTGGTATTATCGTCCTGTCATTCTGTCCTGTATATTGAAAAGAGAGTGATTTGCAGGGAAAATATATCTTAATTTTCTGCTTTAACTAATGTTATAACAACTATTTCATATTACAGCTTTAAAATCAAGTCTTTCAGAATTAAGGCTTGAAATGAAATGAAGACCTTGGCTCAAATGAGTGTATAGTCCCTTTGTCCCCCCCCACCCAAGTCCTTTATTTTTAATGTGGCTGTAAATTATTCTTATCACTACATCACACTTGCCTGAACTTTTCACAGGTTGGAGTTCTTACTTTTTTAATTCGTCTCTTTTTGATGTTCAGGTGGCTCCTTGCCTATGAAAACGCTGCGTCCTTCCACTTCAGCAACTACTTTGTCAGCTACCTGAGTGAGACTACCAACACGCTGGCAGGGGCAGGCTTCACAGAGGAGAAGGACAACCTTAAGTGGTTAGTGCAAACAACTGGTGTTGATGTAAAAGATGCCTGCCAGTGCAAACAAGTGACAGTCAAATAAAACGGTAAAGTCCAAACATTGTGTGGCAGTCATAACATAGCTTATGTCAGTGTAGCTCTACAGTAAACTGGACTAAACTGTATGGTGTTTACTCTCTCCAGCTGCTACACCTCCTCTCTCCTGTTTCTTTGTATGACTGTGGCAGCCTTGTGAGTTGATGAGATCTGGCTTGAGCAAACAGACGTAACTGTCTGTCAACAGGGACATGACTGTAGCCCGCCCGCTGAATGTGGAGCTTCCCAGGTCCATGGTGGAGGTGGTGATCTCCTGGAACCTGCCAATGTCGCGTTGGCTGAACACCTGTAAGTGCTGCGTGTGCCGGGGCTGTCAGCAATGCTAGTTTACTGTGACAAATTGGAGAGAGGAATCAAAGGACCGTCTTTGGACTGAGACAAAAGTCAATGGTGGATTCTGCTTTTCATGGAATCCAGTGCTTGTACGATGCTGTGGTGCTTTTCACGCAAGTATTGCATGACAGTATGTGTGGCAACCTGTCATTTTCTTCACACAGAAGAATGTCTCCCTGTTGGTCTGACTGTAGTAGGCTAACCAGACCTTTATGTAGCTAAATATGTAGCTGTAGCAATAAGCCACAGGGGTGCAATCTCTTTCTGACAACTGTAAACTTCAAGAAGTTTAAAGAGCACAAGTTCATTCTTTAAAAATCCAATCGAAAATTGCGTGTAATTATAAACTGAATCACTGTTATTTCTGTACTGAACTGCATTAAATCTAAGAAAACAAACTTCTGTTTCTCACGATGCACAGAACGGTGTATGGATCTTGAGGCCACTTCATAAGTATATATGCTTAATTGCTATTCCAGATGTAACAGCAGCACTTCAGTCTTAGCAGTTGTAGCATCTTATGTAATGGCTTGTCATGTTAGATTATCAACATTAGATTTTCTTTCTTTGTGTTCCGACTCCTAACCATGGCCAAGTATGCATGCTCTGCTCATGTGTTCAGAGATTCTACATTTTCGTTCTGTATAAGTCAGTGTATTTTTGGGAAATGAAATCCTCATGCTGTTGTTTCCTTAAACTTGTTGCAACCAGCGCACTGAATTGACATTTTAGATGCTTTTTTGTTGCCCTCCTGGGCGTCAGGTGTTGCTATGCAAAGCATGTAGGTAAGCTTCCACTGACACGTCCTGATCTGTCCAGGATTGAGGACTGAAGGATTGCACAAAGAATGTGAGGCCCCGTAACACCAAAAGCTCAAGATCATGCCTACAAGGCCAGACACAGGGAAAAGCATGATGGGAGGTGTAGTTTTAGGTAGTTATTATGAGGCAGTTCAATCTGAGGTCAGTCAGATGGTTTACAGTCTATACAATCTTAGTTCAGTAGGTGGAAAAAAATAAAATTAAGTAAAAAAGCAAAAAAGTTCATGTATTATTGTTATTTAATTACTGTTGTAAATTAGTAATTCACATTTCCCTAGCGAACTGCAGTACCGTGAACACATTAAGAAACGGAAACGCAGCATCATTGGAATTTAACATTATTCCCTTCAACTGAAGGATATTTTTCTATATATCTTTACTGTAAGTAGTTTCTATTTCCAAAGCAAAACAGAATCTTTTGACTGACAGTTCAAAACTGAGTTTAGTTAAAAATAAAAATAAAAAAAAGAGAGAGATGAAAATTTCAGTATGACGATGTGGACATATTTCATAATTATATGCCAATATTAAATCAATCTGATGCTTTGAAAGCACAAATACATTTGCCTGATTTAACGTACCTTCATATAAACCATGCCCACTTCCGGCCTTCTATATGAATACAGACAAATAATTTTGTTGGTTGAACAGATACAGATCATGACATCTCTGTACACCTCTAATAACTGGACATTTACTCCGATAACAACAAAGATCAGCATATTTGCAAGTTAAAAAGGTGTGATCTCTTTATTTAATAACTCAGACAACAGAAGGTATCAGGAAGTGGTTTGATTGCAATAGAAGTCACATTTGGACAAAGGTCCTTGTGAAATTTGGTATGTGTATATTTTAAAATGTGTCAGGTGATGCGTTTCTTGTGGGAACATATTTTGTTATTATTATGCGTTGCTATAGCTTTCGAGGTGATCAATATCTAATTTTGTGTTTGTTATTTTACAAACAAACACAAGATACTGAATAAGCCAAAAAATAATTTAAAATATTTATATGTGGACCATTTGTGTAGTTTTGTTTGCCTTTACTAAGGAGTATGTGAATTCCTGTGTTTGTGTTACACAGATGTTTTCAAAAGCGCTCTGAAACTGGGCACGTTTCCCGCCATCCTGGTGACGTACACCGCCAGTGCTCTGCTACATGTGAGTATGACTATGGAAGCTCACACTTGTGAATTATGGTTGAACCTCATGCTCCCGTTTTGGTCGCTACTCATAGCTGATAAATGCCCTAGGATGGATGCATGAAGAGCAGGATATAAGGGCTTGTGTTGTGTTGTGTTGTGTTGTGTTGTATTGTATTGTGTGTTTTTTGTGGGTTGCAGAGTAATAATAGTTATGAAAATGTCCTTGTGTATGATGCTAAAATATGCATCTGATTTCAGGGCCTCAGTTTCCATCTGGGTGCTGTGCTTCTGTCTCTTGGGTTTATCACCTATGTGGAGCACGGTAAGTCCCTCTCTGCATGTATTTGCACCTGTCTCACATTAAGCATATAATTCACAAGTGAAGTATTTGGTCTTTAATGATCTTGGAGTTGTCTGACTCCCCATGCCAGACCTTATAAAGGAATAGCCTGCAGCGATGCTGCTTTCATTCATAAATGCCTATTAAATGATATATAATATAATTTTTACACCTTTAAAACAGATACATTTATAAATGATCTGACTGTTCCTTTATTCTAGTTCTCAGGAAGCGGCTAGCGGCCATCTTTAGTGCCTGTATCCTGTCCAAACGGTGTCCAGTAGATTGCAGTCACCAGAACAAGAAGGTACAGGACATTTTCTGGTCTATTTCTGATTATATGTTGAGTTTAATTTGAAATTATGTTTGAAGTTGTTTATTTGGGCTGTAGGAGTGTTAGGTAAGCATTATTTATTTATTTATTATTTTATTTAGTTAAGATTTTTCCCCATACTTCATGTGGTTTTTCTCTCTTCCACTTTTTTGCCCTGCCCCATTTTTTCTGCTTGCTCCCTGATAATTCTTGTGTAGAACCTATTGAGTGTGGAACACATATTGTTTCTTAACCTTATACTTTTCTTTTAATCCAGAGGAGAAAATAATTGTAAAATGTTATTTTGGATTTGTGGTCATTTGTAAATGTGTACTGAATGCAGCCCCTTATACACAAGTAAACGCCATGAGGTTTCACCATAAGACCTATCAAACCAGTCCAGTTAAAAAGCTCAAGATACCAGCTGCAACTGGTTCTATTCCTGTGACCAAGCATTGGAAGCGTCAAAAAAGTGCGATTGGGCCATGAATTTGATTTCAAGTTTCTCAGATCTAAAGGTTTTGCTTTGGTTGCTTACATCGAGGGCATGTGAGCAAAGGTAATTAAAGATGGCTGACACGTGAGGTCTGTGAAATAAGATACCACAGCACATGGAGACTGAACCTGCAGGACAAACTTGTGAAACCATACATGGCACTCTAAGTACTGCGACAGCCAGAATGGTCCTTATACATGTAATGCTCACTTTGGATGGGTGGGTAATGGCCTAGTCAACACCACCCACACCAGCACACATAAACATGGAAGACTAAGTATCACAACAGCATTTATATAGTAAAAAAAGAAGATATCCCTGTTATGCAGTAGAACCACTGCCCAGAACCAGGTAATATTGAATCAGGTCTCGGCCTCCCAGACACATGGCGACAAGAAACCATGGCCTTTATGACCAACATCAAGGGTATGTTTCAGAAGGACAGTGACCCAAAAAGCTGCCTGAATCTTGTGAGCAGGAATAAAAGGTCACACCCTTGAGTGACAGAAGGAAATCCAGTGAAGTGCTTGCTCAGCATCTGGCACCAAACTACAAACTTCAACCATGAGTAAGAAATGGGACCTGAGAGAAATGGGGTGCAAGAAAGAAATGGTTTGTGAGTAAGAAATGGGGCCAGGGTAAGAAACGGGACGTGAGTAAGAAACACTCCCTCACAAACTAGCATCCATCCATCCAATTGCAGACCTTCTTCAAATCTCCCAAGATTATTTAAAAAACTTTTTATAATCAGAGGAGCACCTGCTTAGCCTTAATTGGCCATTTCAGTCAGATGTCCGATCCCACCACAGTACTGAGACAGCTCTCATAAAGATACTAAATAATTAAATAAAAAATAACTAAATAAAGGTATCTAAAAATCTACTGATTCAGGGAGATTTAGCAGTTGTAGTGTTATTGGATCCTATTGCAGCCTTTGATACTGTTGACCATAAAATCCTTCTAGATAGACTGGAAAACTGGGAAAGACTGTCTGGAATTGTACTAAAGGAGTTCAGGTTGTATCTAAAGGACATGGCCTGTTTTGTTGCCTTTGGCAATTATGAAACTGAGTGAATTGTCATAACCTGTTGAGTCCCCCAGGGCTCAATTCCTGGGCCTCTGTTATTCAGTCTCTCTCTCTCTGTTTTAATGTATTTAGATCTTTGGTAACCACATAAAAGCTATTACCAAATAAGCCTTTTATCATAAGAATCTAGTTGGGATCAGAGGTTTGATGTCTAAGTAAGATTTAGAGAAACTGATCCAGGCCTTCATTTCTTGCCAGGTGGCCTACTGCTGCAGTCTTTTTCTCCTGTCTTCCAAAAAAAGACAGCAGCGGCTTATTCAGAATACTGCTGCTTGAGTCACACAATTGATTTTAAAGTGTCACTTCTAGTTCATAAATCACCAAATGGCCTAGGGCCTAAGCACATTGGCAACATGCTCATGCAATATAAACCTATAAGGTCTCTTTGATCACTAGGGACTAGTCAGCTTGTAGAACCAGGGTGAAGCAGCATTTACCCATGATACTCCAGGGTCAAGCAGCATTTACCCATGATGCTACCCGCAGGTGGAACCACCTCCCACAGAATCTTAGGTTTGCCCCAGCCTTGGCCAGTTTTCAATGTCAGTTGAAAACTCTCCTCTAATTTTAAAAATGGTATCAATTTTACCAAAAAGACAGTGGCAAAGATCATGATATGTTACTACTCCATATAGATCCTAAAAACAAATTTGGCTAAATTATATTATAGCTGTAAAATGTTTCTTTTGTTTGGTCTTAATAGAGGGTATTGACACAGCTGCCCTGCTCTCCAATGTAAGATTTTAACCAAGAAAGCAACATCACTCTCTCTCATCAGCCCAGATCCAGGAACTACTAGCAGTGCATTGTCTGGTGGTCTGAGAGGGTGGTCTCTTTCTTTATGACCAGCAGTTGTCCAAAAAAAGCCTTCAGAAAAATGGATTGTCTGTAACTAACACCTCTTCTGCTTGCTCTGTATTGCCTATCTCTCTGAAGGCCTTTTGGGTGTATGGGATCAATCTGGTTTTCAGCGCCCTGGCTGTCTTCCACCTGGCCTACCTGGGCTCTCTGTTTGATGCTAATGTGGATAACATGGAGGATGACGAGGTGGGTGAGGGAACCCAAAACCCTTTGCAGAAGGCCCCTGGGGGGTGGTGGGGGGGGGGTGAATAAGCTCTCACTACAGAGAACCATTTTCTGAAGCTTGAGCTTTTTCTAAAACTCAGCCTGAATGGCTGTAGTGTGTGTCCTGAGAAATGAATGTATAACACAGAAAACAAAAATCACTCTGCGTATGGTCATGAGTAAATAAATATTGTATCAATATCAAAAAAACTATACGTAAGTGTTGGCAAAAGCCACAAAAGATAGTTAATTCAAACAAGCACAACAGCAAAGAACATGCCCTCTACACTGATATTCACCAATGTGATGACTGCTGCACCACTGTGGCTTTGTTGGTCTTTACTGTTAATACAAGTATTTATGTAAATATCTTGACTTTTTCCAGGGTTATGTGGCCAATCATACCATCCAGAAGTGGACAGAGCTGAGCTGGGCTAGCCACTGGGTGACATTCGGTTTGTGGGTGTTCTACCGTCTGATTCATTGAGCACAAAGCGGATAAGGGCAAGCAATAAAATCCAGTTGGTTGAAGTAAGAGCTTGGGGGTGGGGCCATTGTTTGGGTGTTACCCCCAACTCAAGGAATTTGTCAAACTTAGTTGACTGAAGCATATCATCACTAAAGTTTAATATTATCCTACTTCCTCCGCTCAGGACAGACACCAGAGTCTGGGTACTGGACTTAAAACCCTCCAACATTTCATGGATTTCCTCTGTACACGAACCTGTGGACACAATGTTTTTTTTCTTTGTTCGTATGATTTTTTTATTTGAATAGCGAAGCAGCCTACATACTTGTATTTGCTTTTGGTCCTTTTTTTGGAGTAGTCTTGGGTTTTGAGAATGGTTCCATTTCTTATCAAGCTGGAGCTTATGACAGTCATGACTGTAAGCATGGCAGTAATTCACACACTTCATGTTTTCATTACATGGAGGTTTTTCCTTCTGCGTGGGCCACAGACTCCGCAGAACCAGATCCTAGCAATGTCCTAGCAACCGCTGGCTGACACGCACTTTTCCATCTACTTCAGTTTATTCAAATTCTAGGGCACTTCTGTTAGAGATATGAGGTGAAATGAAATGGTGCATGGAACTCCAACAGAAGCCAGGGGTCTCCTCCTATCTTTCACATCGGACACGGGCACCTCCTTTCCAGATATAGACAAGGAAATCAAAACACACAGGCGTCTCAACACTAATGTTTTGTTTCCCTAGTCTCATTGAATTGGAGGGGTAAAAATCAGAGGTAGATATGGCGCGCACTTATGGGACACGTTCACATCTGAATATCACCGGTTACAAATGTAAAATAAACACCCTTTTTGTTCTTCTGTATTTTACAATGAGCTGGTTAGATGATAATGAACAGGGTCCCAAGCACCAGCCCCACACTTTTTTCACAAGAACACTGACTGGATAACGCCCAGTAGCACCAAAAGTCAGTGTGTAGGCCATGCAGGTAAAATCATGGTTTTCATGGTATAATTTATCACTGTGCAGTTCTAATCAAATCATGTACGATTAAAAGGGAAAATAGATTTGCCGTCTTATTCAGCAGTAAAACACCTGAATAATTTTCCAATTTATTTGGTTGTTTTGGCAAAAATTATTGAGATAAAATAAGGATCCTTCCACTGCATTTAATAAATAGTGTTATTAATGTATGAGTTATAATTCAGGTGTGTTATTGCAGTGACTTTTTAGTGCCATAGAACAAGTATGCTTTTTCAGTCCTGCTTTTCAATATACTGTTTGTGTTTTTTTTTTTATATATTTGTAAACATTTCCCTGTGGAACCATTGCCAATCATAAATATGAAACTGCTCCTGTACAGTATACCGTTGTAAAAACTGGTTTATTTTTCCATTAGCATTGTAGATGTGGAACGGTCTACAGGCTGTTGATTTGAAACGTTGAAAATACAACCCAGTTACTGATTCCCCTCCCCGTCACCCTGCTTTTGCTTGCTTTTTCCAAATAACTGGTTACTTTCCAGCTCCCCGCTCCCTCCCACAGAAAGTCTGAACCGTTACCTACCTGATTATGTTATAGATATTATGGCTGTAGAGAGAGTTGTGGTGTTTTTATTAAACATTTTCTATGGAATATTCACAAATCATTCATGTTTGTTTGCAGAAAGAGTCTTACTTTCTTGGTACTTAACAGTACAACATTGTAGTTGTCAATGCCTGCAAAATATACCATTTATTCAATTAAAAAAAATGCACCACTTTAAAAAAAAGCCACAGCATATACCCTAAGGATTAGGAAGTGGAGGAAATTAGGGTTAACCTGCAGTAGAAGTCCACAATTCATTTAATGACCGAATTCATTTCCCATGGCACATTGTCTGTTTAAATGTAGCAATATGATATATGGTCAAGAATTTAAATGTTTTTAACAGTTCAAGACAACTTAATATAGACTGTAATAGGCACAATGCTTGCAAGCTAGAAAACGTCTGACTAGAAAATGTGATGAAAGTGTATGATGTGAATGAAGTGTATGAATGTATAATGAAGTCTAGTGAAATCTGGAAGGGCTTGAAGTTGTAAAAATGTAAATGTGAAAAAACAGCCAAGACCAGGACTGCTGTATGAAATGTTTATTTACAAGAGTGGTTGGGCCAACACACAGTTGATCAAAAAGGGCACAGAGTCAAATAGCAGGGGAGGTTGGGGGTGGGGGGTTTCTGAGGAGCTGGAGGAATTGGCAAGAACGGGAAAGATGGACGACATGTTGCTGACTCCTGGAGATGCTAAGTCACTGTCTCCTGCAGGGAGACCTGTGGTGAGTTCAATGGGGCAAAAACAACTTTTCGCAAAGGTGCTGCTGGGATGGTGGAGTCCTTGTGGTAGTCCTGCGCAGCCTGTGACTGCTGCATTCTGTCCCCTGTGAGCACTCTGGTATACTGTTAGGTCTTCTTAGCAAACCAGCCTGCTGAGCCCACCCCAGATTCACTGTGTTGGGGGATGTTTTTGGAAGTGAGGGGGTGGAGGGCATGGTGAGGGCCACGGTTCGGGTTCAACCCCGTCTGCCTCGATGACCTCCATGCTTGCAGCGACAGGACCCCAGAAGGGTTTCCAGAGCCATCTTAACGAAAGCCTGGAAATTACTGCTTCTCTCCCTTCGGCTGTCCTGCAGAGGAAAGACACACGGACAGATAAACCCTCACCAGCAGCGCAGGTCTCCAGGCGTCGGCAGCGAATGAGGTCCAGTGAAGGTCAATAGATACCACTGGGCATTCCTCATTTGGAGAACAACAAATGTACAGACTTAAAGAAGCTCGGAAAAGGTAAGTGAACACAAACTCTCGTGCCACTCCTCAGTGTTCAAACAAAGAACGTGACTTAAGCCAAATATGCTTCTTTACTGTGTAAAAGTGATTTTTGATGTATTTACATGTTTTAGTAAATGAGGATTAGCCTGGGATACAATCAAACTCACTTAGCCTTTTTTAAAGTGCATATGCAATTCAATCAAAAGTAACATAAGCATCTTTAAGGCTATATGGCAATAAAACCATCCCTAAATGGTCTGCTCTAAACTGCTCAAGTCTTAAACCGGGACATGTCTTTTCAGTTCAGAGGCAATTATATTAATATTGTGTTATTGTCATAAATACACACATTTAATCTGGTCTTTGTTCTTTTAGTGTAGTGGAAGTCTGAATATGCTGAAGTCTGTTTTGACTGAATTGCATATGCAATACCAGCCTAAATTTTTGAAGATGTTTGTAAGAGGAAAAAATACCAATTCGCCAGAATGTGTCTCTTCCCTCATATTATTATTTAGTATCAGTCTGGCTGAGTGTTTCCTTGTCATTGTAAGTGGAACTAGATGTAGTACAGTATAAATAGGAGGTAATTTATGATCCTGTAATAAATAAACCTTTGGGGAATATAAAGTTGAATCACACAAATGTGTTAAATATTTAACATACCATAAATGATTAAATTAATTAAAAGCCAGTGACATTAGGGGCTCTATTTTCAGCATCAGGTGCAACGTTGTACAATCGATTTAAAACGTGCCATTACTACAAGGACATCCGCAAAGTTATTTTCAACAACATGCCAACACCACGACAGGAAAAATGCAGAAGCACAAAACCACTTGAGCCTCTGACATAATAAATGGGTGTAGAAGCGCAATGTCTGGGGGTATGCAAATTCCCAAATTCCCAAACGAAATTCCCAAATTGGCAGTGTTTGTCCAAAGAGAAACCCTTGCGCTTAAGAGGTCTCAAAAGCAGGTCTATTTGGAGCAGAAAACCTGAAGGTAGAAAAATAAATTGTAGTACATTGACTAAGCCAGCAGGTGTCATAACATGACTTTGGAGATAGTACCGTAAGGCAATTATGGTAAAAATGATAATGACACAATGTCACACCGATCAGGGACCTGAAGCAGACATGTAACTCGCTAGTGATGCATTATAACATAAGGACAATAAATATAGCTGACATTCAAATAATTATCATCATTATATTTAGCTAGCTAAGATAGGCCCCCATGAGTACAGCAGCAAGTTGTGACAAGCAAGTTAGCAAACATTAGTTAGCTAGATAGATCTATATTTTATAGGTCATAACGAGGCTATTCAAGCAATAAAATATGTAACTATCAGTGCATGCTATTTTCTGTGAGCGTTACTGTATGACTTTCATATCATACAATTTTGAGTAGGCTATCCTTGAACCATAAGAATGAACAAGTCTGCCATTTTATAAAGCAGAGGTCTGACTAGATGATGTCCTTGGCAGGTGCTGAAGTCCCAACCACGCCATTACCAGCTATGCCCAGAGGTCGGTGGCAACAATTGGCCCTGCCTTGCTGGGGAAAGACAAGTGAAGTTTGTAGCGTTTTTTAAACTCATTTCTCTCTGAGTCCAGTGCTGCTTGGCCATGTGCCTGTGAATGTACAAGTTAAATGCATGTACTGCTGTACATGCTGACTAGATCATGTTCTGGTGATGCAGGCAGGAAGTAATTGTAGGTACATCTACAGTGTGGAAAGAAGTGATAGTTTGTCATCACTGGAATGTGAGTGTTGTGCTTTTAGCTGCCTCTTCCTAAAATTGGCAGGAAAGGTTCCTGTGTGAGACTGAACAAAAAAATAATAAATATATTGTAGGGAAGGGCCGTGCATTGTAATTTTGAAATTAGCTTCCAAATCCCTAAATCCACCTGGTTGTGTTAGGGTGAAACCAGTTAGTTTAAGATACAATTCCCTGGCTTGTCAAATGCCTACCAGTGCTGCGCCATCTCTGTTCCTGTCAGAATTGCATTGGCGCTCAGATAAGAGGCCAAAGTCATTACAACAGTGTTGATGGGGAAAATGTAATATCACAGTCAACCAATTTATAGATAACCTCAACCACATATGCCAAAAAATAATATACTTTGGGAATTTCCAAAAGCATGTGAGGCATAGTTCCTGGGAATCATTAGCAGAGCTGGTAAAGTGGAATTGGTACCTGTGAGAATTATTTTTGGAGGGGAACATTTGTGAGAACCTGATTATCTGGGACCTTGGTCTACCCAGTTTTGAGGTTGATTGATTTTAGGCTTGCTTCAGTTTGACAATCGGCTTCAGTATTTAATGATTGTAAAGTTTCCTTTGTGTCATTCAGTTCTTCAGCACCCTGCTCTGCAGCTTTGCTGATGATGTTTTCCAGCCTGCTCTGCAGCTTTGCTGATGATGTTTTAAAGCCTGGTCTGCAGCTTTGCTGATGTTTTCCAGCCTGCTCTGCAGCTTTGCTGATTATGTTTTAAAGCCTGCTCTGCAGCTTTGCTGATTGTTTTCCAGCCTGCTCTGCAGCTTAGCTGAGTATGTTGTAAAGTCTGCTCTGCAGCTTTGCTGATTATGTTGTAAAGCCTGCTCTGCAGCTTTGCTGATGATGTTTTATAGCCTGCTCTGCAGCTCTACTGAGTGCCTCCAGTAAGGTAACATTGACATAGGTGAGTTATTTAGAAGATGTCCTCTGACACTTACCACTCAGTAAGTCTCTGAGAGATTGCCTTTTTAGAGATCCCAGTATTGTTTCCCCCCATTTGCTAAGATTGCCAATTCATGCATGACCTTTTGAATGAGTTCAGAACCCAGCTACCCTGATGTGTTTTGCCTGAAAAGCTTGTAGGATTACTTAATTAGTTAACATTCAATCAAATGACTAGAGGCACTGAACCACAGCTACACTGACCAAACTGATGTAAGCTGTTCCTCTACCTATACATGCCTCTTTTTCCATTGTTAATTATTGAGGTGGTACATTTTGTAGTTCCCCGAAAGTAATTTCTCGATAGCTTACACACAATCCAAGTTAGCTGTTTAGCTAACTGATACAGAGCCGTCTTGTCTACTGTCTAGTCTTGAAAATAACATTGTGTAACTGCAGGATCAGAGCCACAACATTGGCTGGTCATGCCATTCGCTAATCACTGTCTAAGTGCTCGCACCCTAACAGTAGAACAGTTATGACCATTGGAGGTCTGATATTTCAGACAGTGGGTACTGGCCCCCTTCAGGCCAGCTATTACCATCCTTCCAAATCTCATACAAGGAGCCACAATCATGGCAGATTTATGGACAATATGCAAAAACAGGCCTGACAGGCAGGAAAACTAAAATGTTCAGTGACAACAAGGATCCAGTACTTTATGTTTGGACCCCAAATAAAACCAGGAAATACAGTAGGCCATTGTCTTCATAACAAAAATATCTGAGGAAAAATCCTTTGCAGGCATATGGCCAAGTTTACTCAAATGTAGAAACCAATGATACTATGCCCTTTTTGTTTGTGGTGCTGATATTATGGAGGTAGGTGGGTGGTGCCATCACTTTGTAGGTTTATACAGACCAAACACACAGATCAGTGGGCATGGATGTAACTCCAGCCCTAAAAATGGGATAATACAAGCAGTAGCGATTGACCCTTCACTTTCTCCTGCGATTTCATTTTAAAACCTCCTCAACATAGCGTGAAAGTTGGCAGCACTGCTGGAACTTGGCAGTCAATGCTTACCTCCTTGTTTTTTGTTATCATCTCCTTTTTGATCAGTTTTCTTCGGTTGCTCCTTTGGGCTTTGAGGTTGCTACAGAAAAAAGAAAGACGATGAAGAAAACCCTTGAATCAGTAATCTTTTTTCCCTCAGACTGCTATGGGTATATTCTGTGCACAGGCTAATAGATAATCAAAATTAATCACTAGATGTTACATGAAGACCAAGAGACTTACTTTGGTGGCGGATTTCTTGTCCGATTTATTACCTGAAAAAGGAAAAATAAGTAAGCATTTTAGTTATGACATACATAACTAAATACATTACATTATAATACATTTTGAAATTGGTTTTATATAACACACATTTCAGTAAAAAGACACATATTTTCAGGGCCCCCAGATAGGTGTGGGGTAAGTTGAGACATTGATTTCCTTAGTGCATAGATTCTGCCTTACTGTAAGTGGTCAACTGGTGTGAGGAAGCAGGTAAGCATGAGATCACATTGGTTATGTAGTGAACTGGGAATTTCAATGTGTTAATACAGACTGTGAACTTTTCCCCTCCTTTTTAAAAATAATATCAAGCAATTAAGTACAGATATTCTTCTCAAATTTATGGAACTGTTTGGTCTTAAAATGTCTGCCTGACTTATTTATATCACTCAACTGAAATTAACCAGTACTCTATGAGTACTGTATTTAGTCACATTCAAATACCATTTTAAATGCAATTCTGACTCTTTACTTTGATCCATGGTTTTCACAATAGATAAAAAAAATACAAAACTAAATGTTCATCTTTATAATATTAATGGCGTGGGAGGAATCATGCTGTACTTGTGCTGATTATTTAAACTCACATTGGCTGAAATGCACAATGAAACCAAAACTTAATTGCTGGAGAGAAACCGGTTTTAAAAGTTTGCAGAAAATTCTGGATTGTAAGACTGCATTTGCATGCGACATACCTTTTGTTCCTGGCATTTTGGCTGTGCTCCAAATGGGTGACTCTTTTACAGAAAGGCAGTGCCGAACGGCACATGCGACCTGCATTTATGGCCCCGGTTGGTGAATATGGGCGTCACTGGGGCCCCTTCGGGAAAGTGTGCGTGGAACAAGCAAAGAGCCCTGTCAGCTGTGTGGCTGCGCTGCAGCAGGATGGCCCTTTGCTGAGCTCAGGCAAAACGGGACCGCCCGCCCACCCACTGCCTCAATACTGCCATTGTCCTCTGTTTGTCCAGGTACAATACGAAAGCATACCATGCTATATTCCGCCCAGCCTTAATTACTATATTTAGATACTATAAAGGGATGGCTTAAAATGTAACTCCAGACAGACATTTATATATGAAAATATACAGGCTGATCTTAAAAGAGCCAAATATGCAATAAAAGCAACATGTGAAGCTAGGCACAGATAATGGTATTTTAAAAGAAGGTGTAGTATACTATTGGGTAACACTGTGTTGGAGTGATCATTCTTTATTTTGTCTGTCAGGTTGACTATCTTTCAACAAGCCTAAATATCAAGCCTTGAACATTTAAGCTCAGCCTTTGTCATTAGTTCACTTTAATTGGAAGTCTACCCCAAAAGACCATGTCTAGTTTCATCCAAATGTGTGCAGGGTGTTTAGACCAGTGTACTGATAAATATTCCATAGATATCTATCATATGTTGATAGTTTTGAAATGTATTGGTGTCAAAGAAAACTACCTGGACTTGTATTTTTATAGCCCTGCTCAGGCCTGCTTCTTACAGCCCTCAACAACAAAATCTGCTGTAATGCAGTGTTAGTCATGGACCCCCTTCTACCTTAGACCTTCTTTGCAGAGTCTTTGCCTAATGTAGGTAGAATACCACAGATGAATGCCCATACCATTTATCAACATACAAGGACACAACAAACACCATAAAACACATGTGTACTTATCCATTTTAGCTTGCTAACTCAGTTCTGCTAACTCAGGCAAGCACAGATCTTGGCTACAAATACTACTTGCAGCCACAATTAATCCTGTCAAACCAAAACTTGATTGATGTGTTGCTGTCACAAGTGATCAAGAAACAACCAAACTTGAAATTTTAATGTTTTCTTTGGTTTACTGACATGGAAATTCAGCAGATATGCCAAGACTGGCACCAAAGGTGTTAGCCACAGCCATGAAGCACAGGACAATGTGTGGACCAAAAATACTGGTCAAGAATTTTCATGGACCCCCTAGAAAAATCATCAGAATTGCTGCTCTAATCCACTGCTCCTGTCTATTCTTCCACAAATATTCAGATCTTGTTGCCCATAACACTGCTAGTAGCAAAAAACATTTTATAAGAACTAAGGACTACTTTGTGAAAATCACAAAATATTTACAATCTTTAAGAAAATAAGATACAGCTGTACACAGAAACTGAATGTGTACTTGGTGTTCTTAAAGAGCTAGCCTGAACAGTGAGCTGCTGACATGGTTCGTTTGTTTTGCTCACCCCCTGCTTTAGTCTCACACCCTTGCCTTTTTTCTGATTTTTCAACATTTGAAATTGGGTGGTGTTCTCTAAAACTCAAGGTTCATTCTGCTTAGTCATGATCCATACATTTATAAACCACTGAGGAGATATAAACCTCATAAATAGCTCCATAACCCTTTAAAAACTTTAAATTTAGTTTTGAGTTCATTGCTTATTTCAGCTATTAATTAATTGTGAGAATCTTCCTCATTCACAAAACGGATGTAAAGCTGGACATTTTTAGTGATCGTAAGTTTCAATTTCTGTGCAAGTTAATTTACTACTCCTACCCTGGAGCCATACCACACCTTCCTGTAAATTTCATTATCATCTGCAAAGCCACATATTGGAACGATTTGGCTGGCAAACTGAGGTGCCGGTAAACATGTTAGTAATGACTGTTTACTTTTACACGTGTTAATAGTTATGTTATTTTAGAGAAAGAAACAGGACATGTTATGATGAGATGTGATGATTGACTTGAATGGAAATTGGCTCGGTTGGAAGCCAAGTGTGACCGTACCATTAGAGCAGGGGTGGGGAACGTACGGACCCCGGGCCGCATTAGGCCCGCGAGACCATTCAATCAGGCCCGCGAGGCAATTAATTAATACAATTCCATAAATTCATGAAATTTTAACTTTTTCAATGAAAATTTGTTTGATGTACTGGACAACGAGATAATTCAGTTCAAACAAATGTCCACCAACTCGGCAGTGCAGCACCACTATGCTCTCTATATAATGAATTGTATCGTGATTGGTTGTGATCTCTGTGCTGCCAGCATCAGCAAGCGCGTGCTTCACTGGTACATTACTTTATACATCTAAATTTTTTGACTTGCAGGGTTAAGATGGCGACTGCAAGAAAATGAACGTCGGAAAAGAGAAAAGTCGGAATGTCGAGCTTTGTAAGAGAAATGGACAAACGACAATTTTTTTTTTTTATTTTTGAAGTGAAAGGCAAACCTGTGTGCCTAGTTTGTGGGGTTGCATTATCAGTAATGAAAAAGGCCAACCTGGAGCGTCATGACAGCTCCAAACATGCTGAACTCAATGAGTTGGAAGGACAAACGCGTCTGGATAAATACAATGCTCATTTGCGGGGTTTGGAATCTCAAGCCGCTTTTCTCAAGACTCCATTATGGCAGAGACAAAGTTATTCAGCGAAGTTATGTAGTGAGCGAGCTAATCGCTAAGAAGCTGAAGCCCTATTCAGATGGAGAGTTTGTGAAAAAGTGCATCGTTGCCGCTGCTGAGATGCTATCACCATACAAAGTAAAATTGTTACTGACTGTCGAAGAAACGTCTCAGATCGGATTACTGACATAGCTCAAGATATTGACAAAACACTGAGGGACTCTGCTAGAGGTTTCCAATTTTTTTCTTTGGCTTGTGATGAGACAACGGACATAACAAATACCGCTCAACTGGCCATTTTCGTTCGTGGGATAACTGCAGATTTTGACAGGTGAGAGGAAATGCTGTCATTGGAAGCCATACATGGGACTACAAGAGGTTAGGGCTTGTTTGAGAGGCTTGTATGGGCTATGAACAAATTTGAGCCAACATTTGAAAAGTTAAGTGCACTCACTACAGATGGAGTGATGTTTGTAGCCATAGTTAGTGATGGATGTAGCCATGTTTGGCTCGCAAAAGGGGTTTCTTGCATTTGTTAAAAATTAACACAATCGTCTCAATCTTGATCCAGGTAGTTTAATTGTATGCCACTGCATCATACATCAAGGAAGTCCATGTGCACAGCCATTGCGGCTCAACAATGTGATGTGAACAGTATTTTCATGCATATATTTTTATCAAAAGCAAAGGGCTAAACAGTCGCCAGTTTAAGGAGTTACTGAATGATCTTGACTCAGAGTACGGTGATCTTGTTTATCATTATGAAGTGCGGTGGCTGAGTAGCGGAAACATGCCCATGTGGTTTTACGATCTGCGTGACGTGAAGCAATTCATGGAGATGAAGGGAAAACCTGTCTCGGAACTCAGCCTTAGCAAGTGTTATTAACTGTGTGATCTGGCGTTCATGGTTGACATTACTAAGAACCTGTCAGAGCTAAACATCAAGCTGCAGGCCCCCAACCAGCTTCTCAGCTCTCTGCTTTCCAAGGTGAAATAATCTGAAGCTAAATTAAAGCTGTGGAAAGAGTAACTCTGTCCCCATTCTGAAAGGACAAAAGCCTTCTACGACACCTGAATATGCTGGAATGCGCGAAACTAATTGAGGCATTTAGTGGAAGATTTTAGGACGTGAAAAGGAAACAAGAGTTGAACATCTTCGCTACACCGTTTAATTTGGAATCAGCTGATGTGCCTGATAACCTACTACACGATAAAGCTTGGTACAGCAACCTCCCATTGCTTGAGTTCTATAGACGTAACATAACCGCTGATGATTTTCCCACTCTAAGAGGACATGCACTGAAATATGCATCCGTGTTCGGAACGACTTACTGTTGCGAGCAATTCTTTTCAAAACTGACCCTAGCAAAAAGTCGACTGCGCTCCAGATTGACCGATGCAAACCTCTAAACGGAGTTGCGAGTGGCAACATCATTGATACAAGCTGGTATCACATGTCTCAACAAAGAGAATCAGTTCCAGTCGTCGCATTAGGGCTGAGTTAAATGTTTAACCGAAAGGAAAACAGGTTAAATTTTAGGTTGATAAAGTTCTATGACCCGCGAAGGATGTTACACATATCCAAATGGCCCTTGAAAGGAGAAAAGTTACCCACCCCTGCATCAGAGGAACGTGCGCTTCATACCAGAGGAGACGGACGTACTGGTTCGTGTCCACACGGGACAAGATCGCTAGGTTTCAGCGGTTTATTGAGCCAGGCAAAAAAACACCGGCAAATAAAAGCTGGTAAAATTACTGTGACACAGTCGCCATCAACAGAATGCGAAGGGACAGAGCACACATGTTCAATTATTATTTTCTAGGCAACAGCCTAGAAAATGCAGCTGAGCAGCTGTCCATTCCAGCTTCTTATCGGCGCCGTAACCATGACATCCCCCCTTCAAACTACCGCTCTAACGACGTCATCCAGTCGGACCTCTGCCTTACATAAAGGCAGGCACGTTCATGCGTACGGTTCAAGGATGCCCTAAACTATACGATATCAAAGTCATACAGTAACGTTGACAGAAAAGAGCATGCACTGATAGTTACTTATTTTATTGTTTGAATAGCCAAGTTATGACCTATGAAATGTAGAGTTGGCTATCCTATCTAGCTAACTAGTGTTTGCTAACTTGCTTGTCACAACTTTCCGTTGTGCTCATGGGGGACTATCTTAGCTTGGTAAATATAATGATGATAATTATTTGACAGTCAGCTATATTTATTGAACTTATGTAATAATGCATCAATAGTGCATTGCAGCTGCAGGTCCCAATCAGCGATCGCTGGTTTTTGACAGGTTTGACGTTGTTCTATGTTCTGCTCTCTCACTTTCGGAATGCAGAGCCGAAATTCCGCTTATGTGTAAACGTAGGGTCAGTCATGTTAAGGAAAGAGTGCTGCTGTTGGAAAAGTCGTTGGCGGTAACGCCTTCTGCTCCTTGCAATTACGTATTTCACACTGTTGGAATCAACAGAAAAACCATGTTCATCCACCATGTTCTAAGCATTAAAAGAATATACATTTAAAGAGCACGGGTCTCACAAATTTCCTAGATCGTGGGGAATTCAATTATTTGTGTCATTTTGTGTCATGTTTGACCATTATTGCCTTTCGGCAATATCTCCGAAGTCATGTTATGTCACCTGCTGGTTTAGTCAATGTACTATCTGTTTTCTACCTTCGAGTTTTGCGCTCCAAATAAACCTGCTTTTGAGACCTCATAAGCGCAAGGGTTTCTCTTTGGATGAACACTGCCAATTCGGGCTTTGCGTCCCATAATTTGCTTGGTATTCACATTTGTTTTCAGAGGACACTGCCAGACATTGCGCTTCTACGCCTCTTAATTACGTCAGAGGCGCAAATGCTTCTGCATTTTTCGTCTTGAGGTGCTGGCGTGTTGCAGAAAATAACTTTGCGGGTGTCGTTGCGGTAATGGAGCGTTTTAAATCGGTCGTAGAACGTTGCACCTGCTGCCGAAAATAGAGCCGTCAATATAAAATAATACTTCCTTATATCAGTGCGGAACAAACTAATTTCCATTTATGTCCCCTTGTTGTCCAGACTGACCGCATCCTAATAAATGTATTGTAGTCAACTTTATTTAGTCCTTTTTATATATTTAAAAACTGCAATTAAATTACCTCTTAGACGACTTTCATTGAGTCTAAATAGTTTAAGTAAAGTGTGTCTTTCCTTGTAGCTTTTATATTACTTGCCAGGTATTTGTTTGTTGCCTTTCTATGTACTACATGAATATTAGTCGTGTCTACATTTTGAAGATCCACAAGATTATAGCTTTTAACACTTATTTTTCCCTGGTACTTTCCACATGAATCCTACATCTAAATAAAAGGGTATTCTAACATAATGATAGCTTATTTTAAGTCTATGATCTTTGAGCAATATTCTGAAGATACCTATGGTTATAGAACTTTTACTAAAAATGCAGGTGTTCTGTTATTAATATTTACAGTGGAGTGTTATCTGGAGGCTGGCACAGGCACTCATGACAGACCCCTCATGCTGGTTAACTTGGCTCCCTTTATTAAAACTCTCCCCATTGCAACACAGCCCCACCACAAGGTTCCTACCCAGGTGTTCCACCTAATACTACATCCTCCTTTTTGAATAAAGGATCTTCCTTGGGGAAATGCATGAATAAAATAAGAGTAAACATATTGAAACCGTAAATAAGAAAGCTCTGCATTGTACTCACTATATATAATGTGTGACAGTGCTCTAATTCAAGTATTACCAAGATCAAAATGAATAAGAATACTTTTTTTTTCTAACTTTTACCAAAGTGCTTAGCTGTGAAACACTATGCTTGTGTAAACAATGAAACATTTTTCAGCAGGTGCTATTTAAACATTTAAGTCTTTCAGCATATGCTTATGTAAACACGTTCACATCTCAAAACAACAAAATAGTATTTTCAACCATAAAGTGTCCTCCTTTTGTACTTTTTTTATGAGGGATGGGTAGACTGCCCAAACCCTCCACCTGAGTGTGGAGATTATTCTGCCCCATTACTCACTCAGTTTCTACCACTATGAACAAACAAAGTCTTTCAGGTTTGCCGGAGGCCTCCTGATTTTGGTAGGAAAATGTCTCTCGCTCTCTGGAGCCCAATGACTGTTGTCTCTCTCTCTTTCCTCTTTAACCTTTGGTAGGAGGGAGGGAGATGCGCCTGGGCGTTGTGAGGGGGAAAAGGGCTGCACCCCCAGCTTTAGTACAATGTTGCACTCACCCTCCATTTTTCCTAGTCCACTGAAAAGCTTTATGAACTCCTGTCCCTTTGGAATTCAGGCTGTGGTTATCCACTCTGGTGACCAGCTGCAGCGCCATGGCAGCCCACCTGCCCACAAGTGGCGTGCACTGTCCCTTCATAACATAAATGTCCTCTTTGGTGATCCTACTGTTTTTACTGAGAGTGGCTGTGAACATGCCTTTTACCTTTAGGCGTGTCCCTCCTGGCCCCTGCAGAACCTTTTTCGGCCACACCAGCATGCCGAACTGGTCCTTGGTGTACAGTGTTTCTGGGACTGCTGTGACATCCACTCTGGTGTCGAATTTAAACACTGTGTTGCAGCCGTCCACACTTATCTCTGTCATCCATGGACTGCTCTCTGATTCCGCTGACAGTGAGCCCAGGAATGCAACTTCATCATCGGTGTCCTCTGTCACTGTAGCAGGGTTCACTTCACATACTTTTTTGGTTCTGCACACTCTCGCATAATGTCCTTTTTTTCTGCAGTGATTACACACTGCCTCCCTTGCTGGACATTGTTGCAGGCTGTGCCCTTTTGTGTCCCCGCATCTTTTGCATTGTGTCTGTCTTTCTTGCGGTGCTTTTTTGACTGTCTGTACTATGGTTTAGATCGCGTTGAACGTGCACTGCATTGCTGTTGCGCGTGCATGTTGTCGAGCTGCGTGTTAGAGATAACTGCTTTTAAGTTAGTCTTTGCACTTCTTGTTGCTTTTTCTCCTGCTTGCTTTGCCGAACTCTGTTAACTGCTTTTTCTAGCATCAATTCCGGGTCCTTTGTAATTGATCTAATAAGTGTTTATCTCTCAAAGCCACCACAAATCTGTCTCTCACCATTTCATCGTGCAGAGCCCCATATCCACAGTGTTCTGCTAGGTAATGCAGCGCTGTGTGAAAGCAGTTAGCCAACTCGCCCATTTCTTGCTGTTGCTGGTTAAACTTTGCTCTCTCAAAGATGATGTTTCTACGGTCTACAAAGTGAGAATCAAACCTTCTTCTGACCGTGTCATACTCACTCGCTCCTTGGGACTTAGGTGCAGGAAACCAGTATAACCTCCTCTCCCATGGCGCAGATAAGTGCATTCAGTTGATTTTTGTCCGCTTGTGTTTCCAGTCCAGACGTGTTGCGAAATCTTTCAAAGCGCTTGATCCACTTTGTCTAGTCGTCAGCACTGAATGTGAACTTCTCCGGTGGAGAGACTTGAAACTGGCTTATGTTGCTGCTCCGTGGGTTGTGCAAGCTGTAGCCTGAACACTGGCCCAGTGCAACACAGCCCCACCACAAGGTCCCTACACAGGTGTTTCATCTAATACTACAGCAGGCATGGAATTTATGAATGCTTCTGATTTTGGAATTTAGAATCTGTGCATAATGATTGATGTAATTCATAATTACAGGCTGGCAAATTCACTCGCACAGCCAAGAGAAGAGATTAGAATGGACTGCATAATTTGTATTTTGACAGCAGTTTCAAAGATGTGAAAATTTCTGTTGCTACTACAGCATCATTCTTAAACCATATTTCTAGCCATCAGTATGTAGATGCAGATGTTCAGTTATATAATTTTCAGATAGTTCTTCCTTGTTGAAGGGAAATTCACTCCTTTGAAGTCTTGTAGGTTTGATGCATGCACCACAGTGCTCTGATCAGTAGCAAAGATCACATTTTACCACTGGTTAAAAAACTGGCAGTATAGAGCTAAACATGTCACTAAAAGATGAACACATTTCCTGTCTGCACACAAGGCTGCAGGAGCACAATCTTCATCATTAATGGAGTACAAATGAAATGAAACTGGAATGCTGGGACAGACAATGAGCTAGACGTTGGAAACTGTAATTGGGGAAGACAGCTTGGTGGAATGAAGCAGGACTGAGAGAGAAAACCAAAAAGGGGAGAGGTGGGGGGGTCAGGGTTCCATGATAAAGTAAACAAAGTTTACTGATATCCTTTGAAAAGTTAAACCAAAATGCATAAAAAAGCTTTATCTTGATTTTAAAAATCAAATAATGTACATTTAAAGTTTAGAGAGTAAGATGTAAAACGTTTGTGCTTAAAAGTCTTCATTTGAGTAATACAAGCAGTAACCCCAAGCTAAGCTCGCTAAGGTGTTAATACTGCTTTGTAGTACAGGCCCCTAAAGGGCCTCAACATTTGGTGTGTTTCCAAACTCACTGATTGATTGAGGAGTCCACACACCTGGTTTTCAGCAATCTGAGCTGGCAGCTGATTAAAAGGAAGCAGCAAAAACCACAGACATGGAATTGAAGCTATTTTTGTGGTCAGTTTTATTTGCAAATGCAATAGGGTCATTCCATGCCACCTCACGTAGGACCCCCAGTTCATGTCATGGATTTTCTTGAAAAAATGAATGTAAAACTCCATTAAATTCATGCGGCCTTGCAAAATCCTATAGCTCTACTCCAGATATTGTTTTAGGTATGGAATGTTGAAGTTTTGCCCTGTGAACATTTTTGTGATCCTTTGAATGTGTATTCTAAGCTTCACCAATTGCTTATTTTTCACTGGATTGGGTTGAAATTTGTACTGAACATCCAAGAAAGCCTAAGGATAATTTACAACATGTATTCATGTAAATAGTTGTTGCTGGATGGTTTACAGTAATCAAGTTAATAAAACATACCTGAAAGAAGAAGCTTTAATATTCAAAAAATGAATATCTCCACTAGTTTTCACTTTCTTGTCACCAAATCTTGATTCTGTGTAGTATTAATATTGTTCTATCACATCTAGAAGTTATTTGGTCCTGCATAAAAAAATTGAGTGCCACAGATCTAGCTAAATGTAGCCTCAGAACTGAAAAAACCCACTTTTTAACTTTATTTTCCCAAGAAGGATTATTGCAATTTCCTTGAAACTTTTTTCAATGGGAAAGTGTTAATGTTCATTGCCAATATATAAAAAATGTGAAGATGTGATATGACTCCAACAGCTAATTTTTGATACATTGGCTGTGATATTACATTCAGTGGTTTTATTTCATAGGTAGATATCTCTGCTATGTTGAATCCAAGGATTTCTATCTCTGTGTGATGCTTATTGAGCCTTTTGCCTGTTGAAATTTGCAAGTTACAGCTTATAATGGCTTGGACCTAATAAGCACATAGAAACTTGTTAGAATAGAGCGTGTACATGGCTGTGTGTGGTTAAGTATAATCTACCACTGCACAACTGGGCAACTGGGGTATTACCAGGGGTGAAAATAGTTTTAAATTATACTATTTGCCGGTACTCTCGAAGTAGACGCGCATGCGCACTCATGTACTGCTGAGTGAAATCTCCGGTCGTAATCTTTTAGTAAGGAAGTTCACTTTGAAATTATTAATAGAGTATTCGCTTTAATTTAGACCATAACAACTGTTCATTTTGTGATGAAGACATTGAAACAACTGAACAATTATTTTATGATTGTAAATTTGTTAATACCTTCTGGGAAGATTTGTACGACTGGCCATTCCCTAAACTATCCAATCTTTCTATTCTAAAAAAAGACAATATTTTGTATGGTATATCTGTAAAATAAGCGTCCCATGATCTGGCTATTAACACTGTCCTCATTCTCGGTAAATGTTTTATTCATAAAAATAGATGCATGAAATCAAGACCTAATTTCTATGTTTTTCATAAAGAACTATGTCATTATTTTTCATTTGGAAATATATGGAGAAAAAAATGCAATTAAGTTTTATGGGTTGGTGGAGGAACTTGGCCTTGCTGGGAACCCCTTTATGTATGTATGTATGTATGTGTATGTATGTATGTATGTGTATGTATGTGTTTATGTGTGTATGTGTTTATTTGTGTATTTGTTTATTTGTTTATTTTACTTTTGCTTTGCTTTTCCCCACTGTGGTTTCTTTCTTTCATCTTGTACAGTTGATGGGATTCTGGGGCTTGTCTATGTGCCTTGTGTGTTCTGTTCTGCAATGTACCATGCCAATATGTTGTGTAAATTGTTATATAATAAAAAAAAAAAAAAATCTTTTAGTGGTACGCAGTGCCGGACCGTACCGGCTTACTTTCACACCTGGGTATTACCCTAATTTTGGGTGCTGTATGTGAGTTCATAATTACGAAATTTACGATTGTGCTTGAAGACAACAGAGACTGCATTAAAAAAGACATCACTTGATTAAAACGTCACATTTCTTTGTTCAATTCAAGCTCTATGTACCGTTACCAATATTTTAGCCACCACCAACCGCAATAGTCCCAGCTTTTATTTTGATAGAAAACACTACACGATATCCAAAACATTGTTGGTAGCAGCGTGGAGCTCGCGTCATGTCATGTGACTTTGCGGAAGATGGTTTGCTGTGTTGTGGCTTTCGGGAGAGGAAGGTAAGAAAGGACGGTAGATACGATCCGTCTAATGAATAATGGAAAATTATCAGTTCTAAGGGATAGTAAACAATGTAGGGGCAGATGTTTTGTCCAGAGACGTAACATTTCATTCGGAATTTTAAGTGTTTCTATTTCATGTGGCTGCTGCAAGTCATTGGCGAAAACCCTATCTGGCTAGCGAAAGGTTAGCAGTGGTAAAATCTAGTTATGTACGTATTGATTACCTTTCAAGTATAATATTACATCAAGGTCGGTGCAGTGGTTGTAAGCCCAAGCCTGCTAGTTTGCTGCTGACACCATGTTTGGCTTTTAAAATTCCCTTTCAAAGATGACGTTAGCTGAGCAAATACATGTCCTCTGATCCGCGGTCGGCTAATCTATCAGACTCTCAGCTGTGTCGTAGGAAACAGTAGTCATCTAGCCAGCAACCAGTTTTGATGACGAGTGATTCTTTTGGGTTCATTTTGAGATCTAGGTAATGTTAGCTAGATCATGTGTAAACAAATGATTGTCCAAATTCATTTTTGATAAAATGAAATATCCTAACAGCGCAAGTGCATAGACGGTAAAGAATCAGTTGAGCTCTCACATGATTTGTATTAGTGGGCGAAATGAAGCAATGCTTATAAACTTTGTAGAATGACGTGGAGAAGATTTGTTTCTGCACATCGAACTACGACCGAACGTGCTCACTGTTTTGCTGGCAAAATGTCTTCGATATCATTGTGTGTCAATAGTCAGGCAGGTAAAAAATGTGTCAAGCATGTAGCCCATGCACATGCATGGTAGTCATTGGTTTGTTTCATGGATGGTTTCATTAATACCTGGACTAGTAGAAGCAGTCAGCCAGTGACAAGACACTGAGCCTGCGCATGTCTCTGCTGTGAGTGCAAACCGATGAGTGCACTCGATTTGTCCCCGGTATTGCTCTGTGTACACACCGCGGGCCTCCAAAACAGCAGCCGATTCTCTGGTCGCTGGGCGTTTCTGCATGAACAGCGCGGCTAACAACAGTTGGGTAGCTCATGTCAACCTGTCAAATTTGTAGTAGATGCAGTTCATGGGACTCAGGTGTGGCAAACATAGTCAAAGGATAAATAAACGCGTAGCCAAACAGTAAGTGCGTAACATTTTAGTTGTAACTAAGACTAAATTAACAATGTTTATTTTAACACGTTAATACCCCAACCAACGTTACTTTACTAAGGCCAGTGCAATTGTTTAATGAATTTTATCAATTCAAAATTGGATGCCAGGCAAGTATCCAACACGATCCGTTTTTGATATTATTAAACATTGATTCCCTTAAACAACCTTAAATGCCTAGGCAGTATCATTTTAAGAGGGAAAGTGCAGCTCAGAAGTCATAAAACGCTTTTTATAGAATTATGCATTTTTACAGTATGATAAATGTAACAGTAGGTTGACCGTCATCACTCAGTGTATCACATCATTGAGAAAACGGACACCACAGCAATAAACGTCTCAATTTTCGCTTTGGAACAAACTTTATCTATGTGCATTTTTTATATGGGATGGAGATCTGATAAGCCCTTATCTCCAGCTAGATGATGCCTCATAGTTACAATAAACAATGGCGCGGGGAGCCCACGGCCACCCTGATACAATCGCTGCCCACCCCACCAGTTTTCAACCAGCCTATATACTACAACAGCATAATACAATTCCTGAAATTCAGTTATGGCTTTTGGATTTGGTGTGCTGCCCCAATCAGATTTTCAGTGGCCCCATCTGGCCATCCCTATGAAAAATTTCTGGGGGTGATGATAAATAACCAGTTTGTTTCAGATGTACTGTATAGTTGTTTATAGGTGTTTTTGTAGGTGTACTACCATATAAAATGGGATATTTCAAGGTAAAATAAAGCTTGTGTCTAAGTGTACCCATAGGCATCCAGTAAGATACTGTCAAAGAAAGGATAAGCGCATCGCCTAAATGTAAACATGGAAATCGTTTTGAAAAAGTTTTCAAATATTGATAGCCTTAATCCAGATATTGTGTCTCTGAATATTCATGCGTCTGAATCTAAAAGGTATGATAGGCAAGATTTGAGTTAAAATATTGCAACAATCACATAATAAATCACTTGTGCTTGCGTTTATAGTTCTGAAATTCAGTTTTCAAAACAGAGGTGGGAATTTCCATGAAATGGTGGGGGTCCGTGAAATGTGCATGCAAAAAGCTGTTAGCTCGCATTGACAGATTATGGAACAGAATGGGTAGAGGACATTTATGTGGCTTTGTCAAGATGGAGAAACTGTGTGAGATACTTGCACTCTGCGATCAGGTTTGCCTGCACGTTTAGAATATTTTCCTTTTAGATTATATGATTGATAAACACTTACTAAAATTAAATCCGAAATAAGTGTAAGTAAAACATGAATGCTTAGATAAGACATGATTATTAAAGACAATTAGTTAAAATTCTATTTTTAATTAATGAATAAAACTTAATTTTCCATTACAATCATTGAAACAAGCTACAATTTTTTTTTCAGGTTAATTCTTATATTTTAAACAATAGTTATCATTTTGAAGATGGCGGAACATCTTGTAACACCTTAATTCCCCTTTTCTACCTTTCTAAGGTTACTTCTGCATGCAAATTAGTATGTTACTGTACTTGTCTTTGACAATGAGAGGAAAAACTAGAGATAAAATTTATATTCACTGTGCTGCTGTATTTTTTTTTTTTGCTGTCATAGGGGTCACATCTCAGCTAATATTTATCTGTCATCACATTGATTGTCCAACACTGATAATTTTTGTTCATTCATTGAAATTATTGAATAATTTATGTCATTCTTTGACAATTGCCTGCATCTACAAGAGAGAGTAGGGGCATAAACTGCTGTGGGATGCCCAACGCAGAGGTGCACCTGTTGCTATATGTCAGAAGTATAAAATGAAGTTTATACCCAGTTCAGTTTTGCTGTGGAACTGTCTGTTGAATGGTAAAGGTGTAATGCCATCAAGGTGTCTTTCATGAATTAATTCTATTTAACGTGAAAATGTGCTCTCCCGATAGCGATTTAATTAAATGAGCATTAACAATAGTGTATGGATAGTAACAAGTATGTAACCTGATTTTTTTTTGTCATTCTTTGTTATGGCCTTAATGTCCACCAGTGTTTCAGTAATAGAGAGTACTCTATTGGTTGTAACACTAAACCAGTACAACCAGCACAACACAGCCAAAAGAATAACCAGTTAGGATGAGCAGGCAAGAAATAATAATTTTAGAAATAAGTAAAGTTGCGTTTATTATTTACAGATTGATTATGTTAATATGATTTATATTTACAACAATACACTCTATTCTCGGGACAGAAAACATAATATCCGGTAGCCAGAATCAAGAGCTGGTTTCACTGTCAGTTTCCCTTCTCCAAATTCCCACAGGATACCCACAATTATTAAATTGCGACAACCAGTACAATCAGTGTCCTGATTAACTTAATAGTGCTAGTGATTATCTAGTACAAAAACAAGTCGAGCGGGATCATGGATGTTATCAGCCATTGAATTGTTGTTCTGCCTAATGGTGATGGAGTCCAGATATTATAAAGTCCTGCATAATTTTAAAAAGTCGTGGTTCCAGCACAGCTTTCAGAGTTCTTAGATATGGTGTCCTCACATCCCGTTGCTCGGCAACAATGGCGGCGTTCCCGTCTCCTCGCATCTTCCAAGCTTGTTCCTCCGCTACGGTCCTCAGTGCGACGTTCTCCACTGTGCTTTCTGGTCAGCTTGCCTAGCAACTCGATGCATCCTCACAACAACCTTTATGGAAAAACAAACAAATGCAGCAGCCCAAAATCCAACAAAATATACTAAAAAGGGAGGCAACAAGTATTGTGCTACTCTACTGCTACCAAACTGGCTTTGCTTCAGAACTGTTGTAACAGAGATAACAGAAAATTGAATGACTACAATATGTCAAACATTTGCTGGTTAAGCACTACTGTTCAAATAACTTATTAAAACATTTTTCTTGCTGTTGCATTTACATGAGTGAAGGGACAAGCGGTTTAAAAAATAGTAGTAGATTTTAAATCTCAATTACCTTGCAGGCTACATGTGTTTGGGTAGTGCAAGTGATGTTACCTAGTGTATGCAGTTGAGTGTAGAAATAGAACCACAAAGCCAAACTAATGCAATGCCACTTCGCAGACGGAGATTGTCTGCTTGTTTTTTTTTTTCCCGGTTTTTCCAGTGCTAGTTGCAAGATATATACATGTAATTCTAAGGTGTTATTCTGAAATGAAGTGCTTTGACAACAATATTTCTTAACTGCCCTTGTAAGTATTCAAGGATGGTATAGAGTTCCAGTCAATGTGTATCATTTTTACAAACTTCGTAGCTGACTTTTGAGTCATTCCACAGCGAATGACATCTGTCACAGATCTTTAAGCCAGATGGAGCATTGTTATTTCAAAGATCTTGTTTAACCTTTTTTGTGGAAATACTGATTGGTTAGGAAAAAAATAAATCAGTTTGTGCAAATGTGGTCATATTTTTCATGTGTTTTCTATAGCTAAATATTTCCAAAACTCTTTGATCTTTTTTGTTTTGTTGAAAGGTGTATGCATTTGACTGTTTGAGCAATAGATCATTGTATTAAAAATGAGCAGAGCAGCCGCTATGTTATAATTTTGAAGCTTGATCAGACTTGATCTGCAACAGAACAGCACAGAAAGTTACATGTTATGAGCTTTTCTGAGCAGTCTGTGTTTTGAAGTCTCCTGACTGTATCCTACAAGAATGCTCAAGTTTTGAGCTTCTTTAAATAAAAGACAAGCTTGCATTCCTTTTCTTGTGAAAGTTTCTGTTTCACAGTTTTAACCACATACCTATCCGTATGCACAAATAATACTACCAAATAATAAAAATAGCTGCCTAAATAACTGTTCCGTAGCCTGAACAAATAAGCACCTACATGGAGTAGTTGATGTTTTATTAATTCTCTTTTAAGTATAGCAAGTGACACTTTCAGTGTATCATGACCCTGTCTGTCTTCTGTGTAAGAAAGATTACATTTCATCTTTGGTTACTGAGACACACAGAGCAGGTTGAATTGTGTTGCTTGGCAGTTCTAAATAAAATACAAAAGATGCTCTGTATTTCAGCCCTTCAGCTACACCAGGGTCTCCCATTCAAAATGGCTTCCTGTTCATAATGAACTTTGATGAGAGCTGTGGCTGGGCCTCTTCTGACGGTTGTGTTGCCTCTCTCACAGCTACGTGACGTAAGGCCTGGTTTCCTTTCCCCTTGAGCTGGTGTGGAATGGCTGCAGTTTGGCAGCAGGTATTGGCAGTGGACGCAAGGTAAGCACCAAAGCCAGACAAAAGTGGACTTAAAGAGGTCTTCACACAGAATGTACTTCACAGTCATTATGACATTAAATATTTTGGATTCAGTCTTTCATTACCTCAGAAAAAAGTATAGAGGAAGCTCAGATTCCAAAATAGGTGTGATGTTAAAGAGGTTGGGAGAGAGTGCGCATGAGTACATTCTTGAAAGATACACTTGGTAAAACATGACATGAGGATTAACTTGTATTTGAGCCAAAGTACAGCAGTACCTTTATTTAAATGCATGTAACCATCAAAAATAAAAGCAGGATTTTTCCAAAGTTGGTATTTCTTTGTCAAAACAGAAGGCATGATAGAACATCTATGTTAGTATGGTCCAACCCCACCCACCTGACTCTCACCCGCTCAAAATGTCTTTGCAGGTACAACGCTTACCGCACACCTACCTTCCCACAGTTCCGCACGCAGTACATCCGCCGCCGCAGCCAGCTGCTCAGGGAGAATGCCAAGTGTGGCTTTGAGCCGGGTCTGCGCAGACACTACCTGAGGCTGCGCAGCCAGCTGCTGTCTCTGCGCTACGGGCCCCTGTCCGAGCAGAGCAGCTACCGGGCCAGCAGCGTGCGCAGCTCCCGCACCACACTGGACCGCATGGAGGTCAGGCCCCACACAGAGAGCCTCATTTACCTCACCTTTCCCTTACGCTTTCTTTGTGTGCCCCTGGGTACACAATAATTGAGTGAAATCACTATCAAACTTATGTATGTACGCAAAGAGATTTGTAAACATAAGTTCCGTATGTAATCATAAATCAGTAATTGCAGCTGTAAATCACACTTTGGAAATGTAAAATAATAGTTTGTACATAAGTGATTCTTAGGAGTATGTTTCTGTATCGACACTCGAGATGCTCTGTATACATGCATGACTCATTTTGAAAGTGTCTGTATTTGGGTTTATTTTCTGAATTTTGACAGGGCTCATGCCAACTTGTAATCATGCTTGGTCTAGCAGGACATTGAAATATCAAGCAAGACTGGCACAATAGCTTTGCCTTATTTGGGGAGTTAAATTTCCAACCCTGCAAGGAACCAAATGACAAGGAAGAAAAGAATTCTTTGCACCTGTTACCATTTAGAGATATTGGTTTGTATTTCCACTTTAGATCTAGTTTTCATCTCTCCTCACCTGGGCCGCATCTGAAATCTCATACTACGCCCTATATAGTAGGCAAAAATCAGTACGTGTAGTATGTAGTGTGTCCAAAATCTCAAACCAGCTTAATCAGTATGCAAGCATTATCCAGATGCCATACTGCTTCTGGTGATATTCTGCAGTGTGCAAGGACTGCACTCTGCGCTATCCCACAAGGCAGTTGGGTGGACAGATACCAAAGAAGAAGGCAGCACACACTGTAGAGTTCTGTGTAGTTTGATGATGGATGTATGTCAGTTGTAAACTTCCCGCTATTAGAGTGAAGAAAATAGCTGCTGTCATATCTATGGTAGTATGTCAGAAAGCTTGCGTACTGCACTGAGTAGTAGGCATTAAGTTGACGTAAGGGTGGTACACTTTTCTTCAAATTTAATAGGCATTGATTGGTATACGATTTCAGACGCAACCCTGGTGTCTTCACTGGTGGCGGATGCTAATGTGATAAATCCTGCAGAGTTCGTAGCTCTCAAGGAACAGTCTTGAGAACCCCTCAGTTATGCGAAGAATGTGATAAAGGAACTGCCACTGTGCCTTAGTTTTGCATTGTCTGGTTTCCTCTGAGTTGCACCCTGTGGTTAGCTCTTAGTTAGATCATTAGCCTCAGTTGTACTGGACAGTTAGCTGTTAGTTCCACTGTGTGGTTAGCTCTTAGTTGGGCAGTGTGATTAGCTCTTAGTTGGACTGGGTAGTTAGCTCTTAGTTGCACTGTATGTTTATCTCTTAGTTGGACTGGGCAGTTAGCTGTTAGTTCCACTGTGTGGTTAGCTCTTAGTTGGACTGGGCTGTTAGCTCTTATTTGCACTGTATGTTTATCTATTAGTTGGACTGGGCAGTTAGCTCTTAGTTGCACTGTGTGGTTAGCTCTTAGTTGGACTGGGCTGTTAGCTCTTAGTTGCACTGTGTGGTTAGCTCTTAGTTGGACTGGTCAGTTAGCTCTTAGTTGCACTGTGTGGTTAGCTCTTAGTTGAACTGGTCAGTTAGCTCTTAGTTGCACTGTGTGGTTAGCTCTTAGTTGGACTGGGCAGTTCGCTCTTAGTAACACTGTGTGGTTAGCTCTTAATTGCACTGTGTGGCTAGCTCTTAGTTGGGCTGGGCAGTTGTTTGCTTCCCCAGATGTCCGAAGCTTGGATGGGACAGGCTTCTCCTGCTCCCTCCTCACTGGGTGATCTCAGCTCCCCTGTATTTTTATTTTTTTTTTTTTTGCCTTTTCCTGGACAGGATTTTGAGGAGGATCCCAGGGCCCAAGGAGCGCGAGGTCATCGTCGATCCGTCAGCCGAGGATCCTACCAGCTGCAGGCCCAGATGAACCGGGCTGTCTATGATGAGAGGTACTGTTCTCTACTACACCTCCCTTTCCACCTCAAGCTGTCCCTGGTGTAGGCCGCTGGTACTGTTTTCAATATAAATTGCTATATAAATGTAATTATTTTTATTACTAATAATATTATTATGCTGCACAGGATTTGTGGCTCATCGTTGTATGGGGTGATCATGTTGCCACATGCAAAGAGACAATTTTATGGGAAGTTGACCTGGACATTGGGATTTACCCCCTACTGCCAGTATGGTTTTTACTGTTCAGGATCTAATGTAAATGCCTTTAGTGAAACAAAGCACATTTTACCATCCATGACCCTCATCACTATATTGGGGATTCAGATTGCTGTCAGTCCAGAGGAACCAATGTGTCATGTCTCCTTACCCAGTGCTAACCAAGTCTGTAAATATGTATTTATGCTCCTGTAAAGGAGGCTACTAAGGTTGTGTGTTTCTGTTCCCATTCTCAGGCCTCCTGGCAGCCTGGTTCCCACCTCCGTGGCGGAGGCCAGCCGAGCCATGGCGGGCGACACCACGCTGAGCGAGAACTACGCCTTCGCCGGCATGCACCACATCTTTGATCAGCACGTCGACTCAGCTGGTGAGGGACGCAGGCACATCCTGTCTCCTCTGTAGGGCAGACACTGCCCTGTGGCTATCTCACCTTTATTTGTTTGTAGTATCTTATCTTCCTTAATGTGCATCAGAGTCATATGCGCTGTGGCTTCATAGCTGCAATCTGGCAATTTAACACTGGCACAGCATTAATCATGAACTATAATAGCAGATTTGTTTCACAAATGTTCAAAATGGACTCCTGCTATCTGACACACATTTTCTAACAGTCTCTTTCTTGCTGCACCATACACTGCAGGTGCTATGGGAACAGACATCTTCTGAGTCTATTTCTCTCACAAAATATCTGACTGCTAACAGTCTGTTGCTTGCTTCCTGAGTTTGCGGTTACCATGGTAGTGAGATTGCCGGGGTCATGCAAGGTCATGTTGCATGCTCTCCTGTTGCCTTAGTAGTGACATTACCGGGGTCCTTTCACATACACATACACAGTCACCTTTATTTACATGCTTGTTAATTGTCCAAAATTGAATTCTTCAGCTATACTGTTAAAGACACCTCCCTGTAATTTTGAATATATTTGCTTTTTTTGTCAATTAAATGTATGATTGTGTTTCATTTTAATTTTTAGTTTATACCAGGGTTTACTGGTGTTTCTGTAAATCTGAAGCTCTATGTCTCTGATATAACTCACTGTAACGCACTTGTCAGCAGAATGGGCCACAGTCAGAATATAGGCTGAAAGGGGTGGCAGTGGTCAGATATGGGAGTGGCCAGAGCTGTGGGCTTAGTAGTAGTGACCAGCTTATGCTTTTCTTGCCTCTTGCCCGGTAGTACCGCGACTGCAGTTTGCTAATGACGACAAGCACCTGCTGGCCTGCTGCTCGCTGGATGGTACCCTGTCCATAATGGCGCTGTCCCCGGCCCCTCCCTCAGTGAGGGTCACTCTCCGAGGACATGCGGGACCAGTAACCGACTTTGCCTGGTCCCTCAGCAACGACATCATCGTGTCCACATCCCAGGACGGAACATTGCGCATATGGAACACTGAGGATGGCCGCTGCATCCGTGAGGTGGGAGATCCCGACGCCAGTGAGCTGCTGTGCTGCACCTTCCAGCCAATGAACAACAACCTGACTGTGGTAAGAGCTGCGATCCTGCATGGCTAACGTAGTGCTACAATATATACAGCTGTGTCTCAGCCTGTTCTCAATCAGTCCTACCAAAACTCACTCACTTAATTCACCTTTCTGTGTTTGTAGAAACAAATTTTAAGTACATAAATATAACTAAAAAGGCATTGCTGTTTAAACATTAAATATCATGGTTCAAATGAGTAATGATTCCCATCCGTGAGATATATGGAAGAAAATGTACCCAAAAAAGGTCTATGTGTGGTTCTTATGTGCTAATTAAATGTTTAAGCATCAGCTAGCTACTTTTTTCATATCATTTTTTTTCTGCAATATGCATGTGATGCAAACCGGAGCAGATCTCACCAACAGATGCATAGCCTATCCATTCTAGCTTGTTTTATTGACTGCCTGATTAAAAAATCTAAACATGTATATTCACCTTGCAATTTTAGTTTATGTCAATTAGCCATAGCTACTTTTAGGACATAGTTTTTAACTTATTATTGATCACCTATTTCTCAGGATTTTTATCTCAAAATTGTACCTCCTTTGTGAACTTTCTGATCAAGAGAATATCAACCACAGTGTCAAGGACTGGACTTCTGCAATTTAAGTGCAGTTCTTATTTAATGATTGGGTGTATTAAAGAGCTAGCAGTAAATTTGTTTATTGAGGGAGACATTGATCCAATGTTTACAGGCCAAACCGGCTATAAGTTCTGACCTCTTAAAGTTGACATTTCTCGTAATTACTAGAGCACAACCTTCGGGCCAGTTTTGGCAATACTGGCTGTATATGTCTGTCTTGGGTAGCCCTCCAATCCTGCCAAATTTCATTAAGCGTGAATGTATGGCAGATATAGGACCAGTATTGTACTAACGTATAAACAACATGCAAAACAGGGTGGACGTGTTGGAGTGCTTGGACTGCCTGAAAATACAGAAGAATCTGATCCATACAGCCAGAAAGTCTTTAATTCTATGTTATGAATATTATGTCAGGCTGCATACAGATGTAAAAGATATGGTGCATATGTTTTTTGGTACTTAATGTTTCAGCAGAACACTTCAGTGCAGTACCGGAGTTTCCTCCATTTCACCTGCCTATTCACAGGTGGGAAACAGCAAGCACATCCTGCAGGTAGTGAACATCTCCACTGGGAAGAAGGTGAAGGGTGGGTCGAGCAAGCTGACTGGCCGGGTCCTGTCCCTGTCCTTTGACGCCCCTGGCAGGATCCTGTGGGCCGGAGACGATCGGGGGAGCATCTTCTCCTTCCTGTTTGACATGGCCACAGGTATGGCCCTGTAAATGAAGTGAAACACATTTAGGTTAACGGAAACACTTCCTATTTGCCTTACACAAAGTCCACTTTTGCATTTACACTGTCTCGTTGGACTGTTATTGTTGGTTTATTAAGTCCCTTTGTACTGTAGCAACAAAAGTGAGTTGGAATTTGAGTCCTGGATTCTGATTCTGTGTCCATGCTTTTAAAACATGAAGCCAAGGAAACCAGGTTCCATAATAGTCAGAAGAGTGTCTGACATGGGAGCCATTTTAATTTAAGTGTGTATGTATCAGATGATCTAACTTGGGCATTTTTAGTGGATGAATGCTAAAACTCAAGTCTCAGCAATGTCATTATTTCCTAAAATGTATATGAATAGCAATTTTATATGATTACACCATCTATCGGTAAACCATCCTGGGTCAACATTTTAGGTCACAATCAGCATTTTAACAGAGATTCCCGCAACTATGAGGTTGAATGTTGTCATAGTTTCTAGCTGGAAGAGGTGGGGTGTGGAGGTAGTAAGGTTAAATATTCATGTAACCCAGTTGTCTTGATGAATAAAAACAGTGGAGCATCTTGCAATGATGCTGTATAAAAATGCAATATTTTAATATATATTCTAGTTACAAAAACATCAGTTTTTAGGTGAAAAATGTTTGACCAGAGGGGCGTTTAAGATTCTGTAGGGGTCCAGGGACCCCGCTGACTGGTAATGTTCTGTTGCTTTGTGGGCAATGATGGCCCCTCTCAGGGAAACTGACCAAAGCCAAGCGGCTGGTGGTGAACGAGGGCAGCTCCATCTCCAGCATCTCCGCCCGATCCTGGATCAGCAGGGAGGCACGGGACCCCTCGCTGCTGGTCAACGCCTGCGTCAACAAGCTGCTGCTGTACAGGTGAGCCCTCTCTGAAATGCAGTGTTGGTAGAAAGAGGCAGGATCTGGGGCAGCAGTGTAGTGTAATATATAGAAATGTGAACTGAATAAGAGTGTAAATGTAAATCTGGCGTAGTTAAAGCTAGTGAAGTCACTAGCAAACACAATGTTGGTTGTGTTTGGCGGTGTGTGTGAGTGTTACAGGGTGGTGCAAAACGAGGGGTTGGTCATGTATGGCTGTGTGTGTGTGTGTGTGTGTGTGTGTGTGTGTGTGTGTGTGTGTGTGTGTGTGTGTGTGTGTGTGTGTGTGTGTGTGTGTGTGTGACAGAGTGGTGAATACCGAGGGATCGGTGATGTATTATGGTGTGTGCATGTTTGACAGGGTTGTGGATAACAGGGTTGGCCATGCATGGCGGGTGTGTGTGTTTAACAGGTGGTTAAGAAGGGGTTGATCATGTATGGCGGTGTGTGTCTTTGACAGGGTGGTGGATAACGAGGGGTTGGTTATGTATGATGGTGTGTGTGTGTGACAGGGTGGTGGATAACGAGGGGTTGGTCATGTATGGCGGTGTGTGTGTGACAGGGTGGTGGATAACGAGGGGTTGGTTATGTAATTGCGGTGTGTGTGTGGGTGAGACAGGGTGGGGGATAACAGCGGGCTGGTCATGTATGGGTGTGTGTGTGTGTGTGTGTGTGTGTGTGTGTGTGTGTGTGTGTGTGTGTGTGTGTGTGTGTGACAGGGTGGTGGATAACGAGGGGTTGGTCATGTATGGCGTGTGTGTGTGTGTGTGTGTGTGTGTGTTTGACAGGGTGGTGGATAACGGGGTTGGTCATGTATGGCGGTGTGTGTGTGTTTGACAGGGTGGTGGATAACGAGGGTTGGTCATGTATGGCTGTGTGTGTGTGTGTGTGTGTGTGTGTGTGTGTGTGTGTGTGTGTGTGTGTGTGTGTGTGTGTGTGTGTGTGTTTGACAGGGTGGTGGATAACGAGGGTTGGTCATGTATGGCGGTGTGTGTGTGTGTGTGTGTGTGTGTGTGTGTGCGTGTTTGACAGGGTGGTGGATAACGGGGTTGGTCATGTATGGCTGTGTGTGTGTGTGTGTTTGACAGGGTGGTGGATAATGAGGGGTTGGTCATGTATGGTGGTCTGTGTGTTTGACAGGGTGGTGGATAATGAGGGCACCCTGCAGTTGAAAAGGAGCTTCCCCATCCAGCACAGCTCCAAGCCCCTTCACAGCATCTTCTGCCCTCTCATGTCCTTCAGACAGGGGGCCTGCGTGGGTAAGACCCTCACAGTCACAGGCTCTCTCTACACTACATACCCATACTCAATACATAGCCCTGTATTCATTCATTTAGCAAGCATGTTTTAGATTTTAATGAAATTAGTATTCCAGAATTTTTACTAAATAGATTGTGTTCTTTCCTTGTCCATGATGTTGTTGCCTGAACTAAAACGATTTCAATCCAGACAAATTTTCAAACATATTCACATCATTTGATTAGATATGGAGTTGACTCAATCATTATTAACTATAATCAAAATGAAGGAGAGCTGAGTAACACTGATAGCAGGTCCCAAAAAGCAGACTTCAACACAACCCTTGTAGTAGCATTGTTATAGGTTATGTCTGATATTCTTGGTGGTACAAGTCATAGTTAAACAGGGGCTAACAAGCTACATAGCTTATGGCTAGAATGATGACATTCTGAATCCAGTTAAAGAAAACAATGGAGCAGGATTTCAAAATATCCTATGTACCACAAATGTTGGCTGTTCTAAATAGCTATTTAGATATTTTAGATGGCTATGGTGTTGACTGTCCTCCAGTTGAAATAGCTAGTTTGCATTAGCTAGTTAGCTAACATTATGAATGGCATTTGTACATCTTGGCTAGATAGCTGGTTATTATGCACATAATGTCAGTTAGCTGTTAGGAAATTGGCCAGATGAAGCACTGGCAAATGAGCTAGCTGTGGAAGTTAGTTGTGTTTCAGCCACGCTTGCATATGTGGAATGCCAAAACTTTGTAACAGAACTGGAATACTGTTAAATCCACAGATACACCCTTCAATTAAGAAACTGTTCTGCACTCAGTATGTGCTCACATTATTAAGGATAATGATGTTTGTGAATTATAGTGTTATCCTTGATATATTTATTTGGATAAGCCATTACTGAAATATTATACTTCTACAACAATCACAATCTTCAATTTTGACTTAAGTACACTTTTTTTTTACTGCTCACCTTCTGTCTTTGCTTATTTGTTGAGGCCATTTTAATTCTTTTCTTGAGTTTATCTGCTTTTTTCTACTGTCTATCCACTATTCACTTTGGTTAAGTGTCCATTGCTCCATGGAAAAAAGGCTTTGTGTGTCAGTAAATAATGAAAATATGCACAAAAAGGATCTGGAATGATCCACTGCATTTTGAGTAAGTCAACATAGTTTTCACAAAAAATTCAGGAATGCTGAATTTACGAGATACTCGCTAACCACAATATCACACTGTAACCATCTCAAATAGCACTGTACAGTTTTGTGTTTTGACATACTCCTTTCAGTGATTAAGTTGTGAATGAAAGACCTCATGTCCACCCTCCAGCTCAGGACTTTGGAAGGCAAGGGAAACTTTGGATTCATAAATAAGTTTAAGCTACGTTCTCTCCTCTCTCCACCGTCCCATTCAGTGACCGGCAGTGAGGATGCATGCGTGTACTTCTTCGATGTGGAGCGGAACACCAAAGCTATCGTCAACAAGCTGCAGGGCCACAGCGGCCCAGTGCTGGATGTCAGCTTCAACTGTGACGAAAGCCTGCTGGCCTCCTCCGACGCCACGGGCATGGTCATTATCTGGCGACGGGAACAGAAGTGAGAGTGCTCAGTGCTGAATCAGCCCCAACACCCCCCAAAACCCCTCACTCCACCAAACTCCCAAACTACCCATAATCATTAACCACCCACCCCCCCCACCCTTCAATGGCCTTAAGCTCCTGACAGCCTCATTGCCTCTGTCTCACAGCTTCTGTAGTAACACCACCAGTGAGGTCAAAAGTGTTCATCCCTGTGCTTGCCATGGCAGGAAAATTCCAGAAGATCCCAGGGCAGAGCTCCTCAACTCACCAATGCCCAGGCTTGTCCAAATGTCCATGCTTGTCTTCTAAGTAAATACTGAAGCCAGTGCTCCTGCTCTGCTGGTGCTTTTTGACAAATGTGGGCCACTGTACTGCATACTGCACTAATCCTGTGAGTCATGAATAGAAGATGGTCTGGAACTGCTTCCAGGACAATGCAGTGGGACCAGCGCTTTGTTTCCAGTGGACCCTTGAAGTACATGCCAACAGACCGCTACACTACTGTATGCTTATATTAATATATATTAATATTTGTTAATATATAATGGATTTTGGTAACACTTTGGATTGTGGTACAGTTGCAAATGCTGGATGAATTATCAAAAGCTGTTTTATGCATTTTTGAGAAATACATTGTTGATTTTAAGTTGATATTAACAAGACAGAAAAAGCATTACTAAAGAGCAGCTAAAAACACTCCAGACACAAGCACAAGGCTTGTACCACTATTAGGGAAATATACTGTATTTTGTAATCCATAATCCTTTCTCCCTTCCTAAAATTGCATTACATAACATTTCTAAACAGATCAACAATGGGTTTCTTATGAAAGTATAATGCAGCTATTAATATGGTTTGTGCATTTCTGACTCTGCCTTAATCTAAAGCATTATCACAAGGTTCACTACTTGAGTATCATGTGATTTTATTGTGTCCTGTGTTTAGACTTGTGATGTAGAATGAAAGAGATAAAAGATATGGAGAAATGTGTTATTCTTAAACCTACTTGTTACTTGACTTGAGCAAATCTTATCATCTGGCTTTACCATGAATAAAGAAACATGGTTAATCCATTAAGTGGTTCTTGTATAATTTTCAATTTATAATGTGTAACTGGGATCTGAATCAATATTAGCTCTAAACATGACTTGTTTCATATTTCCTGCAATCTGATCTTCAAGCTGATCAGACGTCTGTTGGAGTCCCTTGTGGTTTATGTTTATGTATGCCCTACATTACATTATAGTCATTTAGCAGACTCTTTTCTAGAGCAACTAACAATGTGGACAAACATTTAAGTGCATCCACTCAATCATGGCTAATACTGCCAGACCTTAGCTAACCAAGACCATCTAGGCAGCAACAGTGCAAGTTGGCTGTGCTTGACAATGTGAAAATACAACTAATAAATACCGTAAGTATATCCACTAAAGCATGATAAAAACCGAGGACAACAGACCTCAAATGGGGTATAGGTATGTGAAGAGTTTTCGATCTGCTTCAGAAGATGGGCACTGATACGGCAGTCTTGACATTAGTGGAGAGTGCATTCCAACGCTGGGCAGCCGGTGTGGAGAGACACTGGAAGGACCAACTGCACCAGAAGGGGACAGGAAGCCCCTCCCAGTGTATTAGCAGATCCGGCAGACCTGCTGGGAGCGTATTGTTTTAAAATTGACTGGAGGTGTTGCCTTCCATACTCTGTAGGCTGGCACCTAGGTTTTCAACTTAACGTGGGCTGCAGTAGGTATCCATTGAGGGGTGACAATGAGCATACTTGGGAAGATTCTTACAAGAATAAGTTGTGCGGTAGCATTCTGATTCAGATGAAGGAGTGCCAAAGTGAAAGTTGGGAGACTTGCACGAGGAAGTTGCAGTAGTGCAGGCGTGAGAGAACAGAGCCTGGATTTGGAGCTGTGTAACAAATGAGGTGAGGAGGGGGAGGATGTTACACAGAAAGAATCTCCACACTAGACTCTGCACCACTACATGGAAAAAGGAGAACTATTCACCTAGTCTTTTAGGAGACAAAGCGTTAGGGTGTCTGACAATGGAAGACAGCTGAATGGACACTCATGCAAAACTTAAAACTTAAATTTACTGATCAGGAAATAGATGTAACAGCCAGAACAGCACAGCTTCATAATGCCATATGATAGTATTGTGACAGGTTTGTGTTCACTTTGCTTCTGTTGTGTAGGGTGAGATGCACATGGGGGCGCTAGTGAACACTCTGTTCAGTTCAAAACATACATTTTTGGAAAATAAAAGGCCTATTATGTTGTCTTGGTCATGCTACATGCTCAGTTTGCTGTTTTTCTCTGTTGAGGGTTTTTCCCTTTGCATAGAGCCAAGTTGTTTAAGGATGTACAGTGAATGTTCTGCCTGAATTTGTGTGCAAAAATAGGGGTGAGGAAACACAACCTTGTAATCAGTTTAGTGCGAATACATTTGGGATATAAAAACCCTGTTCCACGAAAAGTGGGGGCGGTCATTCATTAAGATGATTAGATGCTTAGAGTGCGGTACGGTGGCTCTGAGTAAAACAGTGGGTCACCACTGCTTAAAGCCTTGGTAGTAAGAAATACATATTCAGAATCCTTTTTTTTTTTTTTTTTTTTTACAATAAATGGGAAGATTGTTTTTACCTCTACTTTTTGTCCATGTCTCTTTGATTACTTGTCTTTGTTGTTGTTGTTGTCGTTGTCCTCATCCTCCTAGTCGTCTTCGTCCTCCTCCTCACTGTTGTCTTCGCAACTTCGCCATTGTTAGGATCCATTGTTCCAAAGAACATGGACATGCCTTTAGGCCCTATTTATTGACCCTGCATTTTGGATTTCTGTGTCAACAATTTTGAGGCTCAGGGTTTGCACCTGGAGAAAGGTGTGGTCTTTGATTTTGGGTTGTGATAACTTGAGTTAATTATATTGAGAGCATGTGTTTGCTGAATGAACATATAGTGCAATGAATGATTTATTTGGCCACTTTTTTGTATGGTTTTGCAGAAAGAGTCTTGGATATTGAAACGTGTGGAAACAAGTGAATAGTGTTTACGGTTATGGGAAATGTGTGTGTGCTTTGAGGAATGACGTAAGGGTGTGGGTTTTTGTGCTACAGGAACCAGTTTTTGTGTTTAAGCGATTGAGAAAAACTGTAAACGCCTGTATTGTAATGAAAATGGCCTATCTTCCTGCTTAAAGTCTTGACAATTTTATCCCTCTGACTTTACTTGAGACTTTTTTTATGCTATTTTTTTAAAACTTTTAATCTTTAATTGTTTTTGTTCACTCTGTACAGCACTTTGGTCAACTCTTTGTTGTTTTTAAATGTGCTTTTAAATAAATTTGCCTTGCCTTGCCATGCCTTCGGACCATTGTCCAGTATATATTTGTCTTTTGCAGAGGTACGATGAAGTAAACTTACACATTGGAGATTTAATTCTACTATATTGAATAATTCTAGGATTGAAAAGTTTTGAATAGAAATATTAGAGTATTTAGAATATAATGATAATGGTGGGGTTTCTCTGTCTGTGCTCTGTCTATGAGGTGATCTACAAGTGGCGAATACATTTATAAAAGGGCTAAATAAGGTTCAACTAAAATACATTTGAACAGAGTTAAGTCTGTTGAACAAGGGGGCATAAATGGGAATTAGTTAAGAGTAAGTTCCGTACAGATATAAGGAAGCATGATTTTACACAAAGAGTTATCCATACATGGAATAGGTTGCCAGGTCATGTAGTTGAGGAAGAGACCCTTGCTGTGTTCAAGCCCAGACTTGACAAAGTCTTTGATACAGGTATACATGTAGAAGACAACACCAAGCAAGTCGTATAGATTATTTCCTTCTCATTTTTTTTGATATCCAAAGTAAAAAGAGTTTTAACTGAAGACAAAATAAGATCTGATCAGCAGCTTGTGTTCACTCCATTTAGAAATGAATGAATATCCCCGGTTATGGGTATTGGAAATTCAATTCAAAATTACTAGAGGATCAGATATTTGTAGAAAGAACACAGGCATTTATCACAGATTTGTTCTTACATAACATAGGATCAGCAGACCCTCTTATTGTTTGGGACACTTTTAAATGTGCTTTTAGAGGACACTCAATTCAATTTGCCTCATAAAGACAGAAATTTTTGGTTAAATGAACTAAAAAATTAAAAAAGAGATTGAAATGCTAACATCACTTGTGGACAGCTCAGAGGCAACTCAGGATGTGTTTGACAAATTGGACCACAAAGAGAATTTGAACAACTAATGTATGACAGATCAAGTGTTATGTATTACAAAAATAAAGCAAAATGGATGGAGAAGGGGGAAAAATGCAATAAATTTAAACCTCCAAGAGAGAAATAATGCGAAAAAAATCTACAAAAGTTAAATGAGAATGACTGAAAAATTAACGACACCAGCTGATATTTTGAATGAAGTAGAGAAATATTTTACAGAGATGTTCTCATTTAAGTCCTCACCTGTACCATTAAACAAACCCAACTGTAACTTATTTTCCCCATGCTTATGTTGAAATATCTGATGAACAGAAAGAATCATGGGAAGGCCTAATTACAGAACAAAAGCTTTAAAAATCAATTATGTCCTTTCAGTTGGGAAAAACACCTGGCCTTGATGGTATCCCAGTTGAAGTGTACCAAACATTTTATGAACAAATAAAAAAAACCCTCCTTACATGTTTTAATTTGTCATATGAGAAAGGTATGCTCACGGGTACTCAGCAAGAAAGTGTAATCTCTCTGTTGTTAAAACAAGAGCCGAGCGGCCAATATAAAGATCATGTCCACTTGAAAAACTGGAGACCCCTCACACCTCAGTGCTGTGATGCCAAAATATTAGCCAAATGCATAGCATTTCATATTAAAAATATCTTACCTGATATCATACACCACGACCAGTCCGGTTTTATGCAAGGATGAAATATTGCGAAAATCATTTGACAGTTACTTGAAATTATAGAACACTATGATACAGAAAAGAAACCGGGATTAATTTTTATAGCAGATTTTCAGAAATCTTTTGATAAAATAAGATGGGATTTTATATATAAATGTTTAGGAATTCTTTAATTTTGGAGAGTCTTTAATAAAATAGGATAAAGTTACATATAACGATTCTACTAGAAAAGTTATAAATAATGGTTATCTATCAAAACCCATTGTACTCTCCAATGCTTTCTTATTTGGGATTTGTTCTTAGGTAAGAAAATAATCTACACACACTCAAGAGCACTCATGCACATTTGAGTGCTGACATGTTTGTGCAAAATAATTGGTTATTGTGTTTTCTTCAATTCTACAGTTGTATAATATTATATGATTTAAATTACAATAATCTTTTTTTATCATTTATATTTTAAAATAGCATTTGTCATTATTTTACAAAGCATTATGGTTTTTAAAATAAATAAACACTACGCTAACACTTCAATTCACATCAAGTATGTTAATTTAGTCGTGCTTTCCCGCGAGTCATGGATGGAATAAATCAACTAGCCGCACAGTACATAAAATTCCCCTATACAGCAGGTCCCAGTCAAGAGAGGATTCCATTCTATTGCTGGTCTACCCAACACCATCGGCCCAATAAGACTGCACGCACATGCACATTAAGTCACCCTCTCAACCACGTGTCTCAACTGCAAGTAATGATACTCCATAAATGTACAACTCATCTGCGACTCCCAGAACCACCTTCTGAATATGGTCTCCCACTTCCCAGGAGGAGCACACAACTCCTACATTTTACAAAGCAGTTCTGTGGGTATGCGCCTTGAACTAGGAACTTCTGGAGATGCATGGCTCATTGGTACACACTTTTGAGCAATTATAAATCCCAGCAACAGTGGGCTCCTATTCCTATAATGACTGGTAGACTTTTCTTAGGACCTTTCTCAAGAACAAATTTAAGAATAAATTATAAAGATATTGGTGAATGAGGCCCAATGAACTTGGTTGCCATACCACACAAGATATTAGGTAACTGGGAAAACAGGTTAGACACACCAATCCCATGGAATCAGGCCTTTATAATCCTTAACAAAACAACACTTGATTGAAAAATAAGATATTTCCAATACAAACCAATATATAAGTTGTTGGCAACAAAAAAGACGTTAAATATCTGGGGAATTGACCCATCCTCCCTATGCTGTTTCTGCCAAGAAGAGGTGGAATGTGTAGAGCATTTATTTTGGTATTGTCCATTTTTGCCTTATTTTGGAGAAAAGTTCAAGAATGGTTATCTATGCATGATGTCCATCTTTAGATAGACTTGTTTATAGTGTTATTGGGCTATATGTCAAAACACTCTCCCACAATATACAACATAATTATATTGCTGGGAAAAGTATTTATTTTTGGGTTGACATCAGTGGAGGCTCCAAGAATTGAGAGATTCAAGAACTCTGTCAAGGGTCACCATAGAACTGAATGTCATACGGCACATGGAGGGATGGAATGGGTAATATATTCAAACAAAGAAATAAAGACAATGAATAATTAAGCATATTTTATAATAAGGGAGAAGATAGAACAAGATTTTGTTCTCTGGAGAGGGTGGGGGTGAGAGAAAAAAATGACCCCCAAAGTAGGGTGTGGTGGCAGGATTAGAAAAAAAAAAGTATTTTATAGAGAGCTGACTGTAGTCATTTTGGTGCCCTCGGCAAGATTAAGATTTGGTGCCCCCAACTCCCCCACTCAAAATTCTCTGAGACAAATATAGCGCAGATGGACAATTATTCTCATATTGGCCTACAATGTATGTAGATATATGCTAGTAGAACACAGGTTTGCAAAACGAGAAAACAGAAGTGCGTATTTAAAATGTCAAATTAGGGCGCGCCCCGGTGGCTCAGCTGCAGCTACCTCGGCCTTGCCGCAGCAGCCCAGGTCCGAATCCGGCTTGGGCCCTTTGCTGCATGTCTTCTCCCCTCTCTCTTTCCTGTATTTCCTGTCTACCTCTCTACTGTAACTGTCAAATAAACTGGAAAAAATCCCAAAAAAATATCTTTAAAAAAAAATAAATGTCAAAATAGGATATTTAATCTGAGAGACAACATGGACTTCAATAATAGTGGGGTGGTGATGTTACAACCACAACAAACTTAAGCTCAGTTAACGTGTCCGACCCTTTGACACAGCGCTGTAGTATGGAATCCCAAGAAAGTGCAGGGGGCACATCCACCATGGCTGTATCGCCTGTGAAATATTCTCAAACAAACAAATCATGTATCAAAGAATTAATACATTGATAAATATTACCAGCTACTTTTACCTGTTAGTAACATCCAAGACACTGTAACCACAGATTGAAAGGTGTTGATAATTCTGATCAAGTTCAAACGACTTCGATAATGCTGCTCAGATCGGTATGTGCCAACACAGGAGCAGTTGTATGACAATAATAATATTAAAAAAGATTAGCCTACTTGTAATTTATTGCCAGATAAACCTAATTCCACTCATTTGTTACCACAAATGAAATGTTTTCCGCTGAGAAAATGACAATAAATTCGAATGCCAAATGCATTAAGCCAGTGTTTTTCAACCTTTTTTGAGCCACGGCACAGTTTTTACATTGGAAAAATCACATCACCAACCACAAATGTTACAAAATGGCACTCTGTAGCCTAATACAGTATATATAATTACAATATCCGTAGTATCCGTAGACTCATCAAGTTGCAACGCAAATGTCCTACTGATGCGTATCTGTTCCAAAACATGACTTTCGATGTCTGTGGACATGCCATCAATATGTCTGGCAATTGTGTTATCTGAGAGCGGGACTTTAGCTATGTCTTTAACCGCGTCAGGGCCGAGCATCTCGTTGACAATGGCTTTGCAGGCAGGTAGTATTAATGTCTCTGCCACAGTGTGATTTAGCTACGAGTTCAGCAACTCGGTAACTAGCTTTGATTGCTTTCTCATTTTCCTTTGTGGTTTTTCTCATAAAAGTTTCCTGTTTCTCTGTTTTCACCCAGGCAAACAAAATAGTCAATCAGCTTGTTTTGAAGCGATTGGTGTTTCGTTTGGGGATGGCGTTTAAACTTGCTTGGCACCATGGTGCTGTTGGACAGCTTCTCGCCACACACCAAGCATAATGGAGTCGGGGGCTGCGTTTCAATACTTTTTCTCGTCTCCTCCTTTCCTCCACTCGTTTTCTCCCCTCCTTTCCTACCCCAGAAATATGTGGAGGAAAGGACGGGAGGAAACGAGTGGAGGAAAAGAGGAGATGAACCGAAAATTGGAAGAGCTAATCACCAAAGTCGACGTCGGCTATTGATGAACTAATAATTTCAAATTATTATTTCATCAAAAATCCGAGGATACCAGAGCCAATCACGCTTCTTGAACGCCGCCAGCCCTTTTCATGCATTAAAATACAAATGTCAGTTTCTCGCATTCTGCTCATGATGTAACATAAGCATTTCTACAAGGAATAAATAAATTTACCGCAACATGAACTCGCTCAATTTTACATTGGTAAAATGACCATTTGTATCTTAAAAACATGAATATATCGCATCAAAGTGGTTATGTTTGAAAACGCAAAACAAAAGTTTTCTCATTAATGTAAATTTACCGATTACTGTTTACTGTTCTGGCACTAATATTTAGGTGTTGGTAAATCCCTTGTCATGTTTTAGAACTTTTCGAGGGTGAAATATTCTGTGGGATGGTCATTTAATCTGACTGGTCGTGAGCACAGTGATGTCACGCAGAAATGTGAAAAGACTTCCGCGGTAGGATACATTGATATATTCTTCGTTTGGAGTGGAGACGAGAAAGGAGGACACGGAGGAGGAAAGGAAAGGAGGAGCGAGATTGTATTGAACGCTTTGGAACAGTGGAGGAAAAAGAGAGGTTTTGGAACAGTAGTCAGCTTCCGGGACACGGAGGAAAGGAGGAGACAAATTTGAGTATTGGAACCGTTCTTCACTATCTAGTACTACACGATAATAACCCTTGTCCGCAGTGAGCTTCCTATTTTTTTCTCAGATGGCATCTTCACTATGACTGTTATGCTAGACTCGTGTGAAGGCTGGCAGAGAATTCCATGTAATGACAATGTTTTGGAAATACTAAGTTATAATAACAATGTGACCAGTCAGAGTTACAATTCAGGATATCCACAATTGCAGTCTGACAGCTAAATCTGTCTGACAAATTAAGATATCTGCAAATGCATTTTGACTAGTCGTAATACCTTTTATCTACATTGGCGTTACAGATACCGTTATTCGATTCATCACACATACTGAATGATAAGTGGAGCTCTCTCTACTTCTGTTTTGAAATGTCAAACTTGTATTTTAAGACATCGGGGCTCGAATTCTGACCAATTAAAGCTGTTATGCACGACGTAACTCTGATGGGAGCCTCACAATGGATAATAAACTCGATGATTAGTTTTGCTTTAATTTAATGGTCATTCTCTGAAAACTGCCAGAAACTGTTATGAAGTATAGGAAGTGAGTTTGTGGCAGTAAGCTGGTGAAAAAGTGTAAATGTGACCAATTTCTTAATTTCACTTGTAAAACGTGCTAGTTTGGCAACACATCCAGAAAACGCCCAGCGCTATTATGAATGATGGTTTAAGTATGAGCATGCCACAGCGTCAGGCTGTCTGTGATTGGCAGGTCATGTACAGTAGCCACTCGGGCTCATGAACTTTCCCTCGCAATCCTAAAAAAAGGAATATCGCATACCGCGGCACCATTGACAATACATCCTTATATACTGTAATGCGTAGCCCCCTGAGATCTGCCATGTTTCCACAGCGGATTTCCATAGCAGAGAGCCTATGCATTTACAGTGTTTTGGCTTTACTGTCAATTGCGCAGCAGGATGCTGGAATTGCTATTACTTCTCTTTTGGTGGACTGCAAGGGGGAAGCTCATCTGCAAGAGTGGCTACTGTACATGATTCCCCAATCACAGGCAGACCAAAACTGTGGTACTCGTATAAACCAGATTAATTAGCAGCTACGTTGGTGTTCGGAAACCAGTACGCTTTACGTATAAAATTAAGAAATTGATGACATTCACAGATCGCTTAGCGAGCTAAATAACTGCCACAAACTCACTCTTTCGAATTCCTCTTCAGAGTCTAGCATAACCGAATCCCCTGGATGGTGTCAGGAAATGTTTGATCTTCTTCCACACCTTGGGGGCATGGACCTTTTTCTCCTTGGCCTCCACGTTCCCCTCCTCGGCTGTTCCGACCGCCTGGTCAACAGTAGAACTCTTGTTCTTTTTTCTGCCAAATCTTTTTTTCCAAAAAGATGTACTCGCAGCCTGATTTGGTTTTTCCGTGGCTTCCTCCATGGCAACAGCCGTTGCTTTCCCTTTCTCCTCCTCCTCGATCTCTTCCATGGCCAAATCGGAAATCTCCAAGGCAGATTTTTCCACGGTTGCCATGGCGCTGTTCACGTAATCACAAAGCGCAAACTCGGGCAACTCCTCGTTTGAAAGTACACATTGGAGCAGGTCTTCGACACGAATGCCTGATAGCTGACTGAGTGCCTTCACACGGTCGATCATCTCTTTCCTCCATCCATGTGTTAGCAGAAGGTGGCATTCCAGTAGGCATTCGAAGACCAAGGTTCGGATCGGTTTTCCCGTCACAATGCTCCGTTCCCACAGTTCGTTGACTATGGGCACGATCAGTCTGGTGACTTCTTCTTTAGCTGCCATCTCTTCTTTGTTCTTCCAGAAGTTGCTTTCTTCTCCTAATGATCTCCATTGTCTGCTTGCTCTTAATTTATAGACTTGTGTGTGTGCAAACGTGACATCATAGAAGTTGTGAATTGTGCGGTAAATATTACAGTTACGTCACAATGACAGCCGGACATATCGTTTATAGATTTAGCAGACACTTTCTTAAACACGTCATTATTAATATAAAGGAAAGTGGATGGTTACCGTCTTCAAGAGTTCTAAACTTTGAAAAGCTTGCCAATAAGCACGCATTGGTAAGTGGTTTACTGAGTATTCGATTCCCTTTTTAGATGGTCAGTCTAACAGACATCCCTGTATGTTCATGGTTATAATAACAAGACCTTAGCTATTCCTGTTCGATAGCTCACCCGGTGTCGTCTAATTCCCGGTGAAAGTAAATCCGAAGGAAAGATAGCTTTCGCTGTATTGGCTCGAGCTTACCGTCTTTGCTTTCTTTTTACCACAACTCATATTAGGACCTTCACCTGGATCAGAATCTTGTCGAGGGCCCAGTTCGGAGATTGCATTTTTCCTTTCTAAAAACTTCTCCATCACTGTCACCACGACCTGTCGCATGCGTCACTAATTCTCTTGTCTCCGGCTGCCACCCGGACGAATATTACATTACTCTGCCAGTTACTATATTACAGCACAGACAATCGACAATGGCATATTATTTGCAGATAATAATTAATAAATGTTAAAGAATTTTAAGACTAATTGAGTGAAATTGGATAATTTCTCATGGTACACCTGACGATCTCTCACGGCTCACTAGTGTGCCACGGCACAGTGGTTGAAAATCACTGCATTAAGCATTTAAAACATTATTACTTAAGACTTACCGCTTTTCCTCTGGAAAACTGTATACATGTATCCCCCCAGTAAACACATATCGCTGAGGGAAAACAGCCATCTTTTCCAAAACAACGTTCTTGTAAAAGGTAGCCAAAGATCTAAGCAAACTTTTCAGCAGTATGCCAAAATCCTGAAGGACTTGTTACTTCAGGGCAGAAAATGAGGAAGGGTGTGCACCGGCGAATTTTGATTATTATTTTTCTCTTTTCCTTTAAGGGTGACCAGCGCCCACCAGAAGGTTGTCACCTAGGCGAAGGCCAATATGGCCTTTGCCTTTAGCCGGCCCTGCTTGGATATTCCTTTGTGGAGAGGGCAGGTTGGGCCGAATGGCCTGTTCTTGTCATAACATGTTCTTATGTTCATATTTTTTCTCCATCCATTCTCTGGGCAAGATCAGCCCACATTAAGCTCAAAGCACTAGGTTTGGTAGGCAGTCAAAGCTCATGAGGGCATTTGATTCATTGTGTATCATAGTATATGTGTATGAGGTAAATTTTTTATCTACTCAGCTGGTGTTGCTGTTAACACAGCAGCAAACCACAGAATTAGATACATGGTAGTAACCCCCACAAGTATAGATGAATGTTTACAGCACTGGGATATCGTGAGTCTCACCTATTTAGATCATAAATTAATATTTATATTTAAATGAGGGCACGAGTATATCACTCATGAGGATATAGGATAGGATACTGCCTCTTGCCATCCTGAGTAGAGACACAAAGCATCCCGACTTCATTTGCAGGAAACTATTAAAAAGGGAAGGGACATGCAAATACTGGTAAATTACAATAAGGCCACTTGTGATGTCACAATTGCAGGCAACTTTAAACCACTTGTAAAACAGCCTTTGATGTTCAAATGTTGAACTTTGCAAAATAACACTGATATCAGATAGCATTGACTGCAGGAGACCTTTAAATAAGCATTCCGTGATACACCTGGCATGACCACACACCCAGTTATGTTTGTTAGAAATGTTATATTTATATGTAGTGGTTTAAAGACAAACATTTTCATTGACCTATGCACGTGGATTTCATACACCTGCAAGAGGGAGATTTTACCTGTGGAAAGAAACTGGTTGGAGTGGTGCAAATCTGGGGATAGCTAGCAACCTAAGCAATGGGTCACTGAAGCAAAGTCAAATTCATGTCATCATAAAACACCATTGGTAACAATCTGCCATTAGTACCTGCCTGCTGTGCTGTAACCTGAGGTTCATTACCATCTGTAGATTGGAGGAGGGGAATCCCTTTGTCCTGTCTTGACTACCTCCGCACATTTGCAACGTTGCAAATATGGCCCTCAAAGAGAAGGATCTCGCTGGAGGGCCTCTGCTACAAACTGTTTTTAAAGTTAAAATTTATATGTATAACATGAACAGCTACATTTGCAAATACGTTAATAAATAATGTAGATTACTTAATAACATACCGGAAGGGACCTTTAAACTGCACATATTTTTGTTTTGTTAATACAAAAATTGAGTTTTCTTTATAAAACAAATTACCTTTTTGATTGAATCTCTCTCGTGCCATGTTCACTGATAATTAACATTCAAATTTAGTTATAAGTTTTCAAGTTATAAGTAATTAATTTAATTGAAACAACAAACAATAAACCATAGGGGCCAAACTGGTGTTGGGTAATATGTCTCTAACTTAAAATGACATATCATTTGTGTATTCTGTTCTGAATGGGAATCTTGCCAGAGGTTATTCCATCCAGAACTGAAACAGTCCACCTTGCACTGATGTGCACACCAGACTTTTGTTTTATTTATATGGCAGTATTCCCTTTAAAATGCAGTGGAATAACCCACAAGCCACATAAATAAATATCAATATAAACATATCAATCCAATTCATGTTGATTTGAAATTGTGAGAGACAGAGAATTCAAGTGCTCATTATATGTGGCTCTTAGGGGGAATGGATTCACTCACTTTCCCAAAAGGTTTTGATGCTGAATGCCCTTAATATCCCAAAATGCACTTGATTTCCTGTTTATGCTTGTGTTTGTAAGTTCATAGAAACGGACTTAAACTGATAACCTAGTTCAAATACAGAAATGAGATTTTTTGACATATCATAATGTGTTCACTATACTTCAGGATACATTCTCTGCAACCACTATTTTATTTAACAACTGCTGTTCTGAATTCAAATTAATAAATAAAGCAAGCAGCAGGCCTACATTTCTTCAGTTCTTGGACAATGTTCTCATTAAGTTTAGTGGTCACTTAAAAAACCCACCATAAGGCAAACACTTTTGTTGATAATTTTGAGTGTCTCCCTGCTCAGTTATTCTTGAGGATGAATTGAGCTGACATATACACAGCAAGAGTGAGTCTGAATAGGTACTTTAACTTACATAACAGTACAGCACTTTTCCCTTTGCCGTTGTTCTGATGATCAGAGCTCTGCGCTCACCCCGAGTTACCAACTGCTGCAAAATCTGACAAAAAATGAAAATGAAATTAAAGAAAATGGAAAAAGGGACATTAGGTATTGAGGACTCCAGGTCTTCTTTTCATTTCTTTTAATAATTGGCAGAATGAGCAATCAAAAGAGTCAACACAGAAACACTTCCTTACAACCTCAAAGCCTCTCAAAGAAGAACTGTCATTCAGGATCCCAAGCCCCGCCTCCCAACACACCCACTCCCCACATACAAAAAATCCTACCCATTCCCACTCCCCTCCCCCCTCCCTCCCTCATCACATGATGTGGTAAGGTTCGCGGGGAAGTTTCTCTTTAGTCCTACAGCATGCAGGCAGGTGGGCCATTAGACCCTTCTTCAGCTCTTTGTTGAGGAGGAAGCAGATGATGGGGTTAACACCGGCCTGGGCAAAACTCATCCACACGGTGGTGGAGAGGTAACGGTAAGGTATAGTGCAGGCCTTTACAAAGACCCGCCAGTAGCAGGCCACAATGTAGGGTGACCAGAGCACCAGGAAAAAGAGCGTAATGATGTAGAACATCCGGCCCAGGGTCTTCTCTGCCTTGAACTCCTCCATCCCCAGCAGCCGTCGGTTCTGATTGTGCAGGTTCTGTCGGATCCCCAGCAGGGTTGGTGGCATCGGGCCGCGGCCAAACCCAGCGATCCAGTTGGCCGCCGCCTGGCCTGTCGCACCAGGCCCATGGAAGGTCCAGTTCTGGCTGATAGCTGGCACCATCTGCACAGGCTTCATCTTCCGGTGCTTGTACTCGAAGAGCAAGAGTTTTATGTAGACCACATGAGTGGCCAGGATCAGCACAGCCAGCATCAACATGAAGCCCAGGGTGTCATTGGCCTTGAAGTAGCGGTGCTCAAAGATGCACTGGTCCTCCTCCCGAATGAACTTATAAGTGCCCACGTCAAAGACGGGTGGGAACGCCATGGCAACAGATAGGGTCCACACCATGCAGACGACAGCCACGCTGGTCCAGAAGGTCATGCGCTTGGAGTAGAAGCGGTGGTGGGCGATGGCCATGTAGCGGGTCACGCTGATGCAGAATAGCATGAAGGCAGCGTGGAAGCAGAAGAGCACGGCCATGAAAGCCACCACCTTGCAGCTCAGCACGCTGTACGTCCACGCCGAGCCGCTTTTGATGGACACCAGAACAAAGGGGAAGCAGATGGCTGAGCGGATGGTGTCAGCCAGGCAAAGGTCCAACAGGAAGTAGTAGGGAGCCTTGTGAAAGGCATGGTCCCTCAGTACCAGCAGGGAGACCGCCAGGTTGCCTGCCACGCTGACACAGATTATGAGCCCCAAAAGGACCAGTTTAGCATAGGTGGACACGGCAGAGGACAGACCCCCCACCCTGCCCTCTGCTACCTCCCGGACATGGCCGCCAGCAGGTTGCTGGAGTCATCGCCGCTCTCACTCCCATTGGCCATCCCTCAGTGTTGGGCGCACCGTCCTTCTCCCCCCAGGCCACCTCTGCCCCCCAGTTCTCTGCTCCTCCTGGCACACGTGTGTCCCTCCTCCTGGCTGCCTTTCCTCCTCTGCTCAAACAGGATGAGGGCACTTCATTCTGCATTGCCCCATTTTTTCTTAACCCTTCTCCTCTAACCATGCATCCTCTCTCCCAGTCTTGAGGCCTGTGAACACAAATGTAGCCAGGTTAAAGTATTGGTTCAAAACATTAGAGAACACAGAGAACACATTTTTACAAAATGACAAATGAACTACAACACATTTATCAAAACATACTTTACAGAAACAACAACGATCACACAGCTTATCACCACTCATTATTATCCACGAAGGATTGTGGGTCCTTCGGGTTGGAAACAGTAAAAGGGTCTTAACTTTACCATTGTGGAAAGCTACAATGGAGAGGCAACGATGAACTTGGCATTGCCAGGGAAAAATTGTGGGTAAGCCATTCAAACCAGTCTCATCAATCAATGGTATCCTTTTGGTGTATCATTAAAAATTCTGTATGTACACTGATTATATTGCCAAAGAAGAACTGAATAATAAACAATGAACAACAGTCTTCCATTCAAATTATACAAAAATATAGTGTGCTTAAAGGAAAAGATATGCCATTTTTAACTTTCACATGGTGGGCCTTATTGTTATTGTAGCGCATACGACATTGCATATCAATTTTTTCACAACACTTTTCAAAATTATTGAGTTTATTATGTTTAAAGGAGCTCAGAGTCGCCTCTTAACTGCGCTTTAAAACTATACCCATGCATTGCTGTGTCTAGTCTTGTGTGCGTGATCTATGATATGGCAATACGAACAATACTTAAAGTGTCAGTAGGAGTACAAAGTCATTTAAAAGTAAGTGTATGTGTACTGTATGGTGTACTGTGATGGTCTGACATAATATGTTCCCATCAATGGGGAAATGACTTGCCCAGTTGGGTTTTGGGTTAGGCTGTTAGTTGCAGTTTGTTTTTGTTTGGCATGTGTTGTCGTAATTCTCAGCAATGTTCCCCTGGATACATTAAAGCATTTAGCAGTTTTGTGTAACTGATGCACCCGGCTCAGACATATGAGCCACACTGGACCTCAGTTACATGGCCCATGTTGCTTTGAAAACTCACATATAGAAGTGTAGCTTGTCAAAGTTCATTTTTTAAAAAAATCATTACTACATTCTGGTCTTGGAATTTTATGTTAAGTGCAAAAATTCTCCTGAAACCTTCTACTGTAAGTAAAAGCAAATTGAGAAAAGGTAACCTCAACAGCCAACTTCATTAAGCCAATTAAGTTGATTTATGTACAGAATAAAGCCTGGTGTTCGCAGTGGTTATTGCAGAGGGTCACTTGTTTGAGAATGGCATTAATCAATTGTTTCACTTTAATTTGAGTTTTGAGTGATTTGTACCTTTATACAATGTATTTCAAATTGATTGTAAAATGTGTTAAGCTATGGATACATCTGCTGAAGACAAAGCAAATCAGATTTTATTCTGTGGGCTACTGACCCACTTTATTACTCTATGTATAGAGGTATAATTATTATTAGTAGTGGTTTTAGTGGTGGAAAAAGTAGTACAAGAAGTAGTAATGGTTGTAGTATTAGTAGAAGCAGCAGAATAGTCATAGTAGTCTTAGAAACAGCAGTAGTATCATTTGTAATATAAAGACTAGTATAGGCCATAGTAGTAGTAGTAGTAATAGCAGTAAAAGAAGTCATAGTAGTGTAAGAAGTAGAAATAGTTGAAAAGTGGCAGTATGAGCAGTGCATAAGTAGTATTTTCAGCAGTGGAAGAAGTATAAGTAGTTAACAAGTAGTAGTAGTATAATAAGAAGTAGAAATAGTAGTCGTTGTAATGAGTTTAAGTTTTAAGCATTAACAAATAGCAGAAGTCTAGATCTTGAAAAACAGCCCAGATATTCAGTTGGGAGGAAATGATGGGTAGATGAATTGACAGAAAATAATGAGTGGAGTAACATTTGTAATTCAAAAAACGTTGCTGTCATTAAAAGTGTATCACTGAACAACTAATGACAATAAAAAAAACATGAACCATGTTAGCTATAGTGTCCAGTATAATCGGGACCATGGCAATGGTAGTGACTGAATAGAGGGATGGTACTAAAATAAATATTAATGGGGTGTGTATATACAATAATGTAATGTAATGTAATTGAGACTGATGATACGCTCTGAGACAACCGAAGAGGCCTCGCCACAAAAGACAAGCAACTACAGCTACAAGCCAGTGATGTAGTGTACCAGATGGGGTAAGAGACTTTAACTGAATGAAAAACAAATTCTCGGACAATGATGGACTGATCACGCTAGCGAATCAAGTCGTATAAAGACCACAATGCATGAAATCCTGGAATGTATTCACAGCAAGCACCAGCGACTTTCAAAGTTCCGAGGAAGGGCCCAGATGTCGGTCTGATGGCCAGGCCTCTCACTGGACATTATGAGAGTCCAGTCATTTGCTTCGAAAATGGGAAAACTCAAGGAAAGTAACCTCTCAAGCCAGCGCCACTCCCATACTAACCAACCGCCAACATCTGTGAGTATAAGGGGCAGAACTCTCAGCTACTGTCAGATTATTCAATAGATTATTCAACACATTCAATGGACCAAACAGAATATGTGTCTGGGTTGGGAATCACATGAGAGCTGTGTTCTATTGGCCACCATCGTTCCGATAAAACCATGTCTACCAGGGCTCCAGAGGGGTGCCAGTGTGGTTCGCACTGTACACAGATGATTGTAGGAGCTCAAATGCTGTACATTTAATATTCTGATGATACTGACATCATCAACACCACTAACACCAACAATTGCATCAACAACAGGAGTAAGCATCTATCTGGACCTGAATCCCAGCTAAAGAAATACTGCTGGACTTTCGGCGTGACCAGGCTATGGCCCCAACTCTGGAGGTAAACAAGCAGGCTATAGAGCGCATTGAGGAGTATAAATACAGGTTGAATACACGTAAGTGCACAATGCCAGGATATCGTCCGACAGTCACTATCATACGCATGCTGCTGTTAGCACTGGCGGACGTACAGCCAAGCGCAGTTTTTATATTTACATATATTTTTTCTTTCTTTTTTTTATTTATACAGTACTTTTTTCAGTTGTATGTACGGATGGTTGTAAGTTGCAAGGGTCAGGTGTGGAATTTTGCACTTGTGCCATCATGTCGCCACTCAAAAAGTTTCGGATTTAAGACCAAAGGTGAGTTTATACTCTCCAGGTGCCAACAACGCTTGTTCTTCCTCAGGGAGATGAAGTTTCAGGTCCAGCCAGTCCGTCAGGTATTTTACAGATGCTTTGTGGAATCCATATTGACCTTCAACATCATTGCATGGTTTGAGCACTATCAATCTTAATTCACTAAATGAGATCGTAAGGCTCAAGCAGCTGTCTACTAAATTGTGAGGACATTGAAAATTACATTGCCATTTTACAGTGGTAAGATAATGGAAGCAAGCCAAATGAAATATAAGGTACCAAACTGTAGCTAATGGTGCTAAAATGTGTCAAATGGTGTCTCTAACTTACTAGGCTAATGTTTTTAGTCAATTGACTATATTGTAAGGATCTCGTGGGGTCCATGGACAATACTGTGGAAAAATTCTGCTGCAGAAGACACTTATCTGAGATTGCGAAGAGTGGGACTATCATAAATAATTTTCTAAGTTAATGTTAGCCACCTCTTTCTCTTGGTACTCGATGTAGTTGCTGACTTGAAGCTGAAGGAATCTCCACTGATGCTGAGGAGAGCTGAAGGGCTATGTGGTCCTCAACATTGCTCACAGATGTTTATAATTTTTTAACAGTTTGTTTTTCTACTGCCCCCTTACAATACAGGGTATATTATCTGACTGCCTGTTGCAGAGAAAGACTGTTGAAGCTGAAATACTGAAGTTTTAAATGCATGTTTGGTATGGTGGGTGATGACCTCACTGTGGTGGGCCACTTTTGGAGAAACAGGGATATGTACCTTTTAGCTGAGAGAGTATATTTTATATTCTCACAAGTTGCACAAAAATGATAAGAGTAGCAGGGCTCGATCTTGGTCCAAGTGAAAATGGGCATGTTGGTCTTCAGGTTAGGTGTGGTCACGTGCATTGGTGGTGCATTGCTGTTTTGAATACAACCGAGAGCAATTGCACTTTGACTTACAAGAATCAGGTCTTAAGTTTGCAATTGTTTATAGCTATTTTAAGGGTGCAAAATCTATAGACTACTAATCTACACTCTACTTATTACACACACACCTTAATCTGTTGGCCAAACACAGCAAGTGAAGTGGTGTCAATACCACTTTGATATGAACAAGATCTGTCGTTCCCCTTTTGTAAATGTTACACTTTATCTCCACTGTTTTGGAAAGGCAAGATTTCAGAAATTTCAGGTAGTGCACCAACGATCTGAAGTGTTTAATAAAGTTGAAACTGGGCCTCCAGGTGGCTAGAGTTGTAAAGCCACTCATTCTGTAAGCAAAAGACTAAACCCTGCGATAAGGGGTTTTGAGGCCCACTTGTGCCACTGGAGGTCTGCATTGGCAAGGCAACAATTGACCTAGCTTCACTGGATGACGATAGAGCATCAATTGACTCAGCCTCGGTGGGTGATAATAGGGATAAGCCGAATTAGTTCGGTTGGTCTCCTCGCTCTCTAGCGGCCACACCAGGTCAGGCCGGGCACCTGCAGGTACATGAACTGAGAACATGCTGGCCTTACAATCCTCCAACGACACACCTGGTATGTAATCGGTAGTGTGTCGCCTATAGTATTTATATCTAAAAAAACACTGTGGTAAAATTGAACATTTTTACAGCACAAGACAGTGCAAACATAGCACAAATGAATAAGAACATTTTTGAGCAATTTGGAGATCATTGAAGGCGCTTGAATAAAATGTTTATGTCTACAAAACCAAGCAACACACAATTTGTGTTGGCACAAAATTTAAAAAAATGACTGAGACAACATAAAATTTAGAGCACACAAGGGTCCAGGGTGGGGGGTTGGGGGGTTAACTTCACACAGACTTGAGCACCGTCATGGAGTTGAGACTGTAGTAGTACAGATCTGTTTTCATCAACTTCTGATTTTCTGGCTGGAGTGAATGACATAAATGACAAACTGAATATGCTGGATCTGAAGGAAGGAAACTGATTATATGAGCAGTATAATGTCAGTACTGAATGTAGTTTAACTTGAAATTCAACATTTTAAAATGTAATTACAATTTTAAAATGATTTAAATAACACTGAGCAAATTAAAATGTGTGAGATTCAGAAATCTGATTTATATAAAACTATAAAAAAAAATACAATTTAATAAAATTCACTATGGTAATCAATACAACATGAAAAATAAAAATTCCTTTCTCATCAGTCTGTCCCCATACTTAGCATGGTATTTTCTATAAAGGCCAAAACTGCTAACCTTATTGCCTTACCAATACCGAGGAGTGGGTGGGTGAGGGAGGTGGGGGGGTGCCAATGGTTAATAACTAGGCAGACAGCAACAGTCAAGCCCCACTTATTTTTTTTAACGGGGTGCACACATTATTTATTAAGCAAACTTCTTGAACAATTACTCTGGCATTATTAATGTGAATTCTAATTTTCCTGTGCAAAGGGAACTAGACACGTATAAAGGGGCAGTTGTAGGGTTGCACAAAGGTAATATATATGTGCGTACACAGATGATTTCGCATATGTCATCTTTATCTGCCAAACATGTTTCTCCATTAGCATGTGGATGCATCTGATTATACACCAGACAAGTGTGAAACGCTAATGATGATAATCATTCAAAATGACAGCAGTGTTACGGCGGTGTCTCCAAGGAACTCATGTGTAAATCAATCAGCGTATTTCAGCCAGGATCATGTTGTTATAATGTTACAAAGACTCTGTACGGAAATATAAACACAGGCCCTACATGTTAAAATGAATGTTTAATCGATGAGCAGGAAATCTACCCCACCTACTATATATACATGTATACGCTTACACTCTGTAACATACACAGTTTGCCACACACACGCGGATACATTGTCTCTCCCAATAAATCACAAATCTCTATAATTACATTCACACCTGTACAAGCAACGGACATCGATTAGGCCATATATACCATTCAAAAGATTGACATGCATGATCAATAATAGACATACGCTATGAATGTTAACGCAACATTTTGCAACATCTTACCTGGTTCTTTTGCGCACTGTAGTCAAGACAGGAGGCTGAGAATTTGGATCTAGGCCGTTTTAGCGGCTTGTTGCAGTTAATACCATTATATAAATAAAAAGCACATATTCTCGTAAAATGGCAGTGTCCCGTCGAAGCATATGGTGAGTATAAATTGTAACATGTCTTAACGTCCTTTTTAAGATAAAGGAAAAATACTAAACAAATGCAATGAAAAATTGAAGACGGTAAATAAGACTCTCGTCTCATTCAATTATGTCCCGACAAAACCTAAAAAACACCAACCCTGCAGGGAAAAACTATATGTACTGAACCTTGGGACATGCCAGTAGCGGATATTTTAAGAGGACAAAATAAACACTGGCTTTAATGAACAAAAATAGCGTTTCCTGTTTTTTGTTTGCATGTCATGTCTTCGGAATTTCCATAAAGCTTTGCTCTCTGTCCGGTGGGCGCCACAAAGCAGCCTAAACCAAGTCAGTAATGCATACTTAAAATCACAGATATCGTTTTCTTTTGGAGTGGATGCCAACACCTGAGCCACATTTTTGCATAAGTGTTCTAATCTATCCCAGAAATACAGTCATATGAAAAAACGCCTCTACAAGAGTATGCGAATCCGTGTCTGCTGAAATCATCGCCCGAAGCCCTTGTCACATGCAGTTGCATTTTTGATCTTGAAAAAATAAAATTAATCCACTCCATTCTCCTTCACAAGCGGGAAATCCTCGTCTTCTTTCACATCCTCAGGTCCATCCAGTTGTATTTGCAGACTCATTTCAACCATTCTGTGAAGATATGTACACACAGCGTCTGCACAGACATGTTATGCATTAACACATCCAACGCCTGATTCTCGTAGGTAGGACTACTGAATAGAAATACTATCTTTCAAAATTTAGTCTATACATTTACTGTATCTACCGGCTGTTCAGAATATGGGAAAAACATGAAAACATAGCAAAGTAACCAGGATGAAGCGGCTGTTTGTACTGGTGATTTAGAAAGGGCGGCACTTTAAATTCGGCATTCATCGGTGCATTTCGTTACCAGTTGTAGTCGATGTGACAGAGAGAGAGAGAGAGAGAGAGAGAGAGAGAGAGAGAGAGAGAGAGAGAGAGAGAGAGAGAGAAAGGTAGTGGAAGTGGCAAGGATGTGAAGGCGAGGAAGTGACTGCAAACAGCCTCTACTGCGCATGTTGAGTGCAGAAGATGTCCTCTGTGCATTGAAGGCAATGTTAAATCGGGCTGCTCTGACAGCCAAAAAACCCTGTCAGTCACATTTTTACCATCGAGTAGCGACCATAACCTTTTGTTATTTAACACAGCGAATTGAGAATTATTTGGTTTCCCAGGGCAGTTTTGAGAAAATACTGTAACTGAATTCCCCTTTCTTAACAGAGATTCCGTGGAACTCTACTCTCAACTTGTTGCCCACATTGACCCCTACATGCAAGACATGTGGGAACATCAAGCAACGTTATATCTTCATGTCTTTCACGAGCTAGCGTTGAGGCTGGAAAATAGGGACGCCCACAGTTCATTATTGTCAACTCAAACTGTATTTTATATTTATAACAAGCATGCTTCCTACATTGATAACCAACTAGCTACGTAATGCAATATATGCATACCAAGTGCCTTTCTCGTGATCATATTTAAGTGGATCTTTGTCATGCAAAGTGAATTCATGGTAATTGAAATATCATTAATCTTGTATCTTAAAAGAAATAAAAAGGTTTGGGACATTATTGCATATTATTTAATCACTGTACAAGCTACAAATTGAGGTCATGAACGTAGCGCAGACGTTATTTAAGGTAAATGTGTCATGCAATTGTGTCAAATGGTAATTAAATGGTGGAGTAAAATGTGCCACCAACCATGGGGTAAATTAAGCCAATGAATACATAGTCTTTATTTAACATTTAAGAAAATGTGAATATTACATCGATTGGGGCAGCTTGTGTCCTATGCTTGGGTAAGCAAGCTTTCCCATTCAAACCAATGGATGAAGGATGCTTCCAAAGAAAAGTTGCTGTGAAAAAACTGCCAAAACCCCTCACAGTTGGTGGAACAGCAAGAAGAGAAAAGCCCTTTGTCTTTCAATGCAGTCTTGAAAAGTGACATGTGGAGTGAGCCACAGTGCCAAAACCTGAAGAAGATAAAACAGTCATAATAACACACCTCCACCTGAGTTATTTCTCTCTTAAAGCCACACACTAATACGCACGCCCAATCACCACGATGTAAGGTGATTGGGCCAGTGCTATCAGACTGCTTTCCTGTGCAGTTGTCAATGGAAACACACCACATTTTCATGACTTAATTATAAAAACGCAATCTAACAAAATAGAAAATGATATCTTATGGAATTCAAAATATATACACTACATGAATAAACATATGTGGACACCCCTTCTAATTTGTGGGCTCAGCTATTTCAGCCACACCCATGGCTAACAGGTGTATAAATTAAGCATATAGCCATGCCATCTCCATTGGCAGTAGAATTAATTATTCTAAAAGGATTAGTGCGGAAAATTGTTTGTCCTTGGTTGCAACACTCACTACAGAGACCACACTCACAACTGCCTCTGTACAGGTGATTAGCCTGCACAGAGCCTTAATGCCCAGAGGAGTAGAGGCTGAAAAAGGCTCTCATTGGCTGATAATTAATATTGTACAAATATAAATGTAACAACCTCACAGGACTAGATCCCTGGATGCTTAACACCATATTTATAGTGAATTAGTTCATTATTGTGGGAGAGGAGTATTTTAATTGCTTTTCAAAAAAAAATCAAAATGGTGAAAAATCAAGTGTGGTGGAGAGGAGTCTTTTGTGACTAGCAGGAATTTTGCTGTGCATGTTCTCCCATCTATGTCCTGGTTGTGCTAGCTGAAAGTTATTTCATGGTCACTGAACCAAAACAAGAAACATTAGAACAATAAGAACAACCAGAGATAGGGGGTTACAGCAGCATGCCCTTTGTTGTCTGATTAAACATGTTTTTCCCAGTCAGTATTAGTACCTTTAACACAATTCTAGCAGTTCTAAAACTGACCAGGTGTTTGTAGCAAGCAGGACCACCTCAGTAAAGATCAAGACAAGACTAAAACTGTTCCTGGTCAAGACAAACACCGAGACCAAAGGAGTTTGAGAAATAGACAAGACTAAGACCAGAAGAGTCTTCAGAATATTCCATTTCTTGAGTACCACATCCATGCTAGCTAAATGGGGTATCCATAACTGAGAGCTAAGTGTGGAGGGAACATACAGCAGATGACCTGTCAATAAGAAACTACAAAAAATGCACATAGAATAACTTACTACTTTTATTTAATATTCATTATTATTATTATCATCATTGTGAATATATTGTGTATGTCTTTTGCACTTCACTAAAGCAGACCATTGCTGACAAAAAATATATTTACAATAAAGGCAAGTTTGGAATTGCTTACAATATTCTTGAAGCTGCATGCTCTCTGCACTGTGTTTAGATTATAATGAAACAAAGACATTTACTACTACAGCAACATTATAATGCAGGGTTCATATAGCAATGCCTGGAAAAGCTACTGCTGATACTCAAGATATTTTCTATATTTTTCACAGTGGTGGGAAACTCTTACACCCGATTTAATCATTGTGAGTATCGTTAACACTCCAGCTGTGACCAAGACTTTGTACATTTTAGATACAGAATTGAAGTCAACGAGCATTCGTCCTCAACTTCCACTCAGTCACTTCAGCTTCAGTTCCTTGTTTTTTGTCACAAACGTTGGCTTTTCAGCGATTGCCAAACTTTAATTTCCAAATTATATGCGAAGGGAGAAATCAGCCATTTGCTATGATTGCTATCAAGTTAAGGATAAAGTTTTATTGAATCCAGGGCACATCAATTTAGAAAGGAAATATGACATGTGGATATGACATTTATCAGCACACTTTTATTCGGCTTACTGCATGCAGGGGCTGCAGCTGGAGGAATAGCTTCATCCCTCATACTCTGGAGTGTGGCAGAACCTTACAGGCTTTTGGGTGGTGGAGCAAGTAAAGTCACGTGTCTGTGGTGCAGTCTCACAGCTAATGGATGGTGCCATCACTAGCTATGACCACTACTGGCTCAGCATGGCGGGGAAAATATGGGTCAAGGTAGGGCTGGGCGATATATCAGATCTATTCAATATACTCCAAAATGTTTTTCACTAGATACAAGAAATTGCCGTATTGTAATATCGAAATAGGGTTCGTCTGCAGTGTAATCGTTTGCGTGTTTGTTTTAAAAGTTGGCAGTGTTTAACAGGCGGAAGTTCTCTCACTTGTGTGCTCTGAAAATCTCTCAGACACTCATATCACTGTAACCAGCGCCCATCAAACGTTGTCATGTCAGGTGTCCTGATAGTTCAAAATGGGAGAGAATCACGAAGAGTGTTACCGTTATAAGAGATATGCTGTGTGTGCAATTATATTGTCTGAACAATTTATTTGAACTTTACAGCAATTATTAAAAGATATGCTGTGTGCAGTTGTGTTTGAACAAATAAAGGCTGTTATTTAACATTATACTTGGTTTTGACTTCAACTCAGTTTTTTGGATGAAATATTGAAATATTGAGATATGTATGGTATATCGCCATTTTTCAAAAAATATAGAGACATTGTCTTAAGCCACATCGCCCAGCCCTAGGTCAAGGTGGTTAAATCATCATGGATGGAATAGTAGGCAGTAGGGTATTGGTGTCACATCTGCAGTAGAAGAGTCCTAATGCTTGTTGCTACATGCATAAATATGCCTGGTCCTTCCTGGGTGTGTCAGAGAAGGTCCCTGGGGAGAGGCTGCTGGGAAAAAGGGAGGGAGACATTTTGCAAGAGTGTAAAATCTTCCTGTGCTACAAGGAGGAAATGAAGGATTCGGAAGGAAACAGTTGTCAAAAATTAAGCAGATGAAGACATCATGAAGTACCACTTAGGAGTCCAAGGTTGTTTGAAAGCTACACCTGGCCACAATAAGGAAGATCTATGGGTGGGTATCATTGGCTCTTTCTGTCAGTTTACCACCTCTGATCCTTTAGTCTGGAAACTGGCTGTGAGGGGTACCTAGTGGACTGTGCTTCTTGTATGGCCTTTGATGGTGCACAGAGCAAAGTTCCAAACTTTAAACATGAAAATGACTATTTCATGTTTAAAGTTTGGGTGAGGTAAAAAGTGCAGGACAGGATCCAGGAAAGACACAGCGAGAATTTGGGGTTGGTTTTCCTTAGCTTGTGCTGGGTGGGACATTAAATGCTGATTAAAGGATGATTCTCTAAGCAGAGACCGGGCCCCATGATGTTCCTCCGCCTGCCTGAGACCCTGTCTGGACTGCTCCAGCAGCTTCTTTACCAGCAGCACAAAACTCATTCACCTGCTCAGGTTTTTCAGCTTTTTCTGTCTGGAGCCAGGCTTTCAGTCAACAAGTTCTGAACCCTGTGTTCTTGAGAGTACATTCATTACCCTGTTTGCTCTTAGCATTAGCCTCCATATCATGGATGTGGTAAGCATCCATGTGGTGCCTCATGGAGACCTCAAGGTTTTAAATCACTGTCTCAAATCTCTACCTCTGTGAATGAAATATTCCTATCCTTGTCAGCCGGCGCTATGTGCCGGGGATTGGAAAAACACACAGATGACTGGTTGTCGATCATGTTTGATGTTTCACTCTAAGGAGATAACATCACTGGCTGTGGATCAGGTGTGTGTTTGGCTCTGAGCGGATGGCACTCCATGTCCCAATGCCTCCCAGGCAGATCTGCAATTGGGGCTTTATTGTTGTGGCTACATGCACTGTCACACTCCTTGATGATCCAATCATCTTTGTTAAAATCAGAATCTTGTTTGCTTTCATGTCAGGATTGAGCTGTTGGGGGCTTGATAGTTTTGCAGGACCTCTGGTTCAGTAGTTGAAAAGGACAGGAATTTTTTTACTCGGGGATGCAGGAGGACAGTTTAACATTGTTTATTTGAAGATCTGCGGCTGACATGGCAGAAGATCTGGGTTTGGCATCTTTAGTCTGTAAGGCCACAGAAGATAAACACAAACAAGCATGATTGTCTCCACATTTTTATTTCAAGCTTGGATGTCATTACATGAACGATTGGATTCACTCTCGACTGAGAGTCAGACAACAGACTATTAAATGAGTAAGCACTATTGTTTTATATCTGGTGTCCATGCAAGTGTTCCAGAGTGTTGTACATGCCCCTAAAAAATGTCCTGTGCAGATGGATAATGTAACACCATACAGAGATGGGCTAATTTATGCCACAGCATTTAGCTACATTAAGCCATGGCAGTGTTACATTTAGCTAATTTAAGCCTCAGAAGTGTTACATTTAGCTAATTTAAGCCTCAGAAGTGTTACATTTAGCTAATTTAAGCCATGGTAATATATTACATTTAGCTAATTGTTGTTGTTGAGTTGTCATTAGCCTCTTGGCGAATTCTTTGAATTTGCCTTCCCTGGTTAGTCATTTTAAAAGGATAACCTGTTCTGTGCAGATTGGGGGTGGTGCTGTGCACCTTCCACTTTGTAACAATTAAGCTGAAAGTGCTCCTAGGAAAACTAAACTTTTAATTCTGTTTGTACCCCTCCAATGATCAGTGCCTTGCCACAATTGTATTTTGAAAATTTTTAAAGCTTCAATTTCTCAATGGTATCATGGTCTTAGTTGGCCTTTCCATGCAATGAAAGCGTTGCTAAACTGTGGTAGCTGTAGAAGTTGCCGGTTGGACTTTCCTTCATGCTGATACAACAGCCTTGCTATGTTATTAGCTAAAGAATAATACACTCAAATTGTAATTGGAAAAAGGACATTTCCAAGCATGCCTTCAGACACCATTCTAATGCCGCTCTACTACAGAGTCCAAACAAAGCCACAGACAAGAATATTAAAAGTAATAGTTTACATTCATTAACCACAAAGCTACAGACAATAATGCTAAAATGAATAGCTTATATTCTTTAGCAACCAAGCCACAGGCTAAAGTGTTAACAGGAATAGTATATTTTCTTAAGCAACCAAGTTACAGACAAGGATTTTAAAACCAATCGTCTATATTCCTTAGCAAGAATATCATTTTTAATATCTGGGCTGCTGTAAGTTAGGGAAAGCACAGAAATTCATGCTCTTTCCACCACAACCAGAGCCATACGGTAGGGGGGAAGGGACACACAGTTACAGAGCAAGCAGGATGCAATTTACCTAAGTTTCTGCTGAAGCTTCAATCAGCTGTGATTCAAGTCAACCATCCAGCAGGGACAGGGGAGCAAAAAGATTATACCAAATTAAAATTTCATTAGGGCATCCTCTCTTGTGATTTACTTTCCTTATTCTTTTATTGCAATTTTTAACAATATACCACCTGGACGTGTCCAGTTCTCCCTCTCTTATGGGAGTTTAGCAAACATCTGCATGCAGAAGTGGAAAAAGGTGTAGTCCAGACATCTGTCACATTCAAATCCTTTGCCCAGGGACACCAGATATCATAAATTAGTCACAGTCTAGCAAAGTATGATGTTCTTAGCTGCAGCACTGCACAAACACATCTCACCTGTCATTTCATCATGACAATCGCTTGATAAGCGCTTGCTCCACTAGCTACACAGTTCCCGACTGAGAATGAGAGAGACTTCCGCAATTGTGATAGTGGATGAAATGGTAAAAAAGGAAGAAATACTGATGTACATACATATGTACATGCAGACGCTGTAAGAGACAACTGGACAATCAAAAGGATAAAATGTAGACTAGGTAGTATCAGACACCCAACAGTGTACACAAATATCTTACTCCTTTACTCAACAACTTCTCAACCTCTTAAATTAGTGTTGGAGTTACTTGGTAGTTAATGACTTAAATCATAATTAAGAAACTGCAAATGTTTTGTGGTTCATGGTTTAATTAAATTAGCATTTATGTAACAAACACCCAATGACATGATTTCCTGTGGCATTTTCTGTATTGCATGATTAACCAAAAGCTAACCAGAAGAAAAGTCATTGATCTCAAGGTAATGCATAAGCTTAAGTTAGTATGTTACAATAAGCTTTAGGTAACGTGTAAGCTAACGTGAAAGGATTTAATTTAAGAATGTTCTGCAGCGGACTAGAACAGACTAGACCCCTTGCCTTGCAAATTTAGTTATACTTTGGAGAAGTAATTTTGTATACATTAATTTTTTAAGTATTGACTATCAGTAAAGAGGATGAATTTTTAGGATGTATGTGACATAAGTGTGATGAAAAATTGCTAAATTTTGGCAGCTAGCGTAAAGTCTTTGAGGAAACGTAGTGTTCTAAATGTGTAATAATAAAAATATAGATTGCAGATGTCTGTTATTTTTTGGCATTCTTTTGCTGTTGGTATAATCAATAAACAGCATTTAGACTGATAGCTATTGTTTCTTTTGTGCATAGTAAATATACCCATATAGACTACCACAAACCTGGTCTGTGCCAGCAGAGCCCAGAGGACTACCAAACAAATATATTTATGATTTGTTCCCTTTGCTACAAGTCTTCGTTATAAATATATGTATGATGTGATTATTGCATCAGATTAAGAAAGGTGTTTTCTGGCTGCTAGAGATCATTAGTTTTTTTTCTGATCTTTTTCTTATGTTATTAATCCTAATAAATGTTTGTTACCCCATCCTACAGCTTTCAGGCTAGAACTATGAGACTTAGCTAGTAGCTTCAGTCTGTTTTACCTTGAGTTGCTATGCAAAAGATTTTTGATACCAGAATTAACTTTACAGTTATTCACAATTGAAATGAAAGAATTCCCCATACAGACAGAATGGAGGAGTTCACTTTCACTTTGAGGTTATGCCTGATTGGTCAACTGCTAGGCTGCCTGACATCACATTCAAGCTACCTGATTGGTTGTCCACAGTCTGAAAATGAGAGTGCTGTTTTATACATGGATCACAAAGCTAAGCCTTGCTGATAATGACTACCAATCACAAGCAAGCTGGCAAAAAGACTCATAGAAAACTAAACATTTAATAACTTGTAGAATCTATGTGATGTTAGACATTCTGCTTTATCAGTGGAAGTTATTAATGATGAACAAATGCTGATATTCAAACTGCAGGTAGATGAAATCCTACAGTCCTGATAATGGAATTGATTCATTTTTATGCAGCTAGTTAACATGTTTTCAACTTACACTGCTCAGCTACCTGCTCAATATTGATTGTACACACTTCTGCTTATCTGAGTGTGTGATCTGCAGGTTTTTATAGCTGTACTCCATTTGCCCCTCCCTGGCATTCTGTATTCTGTGCACTGCATTTATGAGCTTTTGGACTGGCCTTTTAACTTTTCCACAAAATCAGAACATGGCCATCAACCACTGAAATGCATGCATTTTAGCCTTCTTTCATATAGCAATTGAAATAAACTCTCAAATTAGTCTGAAAGAAAAAAATCAATGTACTGTGTGGTGGCAATGAGCACTGACCCAGTGACTCACATGATGGTTTCCTCTACCATAACAGACCTCCACCACCATGTTTAACAGTTGGGAGTGGGCAGTTTGAGTTGAAAGCTTCTTTATCTTTCTCTAAAGCAAAGAGCAGTAAAGAGTAAATCGTCTGATCATATTAGTTTCTTCCACTACTCAGAAGGTCATACTTACATAAGGGACATTTATGTATTTGGGATTTCAGCAGTGACAGAATGGCAGCCAGGCGCAGGGACGAGTAGAGGTATTTTCAGCAAATGGATGAAACTCAAACTAGAGCCGTGCGCGGGACTGTTTCTTAACCCCACTCCCGCCCGCTCCCGCAAAGATTGTGACCGCGCCCGCCCGCTTTTTTTTGTTTTTTATTTATTGAAATCATAGGCTACTAGCTCCCATCCTGACAAGAAAAGGATTAGACACGCAGGAACACGAAGTAAAAATAGAAGCATTTAACCTTTTAACACTATTTTAACAACTATTTGTGAGGTAATTTGGTATTAAGTTTCGAATAAAAAACAATAAATAAAAAACAAAACAAAACCAACCTAAATCTAAAAAAGACTGACTAAGGCTTCTTCTACTAAGTGACTAAGTTCGTATTTTCTTCAAAATGCGTCTGCAAACTGACTGCAAACTGAATGCACTCTCGCACGGGTCGCTGGTGGCAGGAGTTCAAAGAATATGTCGAGCCAGTTTAGACAGCACAGGGAAATGTTGTCTGTGGAATTTTAAGACATACAGTTGGCAGTAGGAAATGAGATCATGAAAATTGTCAGGTTTGGCACATAAAATACATAAAGTACACGTGAGTGATATTTAGGTAGATGTTTTTTACTGTGTTTTAAAAATTAAATATATTATTTTAATATATATTTTTAACATTTTTTTTATCCCGCATTCGTCCAAGTCCAGCCCGGGTCGGCCTAAATACATCCCCCGCCCGCAACATTTGGGTTTGGTCCCGCGGAATCCCAATCCCATTGCACACATCTAACTCAATCTGAACCAGTGGTACTTAAACTGGGGGTATTTCCCTCAGCCAGTAGGGGGCATCATTATACTTTAGAATTACATTAACTTTTCTGTTTACCTCAAACATTTTATGAGATGCTAGTCTCTAACACGAGTCTTTTGTTATCAAAAGGAGCAAAAAATAAAAATAAAAGTCAGCCTCTGAGAATAAATCACCGTGGTTACGGACAAGATATTAGATACATTTAAACATTAACTTCAAAGTAGAGGTTGTCAAGTATGCTGAGGAAAATTCAGGTAAAGCAGCAGTGATGCAAAAAGCGTCAGAGATACACCAGTTCTGGTTATTTGCTTCACAGTGACACAGATCAATAGGCTCACGTTAGCACTGCAGCCATTTTTAAGAAACCGTTATGTATTTTCACTCATCTTTATCATCACTTCAAGCAATTAAACCGGACTACTAATTGAGGTTTTCATTATTTCACACAATCTGTTTGCTGTGTTCATTGTGTTGTTGCTTTATATGATATATATTTGCCACCACACCTTCCACCTGCTAATGGTTACTTGTTCTTGGACCCTTCCTGTTTTATTTTGGAAGGCATGCAGTGCCTTATAATGCGCTCTGCTCAACACCATTGCATAACAAAACCAACATTGGTCCTTTTTTAGCATTTATAAAAAAATATCTAGTTATTTAAGATTGAACTTATGCAAATGTAAAACAGAAATGTTATGTTAGGACTGCTGATTTAAAAACATGAACAACATTGTAAGACAAATGCTGAAGTTGAGGCAGATTACGCAAGTTTTTAGCAAAATATTTCACCTTGTTCATTGCTCATTTGTATTTGATGAGGCATAGAGTCAGAAGAAAAGAAATTCACTTAATAACATTAAATACACTGTTAGCCCAGAACCAAATGTTTACTGGCACTTCAAATGTGTTAAAACGTCATTTGCTGAGGAATCTGGAAAAAAAAAATCAATTGAATTTCAATGCCTGAACTTAAACCTGACAGTTGTAGTGCCTACCCACTTGTGGTTCTCTTGCTTCCCTTACAACAAGTTCAGGTGATTACTATCAGGAACCTACACGCCCATAATGTTTGACCCCCTAAATATAACTTATATATAGCAGCTACTGTAGCATTCAGACACACGCAGCCAGAGGCACAAAATGGCAAGAGTCAAGACTGGTGTCATATATGTAATGAGTATTGGGTAAGCTTTCATACCTGAAAGAAATGAGGAATGTGGGGAGTACATCATGGATAGAAAAACAAGAAGAGCAGCGTAAATCAACTGTAAGGCCTCAAACTGCTATCTTCTGTCCTTTGATCTGTTCTGGAAAATCCATGCTGTAACACTTTACCTGTGCTTCTGAGAGGTGAGGTCTCACTGATACTCATGGATTACCTGTGCTTCTGAGAGGTGGAGTTTCACTGATACACATGGGCTACCTGTGCTTCTGAGAGGTGGGGTCTCACTGATACACATGGGTTACCTGTGCTTCTGAAAGGTGGGGCCTCACTGATACACATGGGTTACCTGTGTTTCTGAGAGGTGGGGTCTCACTGATACACATGGGTTACCTGTGCTTCTGAGAGGTGAGGTCTCACTGATACACATGGGTTACCTGTGCTTCTGAGAGGTGGGGCCTCGCTGATACCCATGGGTTACCTGTGCATCTGAAAGGTGGGGCCTCACTGATACACATGGGTTGCCTGTGCTTCTGAAAGGTGGGGCCTCACTGATACACATGGGTTACCTGTGCTTCTCAAAGGTGGGGCCTAACTGATACACATGGGTTACCTGTGCTTCTGAAAGGTAGGGCCTCACTGATACACATGGGTTACCTGTGCTTCTGAGAGGTGAGGTCTCACTGATACACATGGGTTACCTGTGCTTCTGAGAGGTGGGGCCTCGCTGATACCCATGGGCTACCTGTGCTTCTGAGAGGTGAGGTCTCACTGATACACATGGGTTCCCTGTGCTTCTGAGAGGTGAGGTCTCACTGATACACATGGGTTACCTGTGCTTCTGAGAGGTGGGGCCTCGCTGATACTCATGGGCTACCTGTGCATCTGAAAGGTGGGGCCTCACTGATACACATGGGTTACCTGTGCTTCTGAAAGGTGGGGCCTCACTGATACACATGGGTTACCTGTGCTTCTCAAAGGTGGGGCCTAACTGATACACATGGGTTACCTGTGCTTCTGAAAGGTAGGGCCTCACTGATACACATGGGTTACCTGTGCTTCTGAAAGGTGGGGCCTCACTGATACACATGGGTTACCTGTGCTTCTGAAAGGTAGGGCCTCACTGATACACATGGGTTACCTGTGCTTCTGAGAGGTGAGGTCTCACTGATACACATGGGTTACCTGTGCTTCTGAAAGGTGGGGCCTCACTGATACACATGGGTTACCTGTGCTTCTGAGAGGTGGAGTCTCACTGATATACATGGGTTCGGGCTGCTGCATGCTTCAACTGCACTCTGGTTGGGAATGGTGAACCGTCTAAAAGCATCAGAAAGGGCATTGGATTTGTGTGTTCTGCATCAGGAATTTTGTGGATTGTGGAATTTTGACACCGATGTCGATGCCCACTTTCTGCAGTGATTGGCTACTTCCCCTACTGCTTTGAGAGCTCACCATGGATACCTTCAAAGAAAAGCTTTACAACAGCGTTAGCAGGTGTCTACATCTGTTTGACTTGTGAGTGCAGAGGCCGTCAGGAATTTTGAAATAAACTGGATCGCAGAGGCTGTGGGGTACTCCGTCTGACCCTGATGTAAACACTTTTGTACACTTTGAAGAAGATTTGAATTACATCTGAAATTACTAGGGGTGTAACAGATCACAATACTCACGGTTTGCATCGTATCACGGTTTTTGAGTCACGGATCGCATCATTTTTCAGATCAGCAAAAAAAAAAAAGGGAGACAAATATAACTTTGCTTTTCCATTTATTACTTAGAGAACTTAAAGAACACTTAAAGCAAGGAACTTTTGCCCACGGTTTTAAATGAGGCCTTTGCCCACAACATCAAAATAAGTAAAAAAAGAAGTAAAACAAAGCAGACCTGAGCTTATAACTTCAAATTCCTTTTCAAAAAGATGAGGATGTTTACATTGTCGGGTAGAGGGTATTCACTATGTCCCCTGCTGTGGGGAACACCCTGTTGCTAGGAACTGCAGTGCCAGACACGGCGAGGTAGCGTCTTGCCATCATGGCGATGTGACGGTATTTTACACTCATCGCTTTTCCACCATGGCAGTGGATCACCATCCACTGGAATGCCACTTGCTACCTAGGATGCCACCTCCTCTTTGGTGGTGTTGGCAAATGTCTTGCCTGTGTCCTTGCTCACAATGGTCTCCCTGAAAAGCTCCTCCATGGCCGACTTCTTTCGTGAAGGAAATGCCTCTGAGTCTGCTCCGGTTGCTGTCCGCTCCGTGGCTTAACCCTGCAGAAAAACTGACTTGATCTATTAAACTAACTAATTATTTATTTTCATATTTTATAGAACTATAATTGTGGAAATAACATTTAATAAAAGCCATTTTTATTCAAAATAAAAATGGATGATTCTAATAGCAATAGCATAGACTACGACTAGACTGCAGTATATTTATTATTTAAGTAATTCAGTCATATTAATTTTTTTTTTACCTCTTCAGTGGCCACAGTCTCAGTGGTGAGATCACTGTATGTATCCTCTGGCGTAGGGCAGGGTCTTGGTGAGACAGGGACTTGAACCTTGGATCCAGTGCAGTGGATTTTCGAAGGTAGTCCTGTATATTGGGGGTCAGTGTATCTGGGGTTCAGGTCCCCTCTAGTGGCAACCTTGCCATCTCTAGTGATGGTGCTGTCTTTCTCACATGGGACCATGGACAGTAGAATCCTAGTCTTCAGAGGCAGGATCATGGACACAGATGGTGCAGTTTCTGTGCCCAATAGGGTTGTAACTGCTCCGAGGGGTTTGAGCACCTGCAGGACCTCCTCTGCCGCTTCTTTGTCTTTGATATCTTCCTCAGGTCTTGCCTGTTAGCGCAGAGTATACAGCTACCTGCTGCTCAAGACAGCGCTCCAACATGTCATAAGTGGAGTCCCATCTTGATGTGACATTGTGTATGAGCTTGCGAGTTGGTAGCTGCAGCATTTCTTGCTTGGTCTTTAGCACATGAGAGGCTGTTGTGTTTCGGTGGAAAAAGGAAACCACCTTCCTGATCCTCCTGAGGAGGTGGACCTTCTAGTTCACTGAGCTTCCTCTCTGGGATGCTAAATTGATCACAAGTGCAAAGCAAAGCTATCTGTGGCACCAGTCCAGCTTCTATCACTGCATTTACTTGGTTCTTGGTATTATCTGTGGTGACTAGGATCTTGTTATTGGGCCTCTCTAGCTTCACTCTGCTACTGCTCCTACCAGTATCTGTGCCAGATTTGTGCTTGTGTGACTCTCATAGAGGGGACATGTCTGTAGCACCAGGCTTCACATCTCCCACTCTGCTGTGATATAGTGAGCATTCACAGTTGTGTAGCTTTCTGTTACCCCGGAGGTCCACCCATCTGTGGTGAGAGCAACAGAAGATGTCTTGGATAATTCGTTGACAGTTTCGATCTTTTCTTGTTTATAAAGATCTGGCTCGATCTTCGTATTGAAGTGGGTGTGCGAAAGGATCTCGCAGTGTGGCTCAAGCACTTTCGACCATGTTTTTAAACCCTTTGTTGAGTTTGGCCTCATGTCTGCAGCGATAAACATCCCAGTAGATTTGCTAATAGCTTTAGCCCGGTCTGATTGTGCAGCAAAGGGCTGCTTAAATGCTGCAGTGAGAAGTTGTTGCTGTTGTTTCTTGGCTCCCAGTCCCATCACTGACACACCAGGGTGATGTCGCTTCAAATGTATCGCCATGCTCCATGTATTGCCATTGTCATATGGCTTTCTTGCCTACATACCGTTTTGTCCATCACCCTTCTTCCGTCATCAGTATATTTTACAGGGAAGCCAAAATACCCACACACGCGACTTACATGGTTTGGGAGGCTTTTCAAGTTCTTCTGCTGCTCCAGTAGCCATGACTGTCGCTGTAAACTGCTTTTAACATGCTCTGTTCACGTGAACACACACATGCCCATCCACATGAACACACAACAGGTTTGTCTGCATCTTTACTGCAACTCTGCGTTGTAATGGCACTATTTTGTTAGAGCGCAGAGCGCATTGATATGATGTGTGATGTTATTCATGTCAGACATGAGTTCTGATGCGTTATGAGACTAACATGCCATGTTCAGTTGGATGCCCCTGCATATAATCCAGTTAGTCATAAATTCTTTAAAAGACAATACAATGGATGTTATTTGTGTTTGTAAGACTAAACTTTGCCTTGAGATTTAGGGAATTATTACCTAACAGTGGCAGTAATACTGTATATCACACTATTATGGTTAAACATTGCAATTAATCTGCAGTTTGCATGCGTGCCGAAATGTGTGTGGGGGGGGTCCGTATGGATCACGGGTCAACTACGGTCCATTACACCGCTAGAAATTACAATGAAAGCTTGCACTAGTCTGTTAAACAGAAATATATAACACCATGGAATAAATAAAAACAAAAAGTAAAATTAAAAAGTAAAAATCACACTCTTTCTACTTCTTACTGCTTCTTACCCACCCCTGTCTGTGACAGACAGCTCCTCGACCCACCTTTGAGTTTAGCTAGTTTGCGAAGGTATGTACAACCTGGCCCCAACAGCTAGTCATACAGAATGTTGTTTTACATATGCAGAAGCCTGTGCTTCTGGTGGCCTGCTGATGCTCTGGGTACTAAACTTGTGGCAAAAATAGTGTTCTTTGTGCATTTCAGTGCGCATATTCAGCATATGTGCCACCTGAGTTGACGAGGGCTTTGATACTTTACCTCCTTGTCCAGATGTAACAGGTGGCAGAGGGCAGCAGAGTACCCGAAAGGCAAAGCCTATGAATAGCACATCTCCTGGGGGATGTGTCCCTCCCTCTACCTCAACAAGCTCCTTCATCCACGATCAAACTCTGGCTTTGTCCCATGCTGTGTCGACGTTCCCACACACACTTCATGCAATGGAGGAGCGTCTGCCCTCTCTGTGAGGTTACATGCCCCTCATCTCATCCGCTCATTCTTACCTTTACCTGCCACTCTTTTGGTCATTGATGTCACATCAATGACATCAGTGACATTAACAGGATTATGTTTACATATTATTCATTCTGGTGTGATGGCAGAGCATGGAGTAAATGATCCACAGTGACCTTCTCCATTACCCTAACCACTCCCCACGCAGCTGCGCCCAGACCAGCTGGATGCCAGCCAAAGCAGTCCTCACATCTAAGTGCAAGAGGGTTTCTTTATCTCTGGTTGGTAGGTCAAGTACCAAAATGAACGCCAAAGAGCACAGAGATCTTACGAATTCTCCTGCACCGGCTGTTACACATGAATGAGGGGAACTCTATGACCGAAACAGGGATCCAAGAGCAAATAAAAAGGAGGGTCAACACTGCCTAAATTAATGTTTCTGAAATTAAACAAACATTGATTGTCTTCAATGGCCCGGTTTGGAGGAATTGTGCTTATATTTAGAAATGCTGTGTAGGTGTGCAGGATCATTTTTTATGTACCTTGACACATCATTCCTGATTCATGTGAAGAAGAGCCCTCAGCTCTTTCCACACTACAGACGCACCACCACGGATAACCAGGGTGACACACTGCCTACGTCTTCACAGGATAACACACTGCCTACCTCTTCACAGGATAACACACTGCATACCTCTTCACTGGATAAGACACTGCCTATGTCTTACACAGGATAACACACTGCCTACCTCTTCACAGGATAACACACTGCCTATGTCTTCACTGGATAACACACTGCCTACCTCTTCACAGGATAACACACTGCCTACCTATTTCACAGGATAACACGCTGCTTATGTCCTCATAGGATAACATAATGCCTGCATCTTCACAGGATAACACACTACCTACGTCTTCACTGGATACCATACTGCCACGTCTTCAAAGGGTGCTAAAGTCAGCATGTATTCAGTTTGTACATCCGCAGGCACCCAACCAACTAGGAGTGGCTGCTAGACAGCAATCAGACTAACAAACTTAACCATCTAAACCCATACCTTTCCCTGGCCTCTTCAATGAGGACCTCCAGCCATAGTTGATAATGGAAAGTTAATGGAGCTGGTAATGGAGACGTGAACCGCCAGTCACAGGACTCACCTTCGCAAATAAGCCACACAGAGGCCCTGTGAAATCACTCAATTTTAACATTGATTACTACATATATAAACAGTGACATTGCTTTATAAAGCTTATTTCTTGGACTGACTTCCTCTCTGAAGACAAAAACACAGACACCTCTGAAGGATGAATGATTAGTGATTCCCAAATTTTCCACACTAAATCTTATCCACAGTTTCTCTTTCAGCCTAACATTTCATAGGCATCAAAAAAAATCTAAAATAAGGCAACTTTTCGAAAAATGCCAACCCATCATCACAAAAAGCTGATTAACTCAGCTGTTCCTTTTTGCAGTGCATTGTGTTCAGTTTGTATATCTGGGAATTGTTCATGCTGAGCTGTCATTTGAAGGACAATAAACTTAAAATGCTGACTCTTTAAACTTGGTGGAGGGACTGAGTTAGACACTGAAACCTTTATGGACTTGAACTATGGACTTGAGTCTTGACCCCACTCCATTATGTATCCACTTTGGGGTCCCCAATCTTTGTCCTGGAGACTAACACAATCTGCTGGTTTGTGGTTTGATTCCAATTAAAATCAGCAACTGGTTTAGACCTTAGAAACCAGGTGAGGAATGAGGTACACTGTCATTGTGCTTTTTCTTGGTGAGAGAGACATGTTTTTAAACTCATGGTGTCACATGCAGCATTTTAACAACAGGTGGCGCTGTCCCCTGCCTTACCTCAATGTCAATTTCAGGCTGAATGATTTGTGGCAGAACGGGACAAGGCTTCAGCACGACCACCTCTTTGTTACTTGAGTCCTCTGCAGAATGACCCCAACAGTAAATCAGGACAAGCTTCAGTATGAGGGACATACTGCATATCAGATTTCGCCTGTCATCACTAGTATTAACATGATGTGGTTTGTAAAGTTCATTGAGTCTCTCATCTTTTTTCATATACAGTATTTCTCTACCTCACATAAGGGTTGACACACCAAATAGGAAAAGTGATAGTTAGAAACAGAGAAATTCACCATCAAGTGGTTCTACAGAGCTCAGCTCTCCCCCTGGCCTCTGACTTGGCAGTCTCTTCATACCCTCTAAGGGCAGGTAATCAAGAGTTTTGATAGCCTATTCAAAATGACAAAACAGGAAATTGTTTCTGACATAATCTTCCCACTACAAATGGTTGTAAAAAAATTATTGAGGTTTTATCCTTGAGAAAATACTACTTCCAGATGCAAGTCCATATGAAGCTGTGTGGAGGTTTTAAGGCTCTTATATTTTCTGCTATTTCATTGTATTTGACTTGGATCAACATCCTTAGAAGACACACTGGACAATGAAGAAAAAAATGGAATAAAAACTAAGTGAAATTACTTGTACTCATCTTCACAAATGTTGCTCTGCATACAAGTATGTTTTAACGATGAAAAAAATACTTTTTGTACGTCCTGAAATAGTTCCTTGCATTATTATGTATGTCACAATTCCGTTTCACAGATATTGTGATCATCTGAGTTCAGATCAATATATATTTTTCCATAATTGCCTAAATCGAGTATGTTACCCAAGGTCACCCTCCATTTAATAATGGGCATAACAATGACATACTGAAAAAATTATGACCAGTGCTGCTAGCTATACCCTGCTTTAAGTAGTGTTTACACTGATGGGGCCACAGGCTTACACCAGGGCTTGTGACACCAGTTTCACCTGTGTGTCACAAGCCCTGGGACCATCAGCACAGCTAATGGATGCTGTGACATGTTCCACATTACCAGACCAACAAATCATTCAATACAAAAGCTATCAACACCATGCTTACCTTCTTTATCTTCATCCAGGCACTCCTCAAAGTTGTCCTCCATTCTGGAAGAGACAGGCACAATGTTTGTTATAATACAAATTATATATACATATAACCCCACACTGCTCCCAGGGGGACTGGCCCTTAGTTAGTCTAATCAACTGTAAGTCGCTTTGGATAAAAGCATCAACTAAATGGCTATAATGTATATATATATAGACGCACACATTCTGTAACTCTGGTTGCTAATGTTAATCTGTAACCCTGGTAGCTAATGTCATTCTCTAATGCTGGTAGCTCATGTTATTCTGTAACTCTGGTGCCACCCAGGACAGAACACTTCCTCCTCCACCACGCAGGTGGAATGTATTGTAACCTTGATTACTGCAGTGTCTCCACATTCGGATTATTATTCCGTTCCCTTGATTATGAAGTCAGCAGCTCCCCATCATGAGAAGCAGAGTGTGCTCATCTGTCTGTCTACTGACAATACGAGAGAAAGTAACAAACTGTCAGAGTCACAAGGAAAGCTGAATCTAACATCATACTCCAGCAAGCACTGGAACAAATAAACTCAACACTCGCAAATATGCTCACATGAGAAATGAACTATGCCAGATCCATTATACCCCCATACTCCAACATTTGTTAATGTGTTTTCATAACTCGGGGCTGTGTTTCCTGATCTTGTTATCTCAAGCGGATGCAGTCTTTGCGTGATCGCAGAATAAAGTGTGTGTAGGTCCTGTGAGTGTACATCGTGTGTATGTGTGTGTGTGTGCAGCCTGGAGCGGTGTCAGCAGAAATGCGATGAGGGACTGATGGAGTGCTTGTGGTAATGCACAGAGATGCTCTCTGTTATATACTGTTCCTGTAAAGTCTTACTAAATCAGCATTCTTTAGTGCTAAAGCATATGTAATATAGATGCACCACTAACAACAAATAGCAGATAAAGAGCAGATAAACTAAACAATAATAGCAGATACCGTGGTAACCACTCGATATGAATTGACCTTTTCACACGGTGCAGTTTAAAACTAGAAATTCTCTCATTCTCAAAACCTACATTAGCCCTTATGAGGTAGGCATTTATACTTTTTTTCATAATATCCAGTAATTAAGACATGTCAGCAAGTTGATCCTAAGCCCCTCATTGTAGATCTGGTCCTTGGTACATTGCTAAGACAGTGCAGGGCCTCTTATGAAAGCATGTTGAAGCTTGGAGAATGCCAGCGATCCAGAGGGTGTGTGTCAGATCAAAATAGGATGGGACAGGTCTCATTTTCCGTCTCTTCACTGCACGCCTCACCCCTGACCTTTTGGTGAGGCAGAGCATGGCCAGCACCATAGCTGACACCTGTCAGGCCTGTTTTTTTCCATGCGTAGTAAGCTGGTGAATAATGAAACACTCACTGTCTTGGAGTACAGTCAGTTAAATATATTACATTATGTATTTTGGCAACAGTAGCGAATGTTTGCCAGCCCTTCTCCTAGCTAAGGGATGATTTAAGGAGGGTAGCTCAGAATCTAAACAAACAGACATCTTTTTTATCATCCACCATATCATCTGTTTTGAAACCTTTCTATATCATCCTGGGACTTTCTGCCAAGTAGGCTAGGGCCACATAGCTCTTGGCTATCTCCTTTCTCTGATGTTGCAAAGGGAAAATTCAAACTCGTGACAGTCAGTGAAATAAATTCCCAGGTTTATGGTCTCAGTGGTCAGGGAAAAGTAGCTAACCAGGAGAACCAAGACAGCTTGAATTAAATAAACATTTCTTGCAGTTTCAAATGCTTAATTTGTGTGGGTCTGAGCTAATTGCTTCAGCTATCTTTGTCAGTTACGAACAGTACAAGCGCAAGCTCTCCTCTGAACCATGTCCCTCACAGTTCAATCCACAGATCAGTCCCTCACAGTTACTCTCACACATTTACAGATCAGTCCCTCACAGTTACTCTCACACATTTACAGATCAGTCCCTCACAGTTACTCTCACACATTTACAGATCAGTCCATCACAGTTACTCTTACATATTTACAGATCAGTCCATCACAGTTACTCTTACACATTTACAGATCAGTCCCTCACAGTTACTCTCACACATTTACAGATCAGTCCCTCACAGTTACTCTTACACATTTACAGATCAGTCCATCACAGTTACTCTCTCTCTCTCTCTCACACACACACACACACACACACACACACACACAAACACGCACACACACACACACACACAAACACACAGAGAGAGAGATCACACTCCCTCACAGTTACTCTTACACACACAAAGATGTGTTTCATATCCTCATTGCTTAATGCCCAGGAGAGCTAGCAAAATGTCCAGAGATGATTCTGGGTGTAACATTTGATAGATCACTTTATTAAATTCACGTTGAATTTGGAGTCTTTCACTGTTGTCTCTCAACATGAGAACAAAAGAGGTGTTGATGCCAGTAAGGTAGGCCATCGTGAGGCTGACTCAGAATAAATTAATCTGAGACAGCCAGAATATTAGATTAGTCAAAATCTGTTTGGTACATTGAGAAAAAGCAATAATGCACTGTTGAGCTCAGCAATGGCAAACACCCTGATAGACAGCTGAAGATCACTGTGGTGGACAACAGAGTAACACTTAAAATGGTGAAGCCACTTTACAACGGTTGAACAGATCAAGAACACTCTCCAGGATGTAGCCATAGATACTACCATGTACAGTCGACCCCCGCTTCTTCGGACTTCACTTCCCCGGACTTTCAATTGTCCGGACAACGTCCGGGGTCCGGACGATTGTCCGATGCGGCCGTGTCTGTCCGAAGAATGACAACTTTGACCGATAGGTGGCTCATTGTACAATACGCATGGCGTATTGTAGCCTAGGAGTATGTGTGCGAGACAATATAGGCTGTTTACTGTACAGTACTGTACAGTACTCAATTTTCAATGTCCGGACTTTTTCAATGTCCGGACATGGCCCAGTCTGTATTAGTCCGAACAAACGAGGGTTGTCTGTACTACCATGACATGACACCTGTTCATTATGTATAATACCACTGTCTGCTCTCACTAAGGGGGAAGCAGGGCTATTAACAGTAGCTTCTGTTACATAGGATTTGACCAACAGGCTAGGTGGAGATCGTTTGAGAAAACCTTTTAATCACAAAATACAGTTAAAATCAGAAACTAATTCATCATTAATTAGTTATTAATTAATTACTTCAACCGTTAAACTAATCATTGCTATGATGAAGGTTAATTTAGACTAAAGCTACATTTAGAAATTAGAAGATATTTAACTAGATCCAGATTAATTCAGCTAGCACATACAAATTAATATACAGACAGTAGCTTAATATGCTGACAGTGGCTAGATAGATAGTGTCTAGTTTTTCTATCATTTTATTTCAGAGTAGTTGACAAGCTACAGATATTATATTTGCATAACAAGTTATCTCGAATGTGTAACTGCTCTTACATTCAGATGTGATTTTAGTTTAGTACAATAAGTAATTATCTATCTGATAATTAAAACATGAGCTCCTGACCTGGCATCCCCCTGCTTATAATGGTAACCACAACTCTAACCGCAAAATCTTTGCTAAGGAGCAGGTAAAAATGCTGGTTGACAGCAATACACCTATGGGACAACTAGCTACAATTTTTCCAGTTGTAGAATTCTGCAAATGTTCATTATTTGTTAACATACATTCATTTTTAGACATAATTTATCAACTGTATATATTCATTTTGATTAGTAGCCAAGTTCACACACAGCACAGCATAATGATAACATAATAGTACAGTTATAAAAACAAACCCGTTTTCTTTTTAGGAGTCTGTACACATGAAGAGCTCAACCAATACATCCTTAAAACTGATAGCTTAGCTGATGTTAAGCTGCACAACTGATGGTTGTAGTAAACTTAACGTTTCATATGATACTGTTATTTGCAATTTGAATAACTGGACAAAGCATTTACTGTTGACATGGTATTTATAATTGATAGCCTGACTGTAACAAGCATTTTTGGTAGAAAATGTGAATGCTGACTTTGAAGCATTATAAAACATGGAGTAATGATATCTATTCCAAAGTCTGCAACAGATCTTAGTTAGCTGATGCCCCATCACCCTCTTGAGGAAAGATTATAATCTTTCAGCCAATTAAAAAAAACAGATGAAACAAATCATCAACAAATCCAGTCTGAGTCCCTGCAAGGTAGATCAGCTCAAAATACCATAAAAATCAGAGTTAGTCTCACTTGAATGACGAGATATGACTGAGGATGACAGTTTTATTTCATTCTTAGACTTACATTAAGAATGAAATAGAGGCATGATGGTTTTTTGGATTGTTAAGACTCCTGCTATGACATAAGAGACCCTGTTCCATTTTTAGAATTTTCTGAGGGCATGTCGCCTCACGTTTAAGCATATCTCAGCATCAGACACGGCTTTCCAATCAGATCTGTGCATCATGGTGGCTGAGATGCGTACTATGCAGCTAAAGAAGAGTGATGATTTTAAGAAGTTGTCTGCGCTGAGTGTCTGTGCTGACATTTACGTCAGCCAACTAGGCAATGGCACCACTTTCTCTCTTAATAATGCCCATCTAATTCCAGTGACTTCCAGTGAGGTTAATCTTAAGAGATTCATGACTGCCCCCTTGTGGATATCTATACTATCCCGGTTCAGTTTGAGGTAAAATACAGAGATATTCATATTATTAAAGAAGTTTGCACAAGAGATAAATAGCATGTTTAAAAAAAACAAAAGCCATTATACGGGAAGAGCTACAATAGTAAAATGTTATGAAGATAACTTTAAAGAAGGAAGTTTAGGAACTAACTTTAGGATTTCCTTAATGGAACTGTAAACGCTAGCTGGCTCAAATCCTTTAAGACATATATAACGTCCAGTTTTCATTCCACGAGAAGTGTTTAGGAAAGTGTGTGGAATCACGATACCCTTTTAATGATAAAAAATGAATATCCATGAGAAATGTCATCATAGTAATGTAATTATAAACTGCTTAGTGTAGGATTTATATCCTGCTCAGGCCTAGCGTACGTGAAATTACGACACTTTTTTCTGCAAATATAAAATATCTGCCATGGCTGGGCATCTACGTTGGCATGGCAAAAACTGGCACAGCCTTGCTCAGGAAAGGTGGGGGAATGCCGGTTAGAGTTTGTTGGTTTCATCGCTCTCTAGCAGCTACTCCTGGCCAGATGGGCATCTGCAAGCTGGTGGACCAATCACATGCTGACTTTGTGTTCCTCTGCCGGTACAGACAGTATGTGATTGGTTGACGTTTTTGCAAGGCAAAAAGTGGCATGGTTGGTGACACATACATTGGAGGAAGTCACGTGGCTCCTCCAGAGATGGCAGAGTAGGGGTGCTGGTAAAGATAAGTCGATTGAGTGAAAATGGAGAAATTGAGTGCAAGTTAAAGTTGAAAAACCAAATTCAAAAATAATAATACAAATTTACCATGTGAAATGGTTAGAGTATTTCACATGGTGAACTGTTATTTGGGCATTTTTAGGTCAGGTGTTTTTACATTTGACTTTTGGTGTTGCCCGCCTAATGCTTCAGTCACCATGACACAATGTGATGACTTGTGGTTAGGGGTGAGTTCACATTTTTGAATATTCGACTAGTTATGCACGTCAAAACACTTCAAACATACTACAACATATCATGCCAGGTTGATTGATTTATTGATTTATTACACAGTGCATTGAGCCACACATGATGCTGTAGGCTGGTGTTCGCCAACCCATCAATCACGATCGACTGGTCGATCTCACAGGCTTCCAAAGTCGATTTTGACGTGAACAGAGAAAAAAATTGAGGTTGTATAGTGTATGTGTGTGTGTGGTTGTATATATGTAAGGGTCGTTGCCTATAGAAAAGCAAACTGCTGTAGAATTTGAAAATCTACCAGTGTGCAAAAAACGTCAATGGGCCAATCAAGAGTTATTATTATTGTAACACACCAATCAGTTACGCTCTCTGTCTCTCTGAATCACAACAACTGCTACTGTCTGCAGTCGCAGAGCGCTCTCCCAACTGGAATTTATTTTCATTCAGTTCACCTTGATAAAGTCGATGAAAAAATGACGAGTGGAGAAGGACCATCGTAAAAGAGAGCTAAAACCTACTATTCTGATCAGGAATGGGAAACAGATTTTCTTTTTACGAATTTCAAAGACAAAAGCATTTGCCTTATTTGCCATCAAAGCGTAGCTTTGAGTAAATGAGGGGATTTGGAATGGTGCCATAAGACAATGCACCACTGATTTCCCATTAAAAATTTCCATTAGCACAATTCCCACAAAGAAAGTGGAGGAATTAAAGGCAGAACCCAACATTAATTTTTTTGTAAAGCCGTAGCAATTGTGAAAGTTAGCACAGAGGCCTCATTTTGAATTAGCTATCTACTAGCAAAACATAAGAAGTTTTTCACGGATGGTGGATTTCTCAAGGACGCGATGGTGGTAGCTACAGACACGTTATTCAAAGACTTTAAAGGGAAAGACGAAATCGCAACAGCCATCAAGAACATGCCGCTTGGCGATACTACAGTGGCAAGAAGGGTGGAATCCCTTTCTAAGAACGTGATTCAGCAAATTCACCAAGATCTTGTAGAGTATGATTCTCCTTGCAGTTTGACAAATCATTTTAGAAGTATGATTTGTAGGATCACAACTATAAAACAGTTATTGTGTTTAGCAGACATACCTGTAGCGATGCACATTATGATATTATAAAAAGCATAACCATAAATACAATAATGCAGATATAACTTGAATGCAATGCCCTAACAGACACACTACGTGTCAGTCTATTTTGAGTGTAATCCACTAACAGACACACTAGGTGGCGGCCTAATTTTTTAATGAAATTGCGGCAATAAATATTGTTGTAAAAGTTGAAGCTAATGCTAACAAAAAGAATGGTAGGAGGACCTAGGTTGCCCCTCCTGGTGCAGGCCTTAGATAAGGAAGGGAAGGCCTTAGACAAGAGAATGAATAAAAAGGAACAGGCTCAGTGAGTGCCTCAGAGTGAGTATTGGAAAACTCTTGTTGCTCTGTGCATACCAGCCCAGCTTATTGTGTATCATTTTCAGATCATATACAATAAACATTTTTGCATCAGGCTCAGTGAATCGGTATTTGTTTGAACTACTGGAGCAGTGATGTTTTTGGAAACTAGTAAAGTATGCGGAGGGGCCCGCAGCTGTTTGGCCTAGACTGGAGCAGTCTCTCCCACACTTTGGACACACATAACTGATACTAAGCAATTAATTGTTTTTGTTCATATGGCATTAAAAGATTCAACAATGAAGGAAGACTTTCTAACCCTCGCGCCACTCAAATCCAGGACAACTGGCCATGACAACTACACCAAATTCAAAAGGTATGTTAGAGAGAAAAACGCACCATTCAAAAAACTTGTTTCAATCACTGCTGACGGTGCACCCGCTATGAGAGGTGTCCATTCCGGCTCTATTGCACTGTGTAGAGATGACTCAGAATTCCCTCCTTTTGTAAACCTCCATTGTGTTATCCACCAACAAGCACTCTTCATTGACTTCTCCCACATAATGTCAATTGTTGTCAAGATCATTAACTTTATCCGTGCCAAACGCTACAACATCGGCTGTTCAAAGCATTGCTTGATGACCTTGGCGCCACATAAATTATGAATTATGTGGCGCCAAGGTCATCAAGCATGCAGATGTAAGACGGTTGAGTAGAGGTAAAGTTCTTCGATTTTTAGACCACCTCCCTGAAATACAAACTTTTCTAAAGTCAAGCAATGAGGTGTATAGCGAGCTGTCAAATGATGCTTGGTTGGTAGACCTGGCCTTTCTTACACACATAACGTCCAAATTGAATGAGTTGAACTGCAGGGGAGGGACAGAGACTTGTCTCATATGATCCATGCAATCAATTCATTTAAGTCTACACTGGCCCTTGTGGTCATCCCAGCTGAAAAACAACAATATTGTTTACTTTTCAAATCTGGGGAAAGTTCAGCAACAGGTTAAACAGAAAGGAGTCCATCCCAAACAATTCTGTGTGCACCTAAATAAATTGGAACATGAATTTAATCAACATTTTCAGTATGTGTACAAGATGCAAGATATAGTAATGTTTGTCTCAAATCCTTTTCTTCAAATGGACATTGGAGAATTGACAGCAACATTTCAGCAGGTGTTTGAACACAGCAGAGGACACAGCAAAAGACTTTTAGGGGAATGGTAGAAGAGCGGAGTACCCTCTTCTGATGACATGTGCGCTGAAAGTAAAAGCCTACTTCAGTCCTGCATGCCTGTGAGAGATGGCTTTTTCCCAAACGAAAATAATCAAGAACTAGAATCAAACACAGCTCACAGATGCCTATCTGACAGACTGGTAATGTCAAATTATGACCCGGACTTCACTGCACTCACTGCTTTGCAACCACAGGTATCACACTAAAAATAGGTGAGTATGTATGTGTATGTGCGTGGATGTGTTTCTATATGCATGCGTTGAAGATAGTAGATCTTGAGTTTATGCAGATTTCAAAAGTAGATCTTGGACCAAAAAAGGTTGGGGACCACTGCTGTAGGCTATGGTAGTCTACTGTGTAAGTGGTAAAGTTCATACTGCCATCTGATGGTTATTTAAATGACCTACAGTACTGGCCACATGCAGTGCACACAGCTAAGACATGGAAGGACTGGTACAGCAGGGCGGAAATTCCATGTGGAACTTCTTTCCAAAGAATGACCATGAAGTGAAATGAGCTAATTTGCAACAATAAGTTGTTGTACCTCACCAACAGCAAAGCAATGGTAAAGAGTTCGACTGAATCCATTCAGACAGTGAATTGGTGTTGTCAAAGGACAAAAACTTTGTTTGTTAAGTCTCAAACAAATATACATTGTTTGAGACTTCGCAAACTCAGTGATGGTTGCCAGAAAATGCTTTTTAGCATCAGCATTTAGCATCAGCATTTTTTTTTCTTTGGTACACCATGTATATTTCGTTTGTATTGTGTGTGTAGTGTGTATACTGTGTTTTGCTACATGTTGTTATATGTTTATTGTATTTTTTTAGATTTTTTTAATAAAAGCTCTTTTAATTCTCTATTTTAATTGTTGTACACTGTTGGCCGAGGAGGAACAGTATTTCATTCTTGATTGTACATAAGTACAAGAAAAAATGACAATAAAGAAATCTTGAAACTTGAATAACAAATCCAAAGAATAAAGGGAAGTTAGCTTTGTTGCACATTTTCCAAAAAAATCTTATTATCCATGTTTATACCTGAATTCCATTTATATTTCTGTATTCCTTTATTCTTACCATGTTTTCTGGGAATTGGGACATATAGAGACATGTTCTCCAGGGATATTTGGAGCAACATTACTGACTAATGTGGAAATGTTTGGTCCTTGTGTTGCCAACATGCAGTGAATTAGTACAGAGTAATCTGAGCATGAATAAATACTTTAGAGGCTAAGATGAAATCAGATAAAATTATGCGTAAAGGCAGAGTAAGGACACATATCTCTCTCAGTGAGCAGGCTGCTGGCTGGAGCGGTGCCCATGAGGCAAAACAGAAGCATGGATGTGCTGTCAAGGTCAAACACCAGCAAGGCCACAACAGAGGGCTACGTTTGTGGACTGGTTATAGCTGATAATTATGTACTCTACTGTATGCGTCCATATAACAGCCAGAGTTTGTTCTAGTTTAGTGTAAGTGACACAGTGTTGCTCAACCAGTATCACTCATTAAGCTACTCAATGTAGTACTGAAGAGTGCCAGTTTGGCTGTTCCTCGGAAAAAAAAGCTATCTGAAGCAAGCACAATACGGAAAGCCTGGCTGGTGTACACGTTAATATAAACCAGTTTGCATCAAATCTCCCGTCTAATGATGTACTTGCCAGATTTTAACATTATCTTAAAATTAGTCTTGTATACAATAATTTATATATAAATGTCTTAATAAATACAACAAAACCAACAGCCAAACAGTTTGCTCTTTTGGTACAGTTAAATAAATTTCAGCTCCAATAAAATAAAATTAAAACTGAAAAATGTTTTTTAAAAAACTATATCACATTCAAAATCAAGAACAAAAATACTGCTCTGAAAATGTTCCAAATCATTGCTGCATATGATAAATCCTGTAAAGTCTGTAGAGGTATATTTTTTTAGGTGAAAATGTATACATACCGAATTCCACTCAAACCAGTGTTCCTCTTTAATCTTATATTATAGTTCAACATATCAGAGGTACAGAGACACAGGCTGAGCCACTGCAAACCCATACTTGCGTACACTGTACATCTACTCATGGTGCACAATTTGCTCCTTTGTTTACAAAATATATATTTCATGGTATCTGCTGGTATTTTGGGTTTTCTTAATTAGCTTTAGTAAATTACTATTTAGTCAGAATTGCAACATGATATGCTTTACACCTCGACGTTGGCATTAATCTACTTTGAAGAGTACAGTTAATTTATGGATCTACTGGATGGATCACACATCTACTGGCAATAGGCCTGTGTAACTCCAGACAACATTGCAGGGCACCAACCTGTAATCAGTGGGTTTCAGGATGCTTTTGACTTTTCGGTCATTCGCCCCATCCTGACCACTTTCATTTTTGTAGGATAAGTTCAGAACCATCACATAATTCCTCCCTGTGTTGTTTGCCCAGAAGTCTCCTTCGGGGGTTTCATAACGCACAACGAACTCAATTCTGGAACCGTTGGTTATGTAAGGCGGAGCAAACGTGAGTTTGAAGGAATACTGGTCTGTCTCCACGTCATTGGAACCTTGGACGTAGTCAGCTGGATAATCGAAGAACGTGCCCCAGCTGTCCATGGTGAAGCGAACATACACAGCCTTGTTGAAGCAAATGTTCAGAACTCGAATCAGTCCAGTAAATGCAAGCGGCTCGTCTTCTACACAAGAAACACTCTCCACCTCTACTTTGTTTGTGTGTACTGCGAGAACTAATTCTGCGCTGGTCAGCGCTTCAAAGTCCGGGCATACTTGGTAAATTGGTTGGCGCTGCGCAGTACGGTAACGTGCCTGTTCTTCCTCCCATCTGGGGTCTTCTTCTTCGTCCGAATCAAAAGCAACGAACTCTTTGACTTCCACCAAATCTCCACCTTGACTATCAACGAAGGACACTCTTCTACTGGGTAAAGCCAGGCGCATCTTCATGTACTCGGCTGTTTCGTCGAAAATCGACATTCCCCGCCTTCTGGGCACAGGAGAGGACCTTGGCTTAAGCGTATAGCTCTCCTCGACTTCCTCATCGTCTTCATCATTCACCGACGAGCCGTCTTCGGTAGAACTCGAGTTTTTAACAGTTTGAAACAAAGCCTCGTGCACCGGTATGGTTAACAACTTGTTTTCATTCTCGTTAGACATCGTGTCTTTCGCTTTGAGTTACTCTGGTAGATTTTAGGATTCGGTGTCGCAGCCTTCCGTTGGTTTGCAGAAGGGCTTCTTCTGTCAGCTGAAATGACTGAGTAACGAAAGCTTGCTGCAGAAAGTTTAGGTCGTGTTACCCAATATAGCGCCGAGCGCTAAAGGTCTACACCGAAGTACCTCAGCTCTCTAAGCTTAGCAGGCAAAACGGGAGAACTGCAGCCTCGGGTCTGAGACTGTACTACAAACAACTGTCTAATTTTAGAAAGACGCTGCACTCCCTCTGTTACTGTCCACGGGACAGAAGGGGATATAAATTAGCAAGATATCCTGGCCTTTTCCTGCACCCACCCCCACCTAAATGAACGAAAGTGGTTCCCTGATCCCTGGTGCAGGGATTTTACTTATTATGGGCATAAAGTAGTTATGCACTTAATTCAAATAGCTCTAGCCATTTTGGTGCCCTATGCGAGATTAAAATTTGGTGCCCCCAACTCCCCCCACTCAAAATTCACAATATATTCAATTATTCTCATATAGGTCTATAATGTATGTAACTATGTGTTAGCAGACCACAGGTTTGCAAAACAAGAAAGCAGAAGGGTATGCTCAAAATGTGAAAATAAGATATTAAATCTGAGAGGCATTAGCGGCTTGTGGAGTTCAGTACTCGTGGGGCGGTGACGTCACACCCATAACAAACTTTAGCTCAGTGGTTAGCATGTCTGACCCTTCGACCCAGCGCTGCAGCTTTGAATCCAAATGGAAATGGAGCGTTTGCAAGACAGCTGTACGGGCGTAGGTTGAGGTAGATGATGAACCAGAAAAAGTGGGGGGGCGACACATCCCCCACGGATGCAACGCCCGTGGAATGTATGTATTTATATTTCTATAAATGAAAATTACTTCTCAAACAAACGAATCACGCATCAAAGAATGAATAAATTCTTTTGCGAGCTACTTTTACCTGTCAGTAACATCCAAGACACTGGCACGAATGTTGTGCTGAAAATAACCTCAGATTGAAAGGTGTTGATAATTCTGATTAAGTTCAAACAACTTCGATAATGCTGCTCTGATCGGTATGTGCTAACACGGGAGTAGTAGTATGACAATTAAAAAAAGATTACTTATAATTTATTTCCAGATAAACCCAATTCCATTCATTTGTTAAAACAAATTCATTTTTTGCACCGAGGAAATGACAATAAATTCAAATGCATTAAGCATTTCAAACATTATTACTTAAGACTTACCGCTTTTCTTTCGGAAAAACGTACACATGTATCCCCCAAGTGAACAACTAACGCTGAGGAAAAACAACCGTCTTCAGCAAAACGACATTCGTGTAAAAGGTAGCCTAAGATCTAAGCAAACTTCGCGGCAGTAAGCCAAATTCTGGTAGAGTATGTCAACTCGAAATTCAAAGTGTATTTCCTTCTTTCTGTATTTTTTCATTTGTTACCTCAAGGCAGAAAATGAGGAAGGGCGCCCACCGGCGAATTTTTAGTATTTTTCTTTTTTCCTTTGTGGGTGACCAGCTCCCACCAGAAGGTGAAGTTCTAGGCGACCGCTATATGGCCTATTCTTTTAGCCGGACCTGCATCTTCTGCATGTCCTCCAAGGTTGATATCCTATATAATTATTAAACCAGAGCACAGGATACCACCAAATACCTAAAATATTCATTAATTGTGTGGTATACTGTACCCATCTTAAACAGCAAGATATGTTTAGCATTTGTAATACCTTTTACTCAAGAAAGTCCTACCAGTTTTTTTGTTTGTTTTTGCATTGCATTGAATTATTTGTTTTATGTCAAAAAACTGCATACTTTAAGTATAATGGCACTCACTGTATAGTCTGTCGAGGGATATAAAGTTGGAGACGTTTGGAACAGGTTCATTTAATTTTAAACCGTTTAAAAACGTTTTCTATTTGAGTACCACAGTAGGCAAAACAAACCAGCTTAAACTAGTGAAAATTGGAACAAATATTTCTAAATAGTGTCCATTTTATGAGGCACTTGCACCTTCAGCAAAACAGTGACATCTGTTGGCAGGTGGAAGTCAAGGCAACTCCACATAGAAACTCAACGGTCTCCCATTTTCCGTGACATACTATGGAAACCTGAACTTCTGAGCCATTAAAGACATAATATGGTCTGATGAGTTGTATTTTAATTTAACTTTTCTGATATCTTGATGGGTTTATGTTTTGTCTCAAACCACATTGCCTGTTCCCAGCTGTTAAATGATTCCTCATGATGTTCTCATATCCCAAGAAAATGACACCTCCACATACACACAGAAGGATATAAAAGTTTCTTCATGAACAGCAGGGTGGCCTTGATGACCTCCACAATCACCATATGTACACATCATTAAACCTTTATGGGGAGTGTTGGAGAGCAGAGTTAGGGTGCCTTCCACTTCCTTCATCCCTAAAGAACAGGAGGCTGTTTTGACAGTTTCCTAATGACAGACTGAAGCTGGTCTGACAGTATTCTAAGACAGACTGAAGCTGTTCTGACAGTTTTATAATGACAGACTGAAGCAGTTCTCACAGTTTTCTGACGACAGACTGAAGCCAGGCTGACAGTATTCTAAGACAGACTGAAGCTGTTCTGACAGTTTTCTAATGACAGACTGATGCTGTTCTGACAGTATTCTAATGACAGACTGAAGCTGTTCAGACAGTTTTCTAATGACAGACTGAAGCCGGGCTGACAGTATTCTAAAACAGACAGAAGCTATTCTAAGGACAAGAGTGACCTTAATCTTTATTGCTTGATTGATATTCATGTATTGTTCATATGTGAAATAACTCTCATTTTACCTGCATGGTCGTAACATGTAAACACATTAATTACACTACTCTGGTCGTATTAACAGTGCGTAGCTGACATAGGGTGACCAGATAGTCCATAACTTGCAGGACAGCCCTGAATTTTGAGGGTTTTGTCCTGCATCAGATTATGTCCCAAATCTGTTAAAGCATAAATATGAAAATAAAATGTTACGGACAAACTGTACTCTGATAATGATGTAATAATAACCTTCAACATTACTGAATGTTTGTTTCACTAAACAAATGTACAAATTTTACTCACACATAGTGTAGAAGAATATGGTGTGTATATATATATATATATAGCATATCATTCAGACAGACCTGTCTGCCTCAGTCAGACACACCTGCCTCAATCAAACATGCCCACCTCAATCAGACAGACCTGCCTCAGTCAGACACTCCCACCTCAGTCAAACACACCCACAACAGTCAGACATGCCCGCCTCAGTCAAACAGACCCGCCTCAGTCATGCACGCCCACCTCAATCGGACACGCCTCTCAGTCAGACAGACCCACCTCAGTCAGACAGACCTGCCTCAGTCAAACACTCCCACATCAGTCAGACACACCCACAACAGTCAGACATGCCCACCTCAGTCATGCACGCCCACCTCAATCGGACACGCCTCTCTCAGTCAGACAGACCCACCTCAGTCAGACAGACCTGCCTCAGTCAGACACTCCCACCTCAGTCAGACACACCCACAACAGTCAGACATGCCCATCTCAATCAGACACGCCTGCCCCAGTGAGCCACATCTGCCTCAGTCAGACATGCCCGCCTCAGTCAAACAGACCCCGCAGTCAGGCACGCCCACCTCAATCGGACACGCCTCGCTCAGTCAGACAGACCCACCTCAGTCAGACACGTGCAGAATGTACAGTTTTGCTGCCTGTATTCAGGGTCATGTTAGGTGACGTGGTCCCCACTTAATAGACATTTGGGAACCATGTTTAGAGTGTCTTCAGATGGGTGTCTGGTCTAATGTCAGTTCATAACAGTTTTCCTTCTAATTTTAATAAATAAACATTGTTACACAACATCCTTGCTTTTCAGTACATTATTATTTTTTTATTTGCATACTACCCCCCTCAACAAACAATATTATTACAATATTACAATGAGGATAAATGATGCATTTATTAAAAAAAAAATATATATTGCAACATTTGTCAAGTATTTGTTTTGGGGCCCGTTTCATTAGAAATTGTTGAGGATCGGTCCATTGTCTTCCTTTGTATGACTTCAGTTTCCACAGAGGAAAGGGGGGTGTATTGACACAACATTAGCATTTTATGGTTTTGTCACTTTCACTGCAGCAGGAGGAATGGGAAGTAAAGTTATGCTGCATTCACAAACCTGCAGGCAGCTGGGGGATGTAGTCCGAGACAGCAGGGCTAATGAGTTTAGCCAGCATATACAGTGCTTTCCCCTGGTGAGGGTGAGTCCAGTGCAGGCCCTCAGCCATTATCACTGTGGGTGAGACTGCAGCTCCCAGCAGGGTGATGAATAGCTATGTACCTTTACTCCATGCACCACTTGACAGAACATTCACATTCTTAACTGAAAGTTTCTTTAACTGTAAATTCAGCTGACATACACTACAGGAGCCACTACACTTCCTAAAGAACAGTTACTAATGTTAAGCCTGACAACAAATGGAAGAACATGTCCATGTATGTTTGGTCTGTATTGTGGCTGCTGCTCTCTGAATAAAAATAATTTTTAAAAAACAACATCATCAACCACCAGCTTCTGCAATTAATAACAAAAATGTCAATTAAAATACAATAAAGTTACAAAAAGGTAAAAATACCACTCAAATAAACCAAAATAGCTATACATATTGGCAAAAAATGGCAGGTTTGGAGTTTCTTTGAAGACTGCAAGAGTGGTAGGTTTTGGTGGTCATCCTGGGGGAACCCTGTGCATGCTAGTTTTTGTTCCGCACAGTTGCAACCTCTGAATTGTAAAAGGCGTTTAAATTTGTCTCTGTGACAAAATGATTTACTTCTAATGATTTACTTCTTAAGCCACATTCTGCTCAGATTAAGTCATTCTTTTAATATCTATGTGGTAAGTCATTTTAGAAAAATATATTTTGACCTGATTTTATAGACTGATAGGTGAAATAGTTTACATCCTGATTAGTGAAAGCCATTTGGTAGCTAATACAGGGTCCCAACAAAAAATGTCTGAAGAGCCACTGGGTCCCAAACAAATGTTTTTAGGTTCCAAATGTTTTGCTGACTAAATCTCTGTTTATGTCCTTAATACAAAAATAAATACATACACAAACCCCAAACATTCAACTCATATGATATAAAAGCATTGACCATGATAACAAACTTGATGACCACAATGTTTTGGACTGAAGAGTAACGATATGGTATGTGTATGCACACAGGGCTGGCTTGTTCACTGACTGTTGCAATTCACTGTCAACCTCACATGTTCCTGTTCCTTACACTTTCTAGGTCGAAATCTATGATTGCTGAATGGTTTGTAAAATGAGCTGGTATTTATCAAGAAAAGGTTGCTATTTTTACCTTCATCTATTAGAACATACAAACCTGAAAGTATGTCATGACAAAAACATCCCATTTGGCCCAATTGAGCTCACCATTTTAACTAAAGAATATCCAAGACTTCATCAAGTCTGGCCTTGAACATAGCAAGGGTCTCTGTCTCAACTACATGACCTGGCAACTTATTCCATGTATGGATAACTCTGTGTGCAAAATAATACTTCCTTACATCAATGTGGAACTTTTAACTAGCTTCCATTGATGGGAATCTCTATTAAATCGCCGCTCAGTCTCCTTTTGCTAAGTCTAAATAAGTTGTGGTAAGTGCCTTGATTCTTTCCTTGCAGTGCTTATATTTCATTAATTAGTTTTGTTGCCTTTATTTGTGCCTTTTCAAGAGCCTCAATATCTTTCTTATAGTGTGGTACCCAGAAGTGCACACAATTTTCCATTGTATAATTTTAATATAACCTACTTAGATTTGCAATCTTTACAATTTGCTATATATCCCAGCATTCTCTTTGCTTTTTTTTTAAACGTATGCTGCAGCGATCTGAGTCTGGATCCCTTATGTATATGTATATCAGGGTTCTCGCTCTTTTTAAGAAATCATTTTCCAGGAAATTTCCAAGACATTTCATGAGTTTTTGTTGACAATACAGGATAGCATTTGCTCAAAAATGGTCATATAATTTACTGGCCTAGTATTAACACATTTAACCCCAGTTGTATTCCTACAGGGTTTATGATAAACTGTGACGACTGCTCTCAGATTCACAGGTGACAGCTACAACACCCATCACCCATACTGTACAATAAGGTCATCTGGCCTCTTTTTTTAGACATATTAAGAACTGGTATGTTTTCTACTTACAAAGCCCTCCTACACAAACTACCACATTGTTTGTGTTACATGTTACACTGGAATTCAGGCAGTTACAATACTCACTCCAAAGACTGGCTTATACTCCAAGTTCCTCATATGAACTCCAAACTTATTCATATGTCATTTTGTTTTTGTGCCCCATTCACCTGAACAATCTGCAAAATTCTCTGAACCTGAACCTCTGCAATAATTTCAAAATATAATAAATCACGCCATAATGTACACCATAAGGTATGCGTTATTATAAAAGCATTGTTTAACTGCTGGTATTGTAAAGGGTTGTTGCATGTGCCCCTAGTAGCCTATAGCTGAATTACAATGTAGGTGTATCCTCTTCATTCAGAAGTTAAATTCAATTATGTCACACAAATAACCACTGTAATGGAACTGACTGACACGTACAACAAAAAACATCAAAACTCAAGAGTTAAAATTTGACTGGTAAGCTTTAGTGAAAAATTAAAAAGTGCTTCATACAGCAGACCTATTCATAGGTCTAGAATTTACAAGACTAAAGAAAATATTTACAAATAATACAACAACGATTTTACATAATACAAAAAGGATTTAAAACTATAACTCACTGTATCCCTATTCTGCGCATGTAATACTGGGGTTGGTCTAAATCTGTTAAGTCTTTCTTTCAAGTCTGACAAAGTCACATCCAGAACAGTCATCTCTTTCTTTTTTTCAGCAGCACTTTTTTGGCAGGCATAAGACTTCATGAGAAGTGTTCAGTCCCGTTTCTTTTCAGCCTTCTCTGCCATTACATCTGCCTCTTGTTGCACCGCTTCCATGCTGGCTATTATTGTCTGTCTCTATGGCCAGCGCTTGTGGGACACTCTCATCGTTAGCAAATAACTCTCATGTCCACAAGCTCTACTGCCCGTAGCTGTGCTGGAAGAGCTAATATTAGCTAACGTTAGCGAACCATCAACATTGTAACGCTACCTAGCGAACACCATGCATTATGTTGAAGAAAATTTGCCATCATTAAGTTGATATATGTTAAGTTTGGAGTTGATTTATCAGCAGGACCATCGTACATTACTTTAATAGTGTCTCTTACCAGTTGATTGAAGGCAGCATGGAGAATCGTTCTCTCTTGAATGATCTTGTAGCTACTAGCTACTTCTGAAGTTAACAAGCTTGGTATGCTTTGAAGTTTCCATCAGTCGTGTTTTGAACAGCTAAATTATAGGTTTAAATGATCTGACGACCGAGAATACAATAAAAACATAAATATTTCCAAGACATTTAATCATTTTTATAATTTTCTAGGTGTTTTTCTTGACTGGAAAACTACTCTCTAAATTTCAGGCTTTCCAAGTTTTCCAGGACACCTGGGAACCCTATATATGTGTATGCATGTGTGTGTGTATGTATATATAAGGTTTTTGGTTACAGTAGGCTATATTACAAAAAAGTTTTTGACTGCAGTATTGAAAAAAGCATTTAGAGTTACTTTTTATATCTAGCACAATCTCTCATTCGGGAACTCCTTTTAGCTTCCCTTATTTCATTCTTGACTTGAACGTACTACAATACCATACTACAATATTTAATCTTATTTCCTCCTGTGCTGTCCAGCTTGTACTTTTCCTTTTTTGTTTCAAACTTTCCTGTAACACATTATGCAGCCATTGTGAATGCTTATTTTTAAGCTTCCCTTTTCTTACTTGTGGAATGAATTTACACTCATGGTCATTTGAGATGAGTCAACAAGTTGTATTATTAAAGAGATTTAAAAAACCAGCATGGACAGGGGACCCGGAGAACATACCTGAGCCACCTTGTGGGGGTACAATGTTGGGGAGGTGGTGCCATGTGGTTATGCTGGAGTACATAGGGTCTGTGGCGGTCTCAGGGGTAAGTAAGGCCAGTTTGGGGGGTAAGGTGTTCAGTAGGGGCAGTGTTTACATATATAGGAATATAGAGCATCCCTGCTGCTGTAAAGTCAGTGGGCTGCATCATCTGCCATGGCCCCCGCCATCCCCAAAGTCTGCTGCTCATGGTCTCCACCCCCTCAACAACTCACTCACTGTCGCTCCTGCAGAGAGAGTTATCACACACACGCAAAAACACATATCAGGAGAAGCCACACTAACAAAAACAATTAGCACACTGTATGTTCATTCATCCAAACTAAAGGAGGCATTGTTGTCTGTTGCATATTCATTCTGTTGCTTTGTTCCAACTCACCCCCATTGTAGGCAAGTGTGGTTCCATTGATCATTCATTTGGTAATTCACCTCTCCCCCTTTGGTCATTTTAGTAGATTTGCCCAAATCAAAAGTAAAAAGAAAACTGAAGTTGGATCAAAGCCCCACAATGGTGCAGACAGGCTGCATTAAAGACAAAATAAAGACTCATACAGACAAAATAAAAATGCAGTAACCGACTTTCTCAGTGCTCATGACTTTTATGTGTTGTGTCTCATTTGCCTGTGAGACACAACATATTCACAAAACAGTCTGGTAGGCTGGAAAGTGCATGATCCCCTTTGGAATGGTCTTTAGTTTCACATTTTAGACTTTACCCTTACTTTATCTTCCACAAATCTCCATGAATAATCAACCTGATTAACAAGGAAGACATAAATAATAATATGACACAGATTCACTCTTTAATAAAGTGATCCAGCATTAAATATACTTGTGTGTCAAAGTATGTGGACCTTTACATTCTGTACGTGGACATTACTTTTGCTTCTTAGTTGTGTCTTACATTTGCTTTTCAAAGAAGCTGGGTCCCTCAGCCTGGTGCATCATCACAGCTACGGGGCACTGCGGATTGGGATTCTGAATGAGCCCAATGCTATAAAACATTTTTCAGTGGTCTAGTTGGTTTCACTTGAATAATTATACCAGATAAAGAATTGCATCTGTGTTTCTTTGGGCACTTTTAATGTTAATTAAACCTTCCATTTTCAGAGAGAATTGTAACTGTTGTAAGTTCATTCTGTAAATTAAAAGACTTTGCTGTCTTTGACACATAAATGTGGCATGAGGACTTCCTCATAATTATACTTAGAAAATGTGTGATTGTTTTTCATGGAATAAATACAAATATTATTTCATTGGCTTATTAGAGTCATAGAGTCATATTACATAACTGAGTGCTTTTGAATTTGTTCAGCTATCGTATGAGTTTTATGAACATGAGCTGACAACAGCGATGACAGCAGAGTAATGTTTTATTGGCTACTTTGCTTTGTCAGATACCACCCACTGCTTTAGTCAATAATGTAGCTGAGAATGACACAGAGGTTCATTCAAATGCAAGAGGATTCAATTGAAGCCTGACAAGCATGTCCAAGGGAATCACCATAAGTTTGATGATCTAGATGGGTCATTCTTATAGCTGCTTTACTGCACACAGTATTACACTACAGCATATTACTAGTGTTTAAGGGCCACTCTGGTCACATTTTTTTCTTTTAAAAACTGATCTCTGGTCAGTAACAACTTGAGTCATAATTTTTGTTATTATGATATATTTAAATACTAAAATTTAAATACTTTCATTACGAATGAAAGGACATAAATATTTGCTTAATTGAGACTTGTCATTCATGAAGAAATCTATGAATTTGTGATTATTCACTGATTACTGAATATTCAGTGAACCAACCTACACATGTGCAGGCCTATTTCTTTCAACCAGCATGCCTTTTTCACTTACTCTGTGAATAAATCTGGGTTTATCTGTGCTTGAGTCCTTGCCTGATTCCTGGCAAAATCAAACATTTTTATCTCATGAATATCTTAGTTATAACAAATTACATCTACCAAATTAATTTTATGGTTATTGGTTAATTTTTTTATTCATTTATTTATTGGATATTTTCACACACTATCTATTCATTCAGATAGAGCACCTTTGTTGCCAGATTTTATGTAACTAGATTGCGATTAAAAATATTAATTACTGTTGTACCTACCTTACTTCCATTTCTGTCATATTCTACTGTAATCTGTCATCCTTTGCCAGTAGCTGGATAATTGATAATGAGATGTCATTTGTCATTTATTCATAGTTTTTCTGATTTTGCTTGGTATGTTTAGGTTGTATGGCAACCAAGAAAGTTAACCACAGATGATATAACATAGGGTTTCTAGTTCCTTTCTAACCAGGGTTAGCTATTTCTGGGTAACTGTCAAAGCATATAGCCCTTTGTTATGTTTTTCTGTAATATTATACTGTAACCAAATTAGACTATGACCATCAATGTTCCCAAATGATGATGTTCACAGCTATGGGATGTTCCTATGGGATGGAAAGCTAAAGGTTTCCCTGAGCTAAAGAAACAAAGCCGTGCCACTTGTAAAACTATGAATACGAAACTGAATGAGCAATATTATCTGAGCCATTCACCACTGCAGCTCTCTTCACCAAGCAAAGTGTGTACTGTAATGAATAACTTAGCGACCTGCTAGGATCTGTGCAGCCTAAGGTTCAGAACCTTATTAAATTAAGGGGTGAGAATGTTTTAATTCTGTCCCGTGTTGATTGGCTCTTTTTAATTGATAATTTCATGCATTCAAACTCCAAAAAATAAGGTTGTTTAGCAGGGAGTGGAAAAAAAACTTTAAAAGCTGAAATTATTATGCGTAATGTGAACGGATAACTTTCCAAAAACACTAATAGACTAAACACATTATGACACAAGTGCTATCTGGATGACTTAGCGAATGAAATTGTGTCATTACATGTTCATTCATCATGATTTTGACCAGAGTGGGCCTTCCGTCTGCTCAGCCTATTGGGAGACGAAAGTCCATCAAGAAGAAAAGGAAGGGTAATGGATATTTTAAAAAAGAGAGATTGGGAGGAAAACAGGAACGAGAGGGTGGAGTGGAGGGTACTTAAGATGTAGGATCATGAATAAAAAAGATCAGAAAATTGCCAAATTGTGTGAATCTCTGCTTTAACAGAATGGAAAGCGAGTTTGCACAGGATTTGCGCCCTTGCCTTTTTGGTAGAAATTGGATGGCTGTCCTTGTGATTTAAGTTGAGTGATTTCCACACTGTAGTTTTAGACATTTCGTCAGAGATATTAATGTCTGATGGGTCACACCTAGAACAGAACATAACAGTTTAACAGAGGGAAAAGGGCATGCGGGGCGGTGGGGGGCAGAGGGTTGGGGTTTAGGGCACGAACAGGGTCCCTCTTTCAACAGTGCTGGTGCACCACAGAGTCCTGACACTGCTAAACGCGCAGAAACAGAGCAGGCAGTCTGACCTCGGGCACCAGCGGTCCTACCTGTGTCTCCCCCCCGGCTGTGAAAAATAAGGGTTCCAGTATTCACACATTGACACGCACCAGACACAATGTCCTAACCCATCAGCAGTACGATCAACTGTGTTCACTTTTCAGCACTAAGGGTGCAGGTTCAGGTCTTAGGTGGAGCTCTTCTGTGTTCCTCTTGAGTAAAGAAATATCAGTACATATCCAGCTAAATTAATGGCCAGCATGTAGAAATGTAAAAGTGTGTAAGTGACTCTGGATAAGAATGTCCGCTAAATGCCTAAAAAGTGAATACAGTCATGGTTTCATGAATTCTAAATCTCGCAGTGGGCTGGAAGGATCTGAATGAAAGTCAATAACAATAATATGATAATTATATAATTATCAATTAACCTAAACCGGAGTACCACATACAAATAATCATTGTGTCCATACAAGTTTTAAGCATTTAACAGTGCACTACGTTTGACATTAAGCCTTCAGCCATATTCAGAGGGCAGTGCACAGGCAGATAACTATATGCCCGGCGTAGGTGTCGTCCATGAGGTGACTGCCTGTGTGTCTGTGTCCCATAGGTGGAAAACCCTGGCTTCAGGAGAGTAGTACTGCCATGTATTTGTTCCACCAATGTACTACATCAGCTGATTTTACTAACTGGTTCAGCTGCCTGGCTTATTAGAGGCAGTTGGTTGGAAACATGGGTGGAACAAATTAAGTCACTTAAGGAGTTCCCCTTTAAGTCCAGAGAATGGGTGCTGTGACAGCCTGCCTCACCTGGGGTCGCTGTTCGTGGGGGGCTGCAGGAGCTTGCAGGTCTCCATGGGAATTTGGACAGAGGTACTGTGTTCACCCCCTCCATCCATGTGTTCATCCTTCTCCCCCTCCAGCACTGTCTCAGGCTCCTGTGAAAAATAACATCTCATTGCAGTTTCACAAATATTTCACATCATGTAATCAGTTAATAACGGTGTAGTCCATTCAAGTAAATAGTTAATAATGATGTCCTGCATTCATATAATCAGTTAATAATGGTGTAGCCCATTCATGTAATTAGAAGTTTGATTTTCACCAGTGAGTGAAAGCAGGTAAGTGCCACAACAGACAGGACAGCTGCAGATGGTGTGTCATAGATGGCGGCCTCTGGCCTGTACCTGCTCAGCTTTCTTAGACGCATCATCCAGTGTTTTCTTTTTGACACTCTCAGGCATAAGGTCATCCAGGTAGCTGAGCTCTCTTTTGGAGAAACACAGATCCAGCAGCTTCCGGATGAACACCAGCGCTAGCACCTGGAGGAGAGAGAGGGAATGGTGGGCTGTCTCCTTTGTCTGAAGTAACAGCAGTGGCCTGTCTGTCTTGTTTAACACTAGGAACTCTGAATTGTATAATATATCATTTATGTTCCCTTTAAAGGCTTAGTAAAAACTCAGTTTTATGGTATACATTTTTGGACATTGTAATACTGTTGAGTTGGTTAAGTATGCATCATTTATGCATTGTTCACTAGAAGTCAACGAGAGTAAACAGATAAATAAATCTTCCCCAAAAAGTGTTCTTGTCAACATACATTAAAATAAGGTAGCCAGCGAATTAACTGGCCAGCTGGCTAGATGAATCTTCATCTCTGCTAGCTGCTGATAGTTGTAAACGATTGAGTCCTATTTTTTCACCATCATGAGCACTGGCTCATGGTCATTTCCGTCACCCCAGTGTCAGCCAAACTTGTGGGTCCACCACAGCAACCCTTATCCTTCAATTCTTGTTTCTCCAATCCAGTTTGTATCAATAAAATCAACTCCTATCAATTAAAAGTCTGGGGACCTCTGAAAGTGGGTGCTAATCTAAGATCCCCTCTCACCTAAGTCCAAGGAAACTGGGGTTATCTATAGCGTTGTTCCTCATCCATCCTGATGTGTCATAAAGACACATAGGAGATCTATTTGATCCATCCCACACTAATGTATTTTATAAACTACAGCAGAAACATGCTCTGTTCAGTCGTTACTTACAAATGAGACATTACATGCTCTGAACTGAACTGTTATGCTATTGTGATCTTAAAAAGTGAAAACTAAAACATTATCTAAAAGGATGACCATAAGTCAACAAACACCCCTCCAATAATGTACCTCACCGTATAATAAAATGCCAATGTTTAGATTCACATGACTGCATTCAGACAACATTTGTCCACAATTCCATTTCACTGATTTACATCAAAATTAAATCAAACATTTCACTTCCAAAATACAAAGGTAATTATGTTTATTTTCCCCCTAATCAATTGAATTTTTATTCATATTCTTCACTGGGATTTATTTTTCCCCAGCCCTGATTCATATCATTTGAATCTCTCTCCCTGTTGTCCTCGGACGGTCAGTACCATCATGGGGAAGACAATTGCAGCGGGCGAAGTCTTAATCACCCACAGCAGCACCAGGCAGGTGAGCTGCGTCAGGGTGAACAGGTGCACTTTGCGCAGGGGCACGTGTCGCAGGTAGATGAAGTCGGGCTGGTGCTTGGCTGGCATGCCAAACAGCTTCACGCGATCAAAGAACTGAGAGGAGAGAAGGAGAACCAGAGACAGATTGAGGTGCTCTGAACAATTCTCTATCTGTTCCCTTTGTGTTGATTGGTTCAGTTCTCTATCTGTTCCCTTTGTGTTCTGATTGGTTCAGTTCTATAAATGTTTCCTTAGTGCTCTTTTTGGTTCTGATCTCAATCTGTTTCCTTTATGCTTTGATTGGTTTAGTTTTCTGTTCCCTTTGTGTTCTGATTGGTTCAGTTCTCTTCCTGCTTCCTTAGTGCTCTTATCAGTTCACTTCTCTACCAATTCCTTAGGTCCTCTCTATACCACACTAAGCAGAATTAAGAACCTGAGGCAAAACATCCACTCATGTTTTGCTTCAGATAATGGATTTCCATACATTTTATAGAAATTAATTATAAAGCTCGAATTTTTGTACAGAAAGTTAGTCTATGAAAAAATTCAGGGACATGATGGGTGCCTTACCTGGATTCCCTTCAGAGATGACACACCCATGTAAAGGAACACCCCATACAGGACTGGCATGGGAATGAACTGTAAAAAAACACAGAGCTTTGACAACAGCAATGCAAACATATCTGGGTAGTAATGCAATTGCATGGGGATTGAATGATGGGTCGGGGCCGGGGTTGGCACAGTAACTGACCTGTAGTGCGCCCGTCATAAACACGGAGCAGCCCATCAGTAGGAATATGAGCAGGCCGGTGAGCCTCTGCTCCCGGATACCCAGGAAACGAGGCTGCTCTCCTGGGGCAGCGCTCTCAGACTCCAGCTTCAGACTGTTAACATGGGAGATGGAGAGCACTGTGGCCGCCACAAACCAAGGGAGTCCCATTATTGAGCACACAGCCAGCATCACCCCCACCATCAGCAGGTCCAGGTGGTACCCACAGCCTTTCTACATAGCACAGGAAAAGGGAGATAGGAGCTCTCAGCTACACAATCCACCGTAAGCTAGCTAGCCTGGCCGCTAAGCTGATACACAGCATTTTAGTGTTTATGCTACCTATCCTGGCCGGCAAGCTAGTACACAGTATTTTAGTGTTCACGCTACCTGCCCTGGCTGCCTATCTAACACACAGTTCCAGTGTTTACGCTACTTACACAGGCCACCTAGCTAATTCACAGTGTTTCAGTGCTTACACTACCTACACTGGCCTCCAAGTTAATACACCGTGTTTTAGTGTTACGCCAGCTTCCCTGGCCACCTAGGTCATACAGAGCTTACACTACCTACTGTGGCCACCAAGCTAATACACAGTGTTTTAGTGTTTACGCTACCTACCCTGGCTGCCAAGCTAATGCACAATGTTTTAGTGTTTACGCTACCTACTCTAGCCGCCAAGCTAGAACACAGTGTTTTAGTGTTTATATACTGCCTACACTGGCCACCAAGCTAGTACACAGTGTTTCTGTTTTTTACCAACAATGGGAAAAATTCCGGCTAGATTCACATTTTTTTGTGAGATCCTGTTATGATCAGAAACACCCTAAAACAGTCTTGGAGCATGTTTTATATTTCTAAGAAGGCCAGTGAAAGTCACAAAAAAAACATTCCAGGCATGTGCAAAACACACTGTCAGTATCCCAGAAACCCTTTTCATGAGAATAACTATGAATGTACACATAAAAGGATTAATTCCTAATTTATTTTACTAGTCTGGTAAAGTAAGAACAAATTATTCTGAACAAATGATCAAATATATAAATGAACCAATTGGTATACAGGTTAAATAGGGTAACACTCTGCGCCCCCTCCCCCCCAACCCCCATTTGCTGTGTGAATTCATGATCCGACCAAAGATATAAAATCTCTGCAATGTGGAGTACAGTGTGGAGGTGAGAAAACCAGCTTTTTTTGTATGAAAATGCTTTCAAATACAAACACATTATGTGACAGACTAAGATTTATTATACATGAAATGAGAACATAAATAATGGCAGTCCATCGGACAGTGTCAGTGATTCTGAATTTTGTTTTTGGATAGAAAAAAGCTTACCAAAAATATGAAAAGTCATCCCCCTTATGATGAGGATGTCCTTATTAACTGAATGTATAAGTGAAAGTACTCAGGTTCTGTGTTTTAGGTCTGCTTCGCAAAGTTAGCTTGCATTAGTGCTTTACTGATCTTACATACTATATATCTTTAATTCTACTGTTAATCCTGTCTTACACTATTAATCATATTAATTAGGTGAATGCAATTACATTCAATTATATTCACACTGTAAATGGTTCTGATGAAGAGTGTCTGCTGACTGTAACATAATATAACGTATGCACAACCAATGGACTGACAGAAACACAGATGCACAGACAGATATATTGATAGATAATATTCATTGGCTTGTGAAAAGGTGAGCTCTGAAGCTGGAGTCCAGCTGGAGACCAGTGAACCTCTCACCACCAGCTTGTGCTCCTTGCGGTTGATGATGACGGCAGTGATCTGCTGGTCCATGAAGATCAGGATGGTGCAGAGTAGGGCAGGGACACAGGCCGCCAGGACCGTCCACCATGGGTTCCGGCCGATCGGGTTTATCAACCAGCCTCTGTCGTCTCGAGTGGGCTGCAGAGAGAACACCATGCTGGGCAGAGTCAACATGGCTTAATGATCCTAATTTAACTCTCTTACGGGTTTATTGAGCATGATATCACTTCATTACAGGTTTTATGATCGTAACATTTGGTCAAATGGTCGTAATCACCCACAGTCTTTATTTATAAAAGATCTATATGTTATGTGTAAAATATGTTAGTTAGATCTGTTGTTGCTCAAGATAAAGAAAAAAAAACGTCTTGCTTTATAGAGCCATATCTTGCTTTATATTCTGTACAGTGGCGGCCGGTGACTGAAAAAAAAGTTGGGAAGGACAGCTGAGAGAAGGAGGGATAAGCAGGAGAGTATCAAAGACAATTAGGAAATATCAATATTAAAAGAAACATTAATTTGTTTCATGAGTTTTTGAAGTACATTGGATAATTTTTCAAATAATTATTGGCCACAAGTCTGATTCAAAAAGAGGGTCATTTTTGCATTAGTATTACATCTTCAAAAGTATGAGGTTATCATCTATGAGAACTACACAGAGAAATTCAACATAATTACCATTAAAATTGGATTTGCCTTTATCAATTTTTATTGGTTTTGTAAAAGTATGAGTTGTGCAATATACAAAATGTTTCATCATAGAATTATGTGATTTATGCAAATAAGAAAAGAAAATTAATACATGTTACTATCATCTGTATTAGTTAGCGAGAGACTTTTACATTTTTATCAATGTGCATTATATTTTTCTAAATAGTCTGTATGAACACTTATTTTAAAATAGCCATAATAACACATCCAGTTATTCATTATGCAAGTTATTAACAATGTACAAATGCTAATATTCAAACTACCGATAGACTTCTCAATGCATAGAGAAAGCACTGGGCAAAATGACATGCTTTTTTTAACAGCTTGTCGAAGCATCTCTAAGTAAAAACACTGATCTGTGATCAGTTTAGTCTCTTGAATCACACTGACAAAAGGTAGGCAGGTGACTTGAAACCTAGTCAGAGCTTTTCTCAAGAATGCTTTGCCGGTGGTTGGACACACATAGTGTCAATCACAAAGGGAGGATCACCTCCCTTGAAGCATCAAATTATGTTTTCTGGCCAATCAGAGGCTGAGAGAGAAAAAATGGAATGCATTGAGTTAAACTGACTGCTTCTGCCCCCTACAGAGGACGGGCAGTGTTGTTCCCCACCTGAAGGATTTGGGGGTTACTATTAGGTGTTGGAATAAGGGATTATTATTCCTAAGAGGTTTTTTATTAATGTAAAAATGGTTTTTACTTATGACAACAAAGTCTTCCTTTTTTTTAATGTTTTTTTTGTTTTCCTCTGTCCTCTCAAAAAAAGGGGAGGGGCCTTCCCTTACCTCTATGGGCCAGCTTCCTCTGATTCTGTATTTCAACACTCTTTCAAGTGCATACTCACTTTTTTGATATATTTAAAAAGTACTTAGGGTAAATGTTACACTGACAAGAGATAGCATTTCATGCACTGCAAAGCACATAAATTCATGCTGTCAGAGACATTACCATGAGAACATTGTGCCTCATTCTCCATTCAGCCACCTACCTTGAACTTGCTTGGCACCTGTAGCTTCTGGGAGGGGATCCCAATGGCATAATCAATCAGCACCATGAAGACTATGGTAAGGAAGACTGCGAAGTCACTGATCATGGATCGGACCTAAAGCCAAAGAGCAACACAGTCACTGCGATAACTTCATCAATTAATATTTTTTCTCAAAATGTCACCCCCCCCTTTTTTCCCTCCAAATTTGGAAGGATCAGCCATATCTATAGGGCTGTTGATACTATGGCAGCACCAGGGACAGCAGAGGAAAATGGCTGTCTAAGCCCTATAATACATCTCTAATAAACCTCAGGCCTTATGGTTGGCCATACTGGACTCACCTGAACAGGTTTAGGCAATCAGTCTGTCTGCATGTTATGTTAACTGTCTGCTGGACTCAATCTTTAAGGACACACATAAGACCGAGAGAGATGAGAGCAGCTAGAAGGGGTGCCATATGGTTCCATAAAGTTTGTTTTTATATTTCATCAACATGGTTTTTCCAGGGAAATTTGTCTTTTCATGTACTCCCCCTAGGCATAGACACAGAGACGCCAACAAACACCATGCCGATCAACATAATTAAGGGAACAATGCGCCCACCCTAGGTGCACCTGGTCTTGTTTACACAACCATACAGAAAAATCAGTGGACCTAATGATTCTCCTGAATCCACCCACATAATCACTGATCCACCATCATGTTGAGGGTTAAAGAATTCCTATAGCTCCCTCTAAATATAAATGCATCCAGATGTAGGAAAAAGATAAAACAACTCATCAGGTCATTATTTTTAATCACTCAGGGGTTCATGCTTTGTGCTGCACCAAGTTATGCATCTTTGTGTCTTAGCCTTGGATATAGGCAGTTTCTGAATGGAAACTCTGCATTATGAGGGTTCACAGCTTACAGAATGAACAAGTGTTCATTCAAGAGGTGTGGTAATTTTGAGCCCATAGTTCGGGATTTTTAGTCTGTTAGGTGTCTATCTGTCCCTGTCAGAAAATTTCAACTTGTACCACAGTTTAACTACATACTATATAGACTCTGGATTTCCCTATAGCTGAGAGAGTAACAACCAGCTCTGTATCACTTTAACACTGGAGGACCTGTGTCTGCAACACATGACTGCAGCCCAGTAAGCATGCTGATCTGACATGATGGGAAAATGATGCATTACCCGAGTTGGGAAGTAGCGGCTGGTTTTGAACTGCTTCAGAAAGCTGGACATGAAGAATGTGGCAAAAAAGAGGATGGCAGACCAGAAGAGCACGTCAGGAGTATAGGGGCCATGGTGCCCACAAGCCGTTCCCACAAACTGGCCCTGGAGCTCCAAACACTCCTGCACAAACACAAAACACACACACAGACACATACATACAGTGACGCAAAGGTACACACAGAGATACACACATCAGAGATAGGAAGAAAGAAAACAACATGGGCAATAATATATATATATATATATATATATATATATATGAACAAGAGGTTTGTTACTGATGTCTTCTTTAGTTAATTCTTTAGAACTCTTATTGAATAGAGAATAGAGAACTTTTAATTTGAATTTAGACTCTTATTTTGTATTTTAAGTAAAATGGCTTTCCAGTTTAGTTAGACAATGGAATTGAACGTGGAAGGCACTGAAGCCTAAAATATTTTCCCCTTCGTAAAACGTCGCCGACATTGTTATTATCATTATACTGGAATTTAGGAAGAAAAAACTAGGAACATAGATTTCGATTTATTTAGTTAATTATCATTATTATTTATTTTTATTATTATTATTTTCATATACAATCATCAAACCCCAAATTTTGGATTATTCTGTTGCTTGCCTGCTACCTTGTTTGCCCACTTGGTTCCCCGCCTGCCTGCTTGCTACCCTGCCTGCCTGTCCTGACTGCCGATTACCTGCTATGCCTACCCGCCTCATCCGTCTACACTTGCCTGGATCACAAGGTACCGCAACAACCCCTCAATGACCACGCGTAAAGAAACATGATAGTGCCTATATGTGGCTATGAAATAGAAATTCTAATTCTGGAAATAATGCCATTATAGGCTGGAATTCAATAACAGGCATGATATGAAGATATGCCATGTTCAACAGTGTTAATCTCTATATGGCTAAAGATATAAACTGTTATAAGCTGTTATAAATCCATAGAGGAATTGACACCACGGACTGCATTTGACTTGAAGGGCCACAGTACAAACCAGCTGTTTCTCTGCCTTTTCATGCTACTTTTGGTTTGTTTGGGTCACAGTTCTTGCTATACTCCAGCACTCCAGAACACAGCAACCGAAATGCAACATGGAACAGAGTGTGCGGAAATTTTAGGATGACTTGGGCGCCGTTATTTCAGGCAGAACCTCGTACTACTGCTTGGGCATGATGCGGAGGAAGCTCTGCAGCAGCAGGACCTGCATGGCCTACCACCTGAGCAGAGCCTGTGAAGAGACCATCAAAGGACTGAATGGAAGAACAGCAAGAGTACGGTAAGTGAGCAGAAACAGACAGCTTGTGCACAAAAACATAAACGTTGCTGAGTTGAAGCAGTTCTGGCTAAAATTCCTATGCAGTCCCAAGAGACCGGTCAATAACTCTGGAAGTGTTTGCTTGCAGTTGCTGGTGCAAAATGTAGTGTAATCAGTAACAGTGAATGGGATTGATTATTTCTCCATTCTGTGGAATTTGGCACAACTTTCTTTCACAAGTAAGTGAATGAACACCATGGTGTCAATTCCATGGTGTTCATTCAGGTTCCCAAAAACATTTCCATAGCTCTGAACATGTATCCAAGTTATTCCTGAAGCCTGTCCTGTTTTCTATTGCCGCTAGCCTGTCAGCTTAATAAAAATGCTGAGATGTAAGACAATTCACCCTTATTGTAGTTTAACAATTGCCGTTTACAAAATTTAAACATAAATGTTACTTTCAGTTTTAATCATATCTAATACTTGGTTCCATTTTATTTCCTTGGCTTCATGCTTAAAGATATGGGTTGTATTGTCAGTCTGAATCTACTCCACCCCCAGCCCTTCTATGAACAAACCTGCACGCCTGGGCTTACGGGGCTCAGGTACCTGGGTGTGAGAGGCCCTGCTCAGGTGTCTGTGTGGCTAAGGCCCTGCTCAGGTGTCTGGGTGTCTAAGGCCCTGCTCAGGTATCTGGGTGTGAGAGGCCCTGCTCAGGTGTCTGTGTGTCTAAGGCCCTGCTCAGGTGTCTGGGTGTCTAAGGCCCTGCTCAGGTGTCTGTGTGTCTAAGGCCCTGCTCAGGTATCTGGGTGTCTAAGGTCCAGCTCAGGTGTCGGGTGTGAGAGGCCCTGCTCAGGTGTCTGGGTGTCTAAGGTCCAGCTCAGGTGTCGGGTGTGAGAGGCCCTGCTCAGGTGTCTGGGTGTGAGAGACCCTGCTCAGGTGTCTGGGTGTGGTTACCTTGACAGTGAGGTTGGTCCAGGGCACTGCAGAAGCTGCAGAGATGTTCCTCTGGCTCCACAGCTCCAGAGTTCTGTTGCTTGGGCTGTCAGGCTCAGCACACCTGCAGCTGGTAGCAGATAAGATATACAGATATACCACACAGAGAGACCACACAACAAGATATACTAGACAAAGAGATACCACACACAGACATACCACACAGAGATATACCACACAAAGAGATACCAAACACACAGATATACCGTACAGAAACATCACACACGGAGAGATACCACACAGAGAGACCACACACAGACAGACACCACACAGATATACCTCGCACGCACATTCCACAACGAGAGAGACGCACCGAGAGTCACCACACATGTATGAGGCATCCCATTTACTCATCAGCTCATCTACTGACGGTAGCAGCAGGGTGTATCTCCTCCAATCAGCAGTGTTTAAAATAGTACCTGGCTCATAGCCAATCAGAACTTACTGGTCAGTACTGTATAAAACAGTCCCAGGCTCAGACCAGAATTGGCATAATAAAGTGTGAAGCGAGAAAGTAAGAGAGTCCTCACTAGTAGAGAGTGAGCTCATCCAGGTTGCTGTGGGTGTTGATGGGGTAGAGCTCGCCTAGGTGCAGCAGCTTCTCCAGGGCCTCATAGATGAAGATGAGGCAGATGAGGGAAGCGAAGGCCTCCTCAGTGAAGCGGGTGATATAGCAGACCAGTGCGCTGGCATCCGTGGCAACCAGCAGCAGGCAGAGGAAGGCTGTCCACAGCCCGATGCACGTACGCAGAGACAGGTACGACAGGTTGTAATCTCTGCTCGGACAGGACACAACAACACAGCAAGCTCTTCAAGTCAGCCGAGGCCACTTTGCGCAAAAACAGGTTAATATCCGCATCGAGAGGAACAGGAACCTGAACAGACGTTTGAGTCTCACACCATGATAGGATCGTTAGGCAAGTTAAACGTTTATAGTCTTTACATCTGTCCCGTTTCCTGGAATTTCATTGAATGTTAGCTTTATATCAAAGGAGGAACAGCTGTAATATGGCTTATGATGTTTTGTTTTCCCATCCCGTTTTCTGACATTGGCAGAGGTTTACAAATCACACACTATATAATTTACTGTATGTTATCATGTCACACACAACAGCATCTGTCATGTCACGAGTAAATGTGAATGGGATGTAGTTGGATCATTCTAGTTTGACTAAGGGTAAGAGGTTCACAAAAACCCCTCAGATTTTTTTAAACAATTTGAGAGTCCTCCATACACTGTAAAGTAAAATTTCAATGATTGATCTGATGAAGCATTAAACAGAGAAATAAGGTGATCTGCACACACTCACACACACAATGTGCAAAAATCAATAAATCTCCTTAAGTTTCTGGTACAGACAGCCATTGATTTGTTTTATATGAATGCATACATTTGTAAATCACTTCAGTCATGTATCATTGAGAAGCGAATTGGGATTTCAAGATGCTGAGTCTGTATTTTGAGCACATCCCTAGCACAAGTGAAGGTAGAGGGTTAGGATTAGGGCTACAGGTTTTAATGTGGCAGAGAGCAGGAATGAGTGCTGGCAAATGGAGGAACCATTACAGGAAGTCACAGAGACAGACCAACTGCACGTAACATTGAACTGTGGAAGAGAAGACTGACTTGCAGAACTTGAAGAGGATCTTTTCAAAGACCAGGACAGGCCCAGTGCTGCCCAGGATGGTGAGGGGTTGTCCCGCAAACAGAGAATAGGCAACGCCAGTGAGAGATGCTCCCAGCAGGGACTCAATCGCACTCTGTCACAAACACACAAACAATAACAATCTGTCATCACAATTTTCTTTACTTTCGATTCAGGAGCGTGTGAATTTCTCTGTGCATGCATGCACGCGAATGTGCATATGTGCATGTGTGTGTGTGTTAGAGAGCATTCTTGCAGGTGTTTGTGCAAGCATATAAGTGTGTCAGGGTGTGTAAAAGCATAAGAAAGGGCATGTGTATGAGTGTGTGCATGCATGGATATGTGTGTATGAGTGTTTGTGTGTGTGTGAGTGCATGTTTGATTGTGTAGGTAGCATATTCAAGTGCGCAAATGCATCCTTTAAGCAGTTGTGCTTGCCCATATCTTAACATGCTTGGCATGCTTACAATACGGCCCTCCGTGGCCTCCCCCAGTAATCCGCCAAATGTGATGACTGGAGACATGCAGGCGCAGTATAGGAACAGGAAGGAGGCCACACACTGCAGGCTCAGCCCATCCCGGAAGTCACTGAGGTAGAAGGGGACCTTCCGCTTAATGTCCAGAACCAGGCCTCCGAACAGCCTGCACAATAAAGACGAAAGGGATCAGCGTTTATTTGCTGGATTTCCCGAAAATCTGTATCTCTATAACATCTGACCCATCCCACCTTCAAAATTTCAGCTCAATCAGACCACTCGCTCCAGAGATAGCTGTTTGAAAAATGGAGCACGGCACCCCAAAAAAAGACTGAACTTTGCTGTCAAATGAAGGTGTTGATGTAAAATGTTACAATGTGTTATGATGTAAAAGGGTTTTGCATTGCATACATTAAAAACATTTTTTCTTAAAGATACTGTGCACTGTGCATTCTGTGCTCTGTGCAAAAAAAGAGGTACTGAGACATAAATCAAAAGGTCAGTTTTGAGGTCATGCTCATACAAGACTTTGAAGCTGCTTTTTGGGACTGATCATAATTCATGAAAATGTTAAATAAACACTGTTTGTTCCTTTTGTAGTCCTGTCATCTAAGGATGTGTGATTTTTAATGGATGCCTTTTTTTTACATATTATTAGTATTATAAATGGCAAGATGGTATGTATGTAAGAATGCCTACTTTTAGGAGAAGAGTTGTGGTCTTCAAAAAATGGAATGAGTGGTCAGTGATCTCTGGAATGAGTGGTCATGAGCTGAAATTTGGAAGGTGGCTAATTGGGTGTATTTGCAGTACTCTCTCAAAATTTCAACAAATTTGAAGACAACATCTATATGCAACTGGTTGATTGGACATAGAATGACCCCTGTGCATTGCTCTCTCACCCCTCTCTGATTCTCCAAATGGTCATTTATTTATATGCAAACATGATTGTGATGATAAAGTAAAAAGGCATATTCTACCTGCTTCACCAGGTGAGGTAGTGTGGTTTACCTGCTGAGGTGTTCAGGTGAAGCAGGGTGACTTACATGCTGTGGCGTTTAGGTGAGGGAGGGTGCCTTACATGCTGTTATGTTCAGGTGAGAGATGGTGCCTAACACTTGGTGTGGCATGCACTTCTGTGAGGGAGGGTGGCTTACCTGCCGGTCCTCTGCAGCTCAGGGCTGTAGTGTTCGGCATGCACTTCTGTGCAGGAGGGTGGCTCACCTGCCATTCCTCTGCAGCTCAGGGCCGTGGTGTTTGGCATTCACTTTTGTGAGGGACGGTGGCTTACCTGCCATTCCTCTGCAGCTCGGGGCCATGGTGTTTGGCATCCACATCTGTGAGGGAGGGTGGCTTACCTGCCATTCCTCTGCAGCTCGGGGCCATTGTGTTTGGCATGCACTTCTGTGAGGTAGGGTGGCTTACCTGCAGGTCCTCTGCAGCTTGGGGCCATAGCGTTCAGCATGCACTGGTGTGAGGGAGGGTGGCTTACCTGCCGGTCCTCTGCAGCTCGGGGCCGTGCTGTTCGGCATGCACTTCTGCCTCCACCTGGCAGCTCAGCCCATTGGGCATGCCTGGCAGCTTCCTCTTCTCCTGCATCAGATAGACATTGTGAGCAAGCACAATGAGCACCTCAGACCACAAAATGGGATCCTGTGAGCAGTCTGGTTCATCCCATATCCTTATTATAATGGGAAAAGTATTACAAATCATACTTCTATATGAAAGAACAGATAAATGCCATTATTTAACTTTCTAGGTGGTTGAGAAGCCCTTTGTTTACAGATTTACTGCTTTTGTATGGGCTGATCATCCCTGTCACACAGTATCATTTGGCTACATTGTTTCCAGCAGGTCACCTGGATGCTCATTTCACAACAATGTCCAGTTAAAATGCACCATACAGCTACATGAAACTCATCCCTTGATCACACTCCAACCTGACAGGCAGAAACTCACTAGGGGCGAAGCTAATCTGAGAGGGAATGTTCTTTTGGAGGCTCACCTGAGATGGGACGCTTTTTGGAGGCTCGATTCGGATGGAGGGGTCCCACTCTCCTGGTGGCAGCACAGTCACCTGGTCCAGGAACTCATCAATCCCAGCCAGGAGATCACTACGATCCTTAGCCTTGTAGGCCACGCCATGGAAGATCTCGATAACGGGGTGAAGAAAAAGAGTGGGAGTAAGGAGATTTTTATATTTATGTCATTAGCTAAAAAATAATGACTGGGCTAAACCCTACGTCACCTGACACGAATCTTATATTGCATGTGTTATAACATGTCATTTATGTCTGGAATAGAAGTGCTGCAGTTAGCACGATGCAGGTGACATGACAAATAAAGCCAGAAAGCTAACTGCACTCTGCAACAAACCCATTAGCCTCACCCATATGGGTGTTAACTGAACACTGCAACAAACCCATCAGTCTAACCCATATGGGTGCTAACTGCACACTGCAACAAACCCAACAACTTGACCCATATGGGTGCTAACTGCACACTGCAACAAACCCAACAGCTTGACCCATATGGCTGCTAACTGCACACTGCAACAAACCCAACAGCTTGACCCATATGGCTGCTAACTGCACACTGCAACAAACCCAACAGCTTGACCCATATGGCTGCTAACTGCACACTGCAACAAACCCAACAGCTTGACCCATATGGCTGCTAACTGCACACTGCAACAAACCCAACAGCTTGACCCATATGGCTGCTAACTGCACACTGCAACAAACCCAACAGCCTGACCCATATGGGTGCTAACTGCACACTGCAACAAACCCTAAAACAACAATTTGACACATATGGGTTGCTTACCAAACAGTGCAAAAAAACACAAAAGTCTGACCCATATAGGTGCTTACTGCACACTGGAAAAAATACCTCACATGTAGCCAATACAAATGTGCAAAAACAAAGCACAATTAGAAAGCGAAAAACACATAATCAACAATTTATAGAGACCCAATATAGTATTATTAGCAACTGTTAATAGAGGGCAAGGTAATAAGAAGCAGAAAAACTGTCATGTTCCTGTTTAATGTTCACTTTTTGTATTGGTGGTTTTTGGTCTATTGGTTTATTTGGTTTGTAAGAGCTAGCTGGTGGGTTTCACTGGGATTCCAAGCCCTTCAGGCGGAACTGAATGCAGATCTCCAGCCGTAGGCAGTAATGGTGGCACTGGGACTCGAGCATGCAGTCCCAGGCCTGCTTCCCAGATGCAGGCTGTTTTTCTGTTTTTTTTTTGCTTCCAAGCTTCTGCTGGTTCTCAGACCATTTGAGGAAATTGGATTGCAGGGGCAGGAATCTGCTTACCTCATCGGTCATGATGGTGGCCATTGAGCGGCCAATCTCATGGTACTGTTGGGCTTTCCCATCCTGGCCCAAGAGAATGAAAAGGAACCTGCATAAATCAAATAAATATTTACCAATCACACATAATTTATGCATGACTTATCAATAAAAATATGTTTTGAGCTTACAGTATGAGGTTCCATTACTAGGATCTGCATATTGTCCATTTGAGTGGAGCTGTATCTGAGGCTGGAAAGTTTAAGGGACTGCAGCTGAAACTGAGAGGCTGCAGGCTAAAAACCCAAGAAAACCCATTAGAGAGAATTGGGTACCTGGTGGGCATTAGAGAGAGAATGGGGAACCTGGTGGGCATTAGAGAGAGAATGGGGTACCTGGTGGGCATTGGAGAGAATGGGGAACCTGGTGGGCATTAGAGAGAGAATGGGGTACCTGGTGGGCATTAGAGAGAATGGGGAACCTGGTGGGCATTAGAGAGAGAATGGGGTACCTGGTGGGCATTAGAGAGAATGGGAACCCATTGGAGAGAGAATGGGGTACCTGGTGGGCATTAGAGAGAGAATGGGGTACCTGGTGGGCATTAGAGAGAATGGGGAACCTGGTGGGCATTGGAGAGAGAATGGGGTACCTGGTGGGCATTAGAGAGAGAATGGGGTACCTGGTGGGCATTAGAGAGAGAATGGGGTACCTGGTGGGCATTAGAGAGAATGGGGTACCTGGTGGGCATTAGAGAGAGAATGGGATACCTGGTGGGCATTAGAGAGAATGGGGAACCTGGTGGGCATTAGAGAGAGAATGGGGTACCTGGTGGGCATTAGAGAGAGAATGGGGTACCTGGTGGGCATTAGAGAGAATGGGGTACCTGGTGGGCATTAGAGAGAATGGGGAACCTGGTGGGCATTAGAGAGAGAATGGGGAACCTGGTGGGCATTAGAGAGAGAATGGGGAACCTGGTGGGCATTAGAGAGAGAATGGGGAACCTGGTGGGCATTAGAGAGAGAATGGGGAACCTGGTGGGCATTAGAGAGAGAGTGGGGTACCTGGTGGGCATTGGAGAGAGAATGGGATACCTGGTGGGCATTAGAGAGAATGGGGAACCTGGTGGGCATTGGAGAGAGAATGTGGTACCTGGTAGGCATTAGAGAGAGAATGGGGTACCTGGTGGGCATTAGAGAGAGAATGGGGTACCTGGTGGGCATTAGAAAGAGAATGGGGTACCTGGTGGGGATGGGGACCTCTGTCAGGCCAGACAGCAGGACCGCAGGGGACAGACGGATGAATGCCACGATTGGCCTCTCCAGGAAGTCCAGCTCACCCACCAGCACATTGGAGGCCTCTGCACCCATGGGGATCTTCTTCATGAAGTGTGTGTCCACCTGGAAAACAGGTTTACCCCTGTACTGTACATGTACAGCCCGCTAACAAAAACAAGACTAATGACAAAGAAACATGCAAGTGTGAGTATGTGTATGTATCTGTGTGAGTGTGTGTTTATCTGTGCAAGAGTGTATGTGTATCTGTGTGTTTATCTGTGTGAGAGTGTGTGTTTATCTGTGCGTGAGTGTGTGTGTGGTGTGTATCAGTGTGACAGCATGTATATCTGTGTGTGTGTGTATCTTTGTGGGAGTATATGTGTATCAGTGTGACAGTGTGTGAGTATTTGTGTGAGAGTGTGTATGTGTGCCTGTGTCTGTGTGTGCGAGTGTCAGTATTTGTGAGAGCATATCTGTGTATTTGTGAGTGTGTGCATGTATCTGTGTCAGAGTATCTGTGTCAGAGTGTGTGCATGTGTGAGTGAGTGTATCTGTGCCAGCGTGTGTGTGTGAGTATGAATACCCGTACCTTGCTCCGGTCCACCTGGCTGTTGTCCTGGTTGACCCCGTTTTTGACTCCTGGATCAGTGGGGGGAGGCTGAGGGGAGATGGCAGGTGCTTTTGGGAGAGGAAGGAATGAGGGGATGAGTCAGCGCTGAGCCCCTACTTCACTGTTTAAGTTCCATTATCACACAGCTACAGGCACAGCAGTAAATATCTATCTACCTGCTTTTCCTCAAAACATGGGAAAATCATTAGTAATTAGTCACAATGGTAGGCTGTTGTGTCTCAATTGCAGAAACAAAAGCATTTTATTACTAAGAATTATGATTTACTGTCAAGCTTCCCTGAGTGACTCTATTGATTTTTATGGATCGATAGGGAACAAAGCCGTAGTCTGAAGGATAACCATGAAAAACTATCGTTGAGACTTAGCGGTACAAACTCCTCTGGAATTTCAGCACATATGAAAGTTCTGTAACTCTGAGAGAGATAAACTAATGAATGAACGTAAAACAGCTAATGTTTGTGCTTAGAAGCAAGGTGTCACTAAAATTGGATTGGGACTTCTCTAGCAAGTTATAGATCTTTTTGTGTGTTTTAAAATGATATGATTCTCAGTGTCTGAGCTCTTTAGTGCCACCATGTGGACAGATGCAGTGACTGGTAATTCATTAATATCCTAATGAGGTTGTGAACATTTGTACCAAATTGCAATATTTCATCATTTGGCCAACTTTGCACACAACCACTGGAAAAGTCATATCTATATAGAACTTGCTCCAAACATGCAGTGCACTGAATCCATGTAAATTGCTATATCGTTGTAGGAGGAGTACCATTTTAAGAGTTATGAAAAAATAAAAATGGTGGGCATCCAGGGCCATGGACTCATATGTCCTTTGAGAGAAATGTATTCTTTGTGAGGAGACGCATGTACCGACTTCAAGTCTGTAGTCAAAATGGTGCAAAAGTTACAAGTAAAGATTCTAACTGACTGTTATAGCACCACCAAGTGGCCAGTTGGCAGTGGGCTTTTGTGACATCATGATTATATCGTTGTGATGATCTCAGCTGCCCCGCTGAGATAGACGATTCCCCTGGTTACTAACTGTGCTTAATATTGGTAATAATTTAACCGTGTGAAATTTGCCCGCAAGCAAAAAAAATTTCCCCATGGGTAAGCTCCACCAGGTTTACAGCGGGACACCTGCATGTGCAATAGCTTCATCAGCATATAGATTAAATGTACAATTATTACCACACAAACCAATGGGGAGGTCCAGAACCCTTTAGAAATTGCATGCAGGCTTACTGCATTACACCCACACTCACACAGTGGGATCAGGCAGTTAGATAATAATAGAAGCACTCACATTCCTCATGCTTCAGCCCAGCAGAAGATGAGCGCTCACAGCACAATGAGCAACTATATGAAACGCTTTAGGACTGATTAAAAGTGCTGCACAGTTTCCTGTCTTACTATGTCATTCACAACTGCAGTAACAGAAGCACACCCAGGTCTGAAGCCAGATTGTTAGGTCTTTTTTTAGTCAGAAATCAGATCCAGATAACTAGGGTAACCATGTTTGTGACATGGGGGTACAGAGGCTGATTTCCAGACCTTGGGGGTCACATGGGCTAAAGGTCTGACGATGAGGGGTGCTGAGTTACACAGCAGAATGGTTGGTCAGGACCAGTGGATTTTTTGTGTCCACAGTTAGCAGTGCACAAGCACATCTGCAGCAGTGGTCTCAGGCTGTGGCTGGGTGAGACCAGTTTTTTATTCTCAATACTCTGATACGTAGTTTTCAACCTTTGAAAAAGCTGCCCTGCTGAACACAAACCTAAAACAATTATCAAAAGAATTTATTCATTCTTTTCTATGAGCAATCTGACTGGCACTTATCAGAAATGTATGGGTTAAGCACCACAGTATATTAATGAGCTAACACATTTCCTACATTTTCTCTGGTTATCACAGTTTTGGGGTTTTAAAAATAAAGACTTTGTCACAGTTTGGCCATCCCCTGCATCAGTAAACAAACTGTATGACTGTTCATGAACTCTGTGGTTGTTTATGAACTCTATGGCTGTTCATGAACTCTGTGGTTGTTCATGAACTCTATGGCTGTTCATGAACTCTGTGGTTGTTCATGAACTCTATGGTTGTTCAGGGTGTTTATCCGTGCATCAGGTGCCCATCTTACCGCTTTTGTCAATGTGGGGCTCGGACTGCTTGCGGCTGGTGTCAGCCAGGGAGCGCACCATGGGGATGAGGTTGTTCCTCTTCTTCTCATTCTGGTGGTGATGCCTCTTCAGGAGAGCCTCCCGCACCTTCACCCGCACACTTTCATCCATCTCCTGTGCTGCCTCCTGCTGGTCGAGCACCATGTCTGCAAGAGAGAGCCAGGGGATCGCACAGCGTGGGTGGATTTGCACTATAATACAGGCGTTCACAGTTTTTCTCGATCGCTTAAACACAAAAATGATGTAAGAACCAGTCCTGTAGCACAAAACACACATTACATCATCCCACACCCTTACATCATTCCTAAAAGCACACACACATTTCCCATAACCGTAAACACTATTCACCTGTTTCCACACGTTTCAATATTTAAAACTCTTTCTGCAAAACCGTACACAAAAGTGACCAAATAAATAATTCATTGCACTATATGTTCTTTCAGCAAACACATGCTCTCAATATAATTAACTCAAGTTATCACAACCCAAAATCAAAGACCACACCTTTGTCCAGGTGCAAACACTGAGCCTCAAAATTGTTAACACAGCAATCCGAAATGCAGGGTCAATAAATAGGGCCTAAAGGCATGTCCATGTTCTTTGGAACAATGGATCCTAACAATGGTGAAGTTGCAAGACAACAGTGAGGACGAAGACGAGGACAACGATGACGATGACAACAACAAAGACGAGTAATCACAGATGAAATCAGTGCCACCCTAGTTCATCATGTGCTCATACATGGGAGGACTATGAGGGAAGCTGGACAGCTAGTGCAACCCAACCTAAGCAGTCACACGGCTGCATCCATTTTCTGTGCCTTCAGAAGGGAAAACGGGTAATTTGCCTTGTGGTTAATGTGATACATGTAGTGTTGTAGTGCATAGGCTGAATCTCCACTTTGTCCTCGGTGTATTGTTTACTGTATCACAGTAATGGATGCCCATATTTCAGTAATAAATGTAAAAAATGGTCAAATTTCATTTTTGCAGAACTGAGAGACGGCCATTTATTGGAGGTACGCAGAGACTTCTCACAGCTGAGCAGGAGACTGCCCTGGTGGAAATCAGGTATTTTACTGTGCATGGACTCTTCCTTACAAGTTTTGTCAGTGTGACATTTCAAAAGTCAGATTTTTGACCAAAACGGCATATACAGTGGTATTCCCTTATGCACTAACGTAAGAGGTATTTATTACAGTACTGTTTTGAATTTCTCTTGCCAGGGTGCTCCTGAAACAGTCATCTGGATAGTCAGTGCTGTGAAGTTCCATATAAAACCTATTCTAAACATTTTGGTTGATGTGTTTTGAATTAATCCCTCCAGTGTGTAACAAACAGTTATGTAGTCTGTGTTTTTGACAGCTTGTGTACATTATCTGAGGGCAAAATTTGAATTGGGACCCAGAAGTTAGATGTTTGTACCATTGGGTGTGAGTTTTTAAAACTGTGTGTGAAGATTTGGGAAAATGGTGAGTTGTAACAGGAATTGTGTCTGAGCAATTGAAAAACTGTAAAAGAATGGCTTACACAGGCTGACTAACAATGCATAGGTGTATAAGTCAAGACAATAGTGCCGAAAGACGTATAGGGAAGTGAAGACTCACTCATGGCTATCTCCATTAGGGCTGGAAATGGGGTCACCATCACTATCCTGATTTTGAGATTCTATAGGCCCACCAGGTACATAACTCCATATGTATTAAATATTAAAAGCTCAGGACAATACTGTGTCAATGGACTCTCTGTCCGTGACATACTACTTCATGAATTTTCATGAACACTAATATACTGTGCCCTCCATAATTTTTACGACAAAGAGACATTTTTTCTTGATTTGGCTTGGTAAATTCAATACTGATATCAAGAAGTTGTATTTTACACAGTTGTCAATGCTTGGAGCATTGGCATTGTTTTCAGTGTATACGGTGATGTGTTCAGTGTTCATAGGTTTATAGTCAGTGTACAGAGCAGTGTGTTAAGTGTGTTTGGTTAGTGTTGAGTGTATAGAACAGAGTGTGTTCAGTGTTCTTGATTTATTTTCAGTGTAAAGGGTGTTGTGTCCAGTGTGAACAGGTTTGTGTTCAGTGCACAGAGCAGTGTGTTCAGTGTTTACAGGTTTATATTCTGTGCACAGAGCAGTGTGTTCAGTGTTTTTGGTTTGTGTTCAGCGCACCGAGAAGTGTGTTCAGTGTTTTTAGTTTGTGTTGAATATATAGAACAGAGTGTGTTCAGTGTACTTGACTTCTTTTCAGTGTACAGAGTGGTGGGTTCAGAGTATAAAGGTTTGTGTTCAGTGTATAGAGCAGTGTGTTCAGTATTTTCAGTTAGTGTGGAGTGTATGGAGTGGTGGCCTCAGTACTTACAGGTTTGTGTTCAGTGTGTAGGGCAAGTGTGCTCATTGTTTTTGGTTTGTGTGCAGTGTATAGATCAGTGTGTTCGGTGCAAACACATTTGTGTTCAGTGTATAGATAAGAGTGTGCAGTGCCAACAGGTATTTGTTCACTGTACAGTGAAATGTGTTCAGTGCGTATAGGTTTGCGTTCAGTGTATAGAGCAGTGTGTTCAGTGTTGTCACGGTGTTCAGCGCTCTGACCTGCAATTTCCTCGATGCAGCTAGCTTTCACATCCAGCATCACGCTGCCATTGATGATGCAGCTGCGCAGCTCAAACAGGCTGTGCAGGGACAGCGTGGCTACGTACGGCTTACTCCAGCGCTCACCCCCGTCCTCCACATCCTCCTCAAACTTCAGCCACCTGTGCAGGGCAGAGAGCCGAGAGCACAGTCTGTCAGTGCTTCAGTGCTGTGCAGAGCGGAGAGCACAGTCTGTCAGTGCTTCAGTACTGTGCAGTACAGAGACACAGTCTGTCAGTGCTTCAGTGCTGTACAGAGCGGAGAGAAGTCTGTCAGTGCTTCAGTACTGTGCAGGACGGAGACACAGTCTGTCAGTGCTTCAGTACTGTGCAGGACGAAGATACAGTCTGTCAGTGCTTTAGTACTGTGCAGGATGGAGACAGTCTGTCAGTGCTTCAGTGCTGTGCAGGACGGAGACACAGTCTGTCAGTGCTTCAGTACTGTGCAGGACGGAGACACAGTCTGTCAATGCTTCAAGCCCTCTCCAAGAAAGACTCCTCCATCCATGGGCTGAGGTGAAATTACTGATTGTTCCAGCACTAAGTATGCTGTCCAGCAGACACTCATGGACTTGCCTGTTACTTTCTCATCTGATGAACTTTCCCCCCACCGTCATCTTTCAGCAGGATGTTTTTATTTGACTTACACGGCTGTCCTTTATTTACTTTGATATCCTTCACCCACCTGGTGATTTGGCTCTCACCTGGCCAACATCCACTCACCTGGCAGTCTCCTTCCACTCTGCGTCCTTGCCCTGCTTCACACAGATCTCGTCCAGCTCAGTGAAAAGGTCGTGAGCCACATGCTCCTCATCCTCCTCTTTGCCCAGGATGAACTGCACACGCTGGGACGGGGTATCTGCCAGCACAGGTGGGAGGAGCCATGAAAAAGCGGGATGAAGAAGACAGATGGGGGATGGAAAATAAAGATGAACAGGTGAAGGAAGAATGAGAATAAAGAGAAAAAAACAGAGAGACTGACAAAACAAGTAGGGGGGAGGGTGGATGTGTTTTAAATTTCACTATGCCCCCCTGCCTACAATTTTATTACTTTTATGTGCTTTTGATCCACTAATGACAACATTTTCTAATTTCAGCCAGCTCCCACATTTAATTTGCACCTCTTGCAGAGGCTGTGAGAACTAGGAGGCTCTCTTGCTGAGAGGATGTAAATAGCTAAATAATCAATCTTTGCCTGAGGGGGCAGTCACATTTGGTTCCATGGGGCTGTTAGATCTGCAAATGAAACTATCGAACCAGGACAATATTGACCAGGCCTGTGATTACAAGCCACTGGCCAGGCTTCCCCTTTTAACATGGAACAGGGACTCAGTAAAAGCCCCCTCTTGTTCAGCAGGGAACATTTATTCGATCAGCGAAAAAGGTCATAAAATCAATCCCAACAGCAAAAGCAGAGGTCCAGAATGATGGAATTCAGCGAAAGAGCCTGTGAACCATCACCACCCCCACAAAGTTGAGGCTGAAAACACAGTTCATGACTTTACAGCTATGCTTTGTCATTTCCACGATGAGTCATGGAAATACTGTGGTTTTTTCTTTGCTACATGAGCATAAGTTACCTAATCCTGCCCCATTTTTCCAAACATTGTCTGTACAGGTAACAGACAGGAGTGTGTGTATTAGTAAGGATCAGGAGTGTGTGTACGGGTAAGGATCAAGCGTGTATATATGGGTAAGGATCAGCTGTGTGTGTATTAGAAAGGATTAAGAGTGTGAGTATGGGTACTGGTCTCACCGTTGGCCTTCATGTCTGTCTCACTTGGAGCTGCAGCTGGACCCTCGTCCTGTGGAATGGACCCCCGTGTTCGGTCCCGTTTGCGGCAACGGGAGCTGTGGGGACGATGGTGCCGGTGGGTCTGCCGGCTGAGAGGCATACGCACCCCCACAAATAGGGTCCTGTGTCCTGGGGGGGCAGATGGGGCATCCAAGCAACAGAACCAGATTTATGGGTTCACACCCTCCTGTCATGGACTAATTCTAATTCATTTTATGCAGTTCTCACCATCACAGTAATTATAAATATACAGCAGCTGCAATAAGCTGCTCCCAGGATCCAGTCGTAAAATAAAAAAAATTGGAAATAAATCAATAATTAATTACATTCTAGAGAGAAAGATAAATTAAATTCTGAAAGCAAAAGACAACCTGCCATGATCTCTTTCATTAATACTGGGAGCAGCCAGGAAGTGATGTCAGAATACGACCTCAGCCATTGCTCACCCTCAAGCTCCTCCTTCTCATAGTGGATGTTGAGCACAGAGCTGGTTCCGCCCTGGTCCACCACTGCCTCTTCATCTGGTCTCTGCTCAAAACACAAAAACACACCATCATAGGCAATCTGAGGCCCAGATTCAATTCACAAAACCTGTCCTTAACTTTGTCCTGGATCAACATTTGACTTTAATATTGACAATGAAATTCAGAGACATTTCCATGTACGAAGGTCAATGTTGCATTCCCAACCTGTGTGATGGAAAGGGTGTCATTACTTTCAGAGGTTCAGAAGTAATGGTCTTACAATTCTTGCTTTTCACATTCTACTCAATTCACACTTGCAGCAACATTAATGTCTATATGCCATGTGGGAAAAAAACATTTAATTTTGCAGCGTACTGGCAGATGATTCAGCTTGTCTTATCATCAGCTTTTATGTTTCAGAGGAAGCTACCCACGAGACTTTTATTCGGTATGCAATGTTCTTTTTCCAAAGAACACAGCTATCATCCCTTCTGCACACATAAAATATAATTAACAGTGCGAATCCTACCCAATGCCATTCCAATGTCATTTCCAGATTAAACAACATCCCAGGTGGCATATATATTCCAACATATTGGAATGTTGTTCCCTGGTTTTGGATACAATAGATGAACGTGGGATGTAGGCCTACCTCATGTTAAAATGGAACATTTTCCTGATTTTCCGTGAATACTAGGCTTAGGTTGCTTTCTGGCTTGTGTACAAGATTATTATTATACAATTCTTTTAAGGTTGTAAAATATCCAACTTTATAGGAAGGTTTTAGAAATGTTTGATGATTTATGGTTTATGATTAATGTTCTGGAAACATCTGCTTATTATATTATATTATATTATATTATATTATATTATATTATATTATATTATATTATATTATATTATATTATATAAGGCAGTTGTTAAGTCATATTGCACTGACAAGAGAGTCAGTTCTATTTGATTTTATAATTGTCAGAAGGAAAATTATTCTTTTCAAACTATAATTTATTCTTAAAGCAGCCAATTAACAGAACCAAATTCCATTGATAGGACAATGACCAAACAACTGTAAATGTAAAATATAAAACTTAAGTTCAACCAAAATTGGAATGTAGAATCTTTACACTGAAGGTTGGGATTTGTTTTAATGGACGTGCGCATTGATTAGACACCATTAGGAAATGGTGGCCTGAAGTCTGTCACAGGCTAATGACCTTTCTTTCAGCTTCATCACATTGCACTCACTGCGGGATGCTCTCCCCGCGGCTGCTGGCTGGCCTCGTCTCAACCACCCGTCAGTCCCAGACGAGCACCCCTCGCGCCGTTGACACGTGTCCCTGACAGCTTTTCCACACACAACAGGGCCTGTCACCTCCATACCAGCCTGCCGCACAGGGGCAGGGCACTGAACCCCCCTCAGAAAGACAGGTGCTGTCACTTTCACCAAGCCAGTACCACAGCACTGCTTAGACTCTATCCCAAAGCCCTCCGTGAACAACCATTTGCATTTGTCAGGTATCTGTATTTACACATATTGTATGAACACTGAATGTTACCGAATCTTCAACTAACTAAATATTAAGTGAGTTGAAAACCAGGTAAACAAATCACACAAAATGTAGTCATTGATCAGTCATAGAGGATTGCCGTGAAGGAACCTTGGCCCATTCCACCATCCAGAACCGCCTCATCACAGGGAAAGTTGTGGGTTTCTGATCTGGATTTTGTTTCTTCCAATAGCGAACCGTGACTCTTAAACCTTGACCCCCCCTTCCCTCGTCAGGAAGAAAAAGCAAACTTCCAGCCAAGCTTACTGTGTCCTCTCCTAGGACTGCAAAAGTTACCTGTGACAATTCCAGCACTGAAACCAAAATTAAGACTAGTCCAGCCTTAGCAATGCAACGAGCAAACAGCTCAGAGAGAGTGAGTTATCACCAGAACAAAAAACTGCTTATTTCTTAAGCAAAATGCAAATCCTCCTTACAAATAATTGCATCATCACACAAGCTGTGTGTGCGCTTCAGTGAAATATGGTGGAAAACCACCCCCTCCTACCACACAAAACCAACAAAATTTCATGTGAGCCTACACACCATGACAGTGCGCACACAGCCAGGCAACCATTAGCGAAGGACACTTAAGAATTTTGGCATTTTGGAACCCACCACCACAAACAAGCAATATTGTTAATAAATAATATTATTAGATTGGCACAGTGGCCTATTAAATATATATGTTATGGTTTATTTGGGAAAACAGTCATTATGCAACTCCAACTTTTCATTGAAAGTTTATAATGACAACGGTGTGGATAATAAATTTGCAACGATGCCCTCCTCACTGGTGGTAACGTTACTCACGGCTTCCATTGAGTTCCATGAACCAACAGAGTAGCTAGCTAGTTTATCAGCAGTATTTTTCCCATGAGCTTCTGATTCGTGTCCCCCACAGCAGGCGGAACTTGTCATAAAATTAATGATAACAAAGGCCACCCATTTAGAGGGAAGATGTGATTGGTCATTTGAAATTAGTCTCTCATTGAATTATAAAATATAGCATTTTCTTTCCAGCAACTGCTGAGGAGGAAAATTTCTGATAGGAGATAAAAGGGCTTTCATTTAACCTTTCAAATTCCAAAAGAAATTGAATAGGCAGGTGTGAAGGGTTTATTTCCTCAGAAAGATTTATTTTAGATGTTGATTGTCAAATTATTCATTGATAAAATAACATTTTGAACTGATGACTTTTTAAATATCATTTTTTAGAATGTCTTGTTCCTCAACATTTCTGGGGTGGCCTACAGCATAGTGGCTAAGGTGTTTGACTAGGAATCAGAGGTTCGTGCTTCATGTCCTCGTATAGGTACAATAAGATCAGTGCAGCCGTTGAGCCTTGAGAAGGGCCCTTAACCCTACATTGCTTCCAGGGGAGTATGTGATATAAAGAGGCTTTGGAAAAAAATGTAAGATAAATGTAATAATAATTCTGCTTGTATACTTTCTTGTGTGTTTCATATCATTGCCTTGCTTCATGACTCTGTTGTGGATTGGTTAAAACTGTAATATTGAATTATTTGATACAGTGCGTAACTTATGTTTCCTTCAATTATGTCAACTCATCCAGGTCCTAATGCAGTGATGCATCACCAAACAATGACACTACCCCCAGGCTTGACTGTTAGTATGAAGTTCTTTCAATATAAAACAATGCAAATGCAATTCACTGTAACATACTGACAGCAAGGTGCAGTGAACTACAATAATTTCCACGATTACTATAATCTGATTTCCATTAAAATGTTTATATTGTACAGTAAAATCTTCAACGATTTTCAGAACCTTACAACATGTGTGACGGAAACATTTATAATGACACCAAGCTTGTGGCCACTAAATTATTTCACTATAAAATTCAAAAAGAATTCAAAATGGATTTACCATTTCTATTACCATGACTCAGATTGTTTCAGATAAGGCCCTGCATCCTAGCACTGCTGGGAAAACTGTCAACATGTCAGCCTAAGGCAGACTGCACTACAGGCCAAAATACATTATTCGGAACATCCTTCTTCAATCCATTGTACTGGAGCCAAACTGGGAAGAGCTATTGAGTACTTTTGGTCACAGGTAAGTAGTGACTGAATCTAAAACTACTCACAACATTTTGAGTTACAAAGAAAGATATAGGATTGGGATTTAACGTCAAAACAGCCAGTATCACACAGCTACATACTGCATATTGATGTACTGCCACACTATAAATTTCGGCCTGTCAAACTGCATCCTGTTATCAGTGGAGCAGATATTCTGATGCAATATCACTACATACCTGACAGCAGCCTTAGCTGAATGGCTCTGCCAGTAGAACTCAGTGACTCTGAAAGAGTGTAAACAAAGATCCCTTAGCTAGATATAATTATGATAACTGACTCTTGATATATGCTGTAGTTGGTCATTTGGTGTATGGCCACCAAAAAAAACATGCTTGGGATGCTGGTTGTCGGGCACTCTCATCATGAGACGGTGTCATAGCTATTGTATTTGTAGCAGCCAACGACAGTAAACAATACAACGTCACCAAAAATACATTAAACTGTCGTTATCTAAACAATAACATATTAAATACCAAAAGTGACAGTGTACTGAAAGTACACACCCTGAAAAAGAGTAATCATTCATGGTTTCTTTCAAATCAATTGACCTCAACAGTTCCGAATCCCTAGCCAAAGTAACAACAGATTGTGCTTCTTATGACACCTCTTGATCACAGTTAATGTTTTATCCCTGCCAGTCCTGAAAATTAACACTCCTATTCACAATCAGAAAAGGTCAAGAATCGTTTGTGGCTCCAGGATGCTGTGTTTGATGAGAACGTATTCAGTTCATCCTTCACACTACCCTGAAACTGCAGATATTCATCAGCCATGATTTTCTCCGAATTGTGGGGATACCCATGAACTGAGAGCCTGGCTTCCAAAAGTCATTAACATCAGAGTTCTCTGTAATTCACGCACTAAACATATATTTTAGCAGGAAACCTAAATCCATATGAATCATCTAATTTCCAATTTTGGCACATCTTTCATTTTTGAAAAACTTTGGCATTTTCTGTGATACTGTCACCCTGTTTCCCTCCTTTGCCTGTTTTACTTTTCTTTTTCTTTTACACCTGCTGTCATAAGCTTTTAGCTCATTGAACTACTGCTTAGCAATCTCTGCCCATAGATCATTGCTCAGGTGACCGGGATGTGACAGAGCATTAGCTTAAGAGAAAATGTAGCGGTTCATATTGCTACACCTGCATCAATCTTCCACCGAACACGATTCCAGAGATTTAGCCACTGTGTGCTGAAAACAGCGACATGCAAACTCACCATCCTCTCATTATCACCATGATAACTATAAAACAGCTCACTTACCTAATACTTGTTTATGAGAATATGTGTGAGGATTGGCTGTTAAATTGTGGCCTGGCTGTATGACAAAATGGCAGCTGTAAAATATGCTTCAAAATGGAGTGCGGAACATAAATGCAGACACTTTGGCTTCAGACTTTAATGCAGACATAAGAGGCTGAAAATGAACTCAACAAACATATGAGGATAAGAACAGGTCTTTTGCCTCAACCAGACATCCCAGTTAATTGATTTAACGTGAAATTGGATATGAAATAAACATATTTCCTGAGAATTAAGTTCTTATGCGGTGGTGCGGCAGCAGAGTAGCCCTGTCTGAGACGAGGGAAGCTCATATATCACTCTTTTTCTGTGAGGGATTTCTCTGTGGCTGGGTGGGAGCTGACTGGGCTGGGGGGGGGCAACGTCTGAATCTGGGTGGTTGCACTGGGGCCCCATATGGTGGTGGTGGGGGGTCTATTCATGAGGGAGGAGGTCCGATGGGGCAAGTGTAGGAGACAAGCCTCATATAAAACCAGTGATTCACCCTCACCGAACAAGCCATGCCTCTTTGGCCCAATGGCTGAGGGCTGGGCTGATCACATAGGAGCTTACATTTGCTTGCAAAAATGTGCATCTCTAGATTGGATGACTGCATGACAATATAATATAATGGGCCCCTGCCCATTCAATATTTTCCCACAATGCACTGCGATTTATATCAATATACAGCCACATCTTCCACAGCTGAGTTCATAATACAGAAACTTACAGAGCAAGTTACAACTATGCTGTGCAAATATAGGGTTACAACAAGCACCGTTGCATTAGAATAATTCTTATTTTGTTTCCTGAAACTAAATTGGTGCATTTAGTTATAACTTTTTATATGCTATTTTAATCACTTTGATACCAATAGTGTGAAAGCAGATTTTAAAAATAGTAATTCTACAGATATATTTGGATTGTGCGAACAACTTTTACGATGAAAACGTTTTGTTTAGAGGGGTATAGAATTCGCAAAACTGGTTGTCTCTGGTCAAATAGAACGACCATACTACGAAAATGGTGCGCTATATTGTGTCATATTTACGTCATGAATCAGACTTTTGTTTACAGAAACTATTGTCTTATTTCCCGCAAAATAATTAACCCTGTAACGGCTAATATGTACACATCTAACAGTGGAAAAACAGTCGAAACATGTCTTCAAGGTCATTCAGGGAATGAATTCAGCTTCTATGTAAATCTATGTAAAACCCGGTAAAATTACCATATAGACCCTTGAACGTGTATTTTAAAAAAAAAACAAATAATCTGGCTCTGAGCTAAATACAGACCGAACCCATGCTTAAATCTGTAATAAAATTGAGATGGATTACTAGCTGTTGCCCACAATATACAATTCACATATCATTTTATTTTCGTAATTACACCGTGATAGGCACTGACAATACATAAGTAAAAATTGCATTATTTCTTATTGCAAAGCACGTGCCAGAAAAAACAACGCACGCCCAGCATTCAATCTTCCCCGCCTCATTTATGATCTATGCCAGCAGTCGGTTCGGAAATCATACAGATAAAAGAAAATGAAAACACTGCAATCCAGTTAAAATGAGCTATAGACAATGTTCAACACACTCATTTGACGAAATTAAGCTGACAGTAAAGAGAGCAATCGATTTAACCATATTCCCATTAACGGAAAATACCGTACCCAACCAGTGATACATTGCATACACATAGTCCAGTTTACTTCCAACACACAGAATGGCTTAATGTTAAAGTACTATTCGTCCACAATACTGTGTATTAGTCCCAAATTGGTATAATATCTGTTATTGTCGACCAGATTTTCCATCATTTGCAATTTGCAGCTATATGATGAAAAGCAGTCAACAGAAAGCTGGATACATAGTACACATTAAGTGAGGCAATTTACCTGGTAGGTTAAACTGCTCTCGGAGTCATCTGTTCCGCCAGGCATGTTGACTGAAGACGATTTATCTCACCTGTGTGAAGTCTTAACTGCGCCTAATTTCCTTCTAGTCTCTATACTGATTCTAGAAGATTATTTCGGGAAAAGATTTCACTGACATGACGAGCCCTTAGTTCCAGTGGCAGTAAAAAAACGTCAAATTACTGTTGTCGTTCTCGTAGCGTTTTCCCTTCAGTACAATGTACGCAGAGGAAAGCTCTTCACTGCGCGGGGTACCGATTGTAGCATCACGGCCTGTCAGCCAATGGGAGGGATTAGGATGGCGCATTGTTGCTGTCAAAGTGACATCTTTCTCAGATGCACACCAGGGTGCTGTACGACGGAGCGGTTTCACTGGTTATCCGGCTAACTTGGTCAGCCCGCGACGTGGTATAGCCCGCCCGCTCGGATAACTTTTGTAAACAAGCTGAAGTGAGAAAAAAAATGTTCACATACAGTCATTAAATGTTATCTAATGGGTGGTTTCGGTTTAAGGGCCTCATTACAGAAACTTCTCAAGTCCTATTTTACCTCAGTTTAGGATGACATTTAGGATTGTTGGTATCACAGAAACATGTTTCCTAACTGCCTATCTTATCTTTAGGATATGAATTTAGCTGTTGCAGAACCGTCCTAATTTAGGGATTTCCCAAGTTAGGAATCCTAACTTAGGATGGCATAGACCCTGTCCTAAATTCAAAATAACTGCCAAAAATGGCAGCAGCACTCTTGTGAGGTCTGTACGGCAATGAAGATGAGGAACATGAACACAAATATAATGATTAAAAGGCTACTCAAACCAGATGATGACATTTTATATTTCTCAGACCATGTATTAATGGGTATACATCAACTGCCAAGATGATTAATTTTTATCATAAAAGTAATATTAAACTAAAATCAACTCATCATGGCTAAAATTGTATGCGCTTGTTTTGCCCTTAATAGCATTGAGAGCCACTGATATTATGCTGTGACAGCCGTTGATGTTATGGCTAGTCCATCTCTAGCAGCCTTCCAGTACATTCTAACATTCTAATCAAAGACAGAAAAATCAGAAATGGATCAATTTATCTTTGCATACATCCTTTGTTTATTTTTTCCCTCTTTGCATGTAATGGAACAACCAAAGGTTATATTATTTGGTTCATGGTGGGAAAAACATTGATGGGATCCCATAAAGCCCAGGTGGTCATTCCCACAGGGAGACAAATGCACAGACTCAGAGTCCCATTACCCAGGGTGATTCCAGATGCTGCTTAGTGCATGAAGCTCATCAATGAGTCAAACTACACCCAAAGCCATAAGCAGCGCCACAGCGCCCCCCTGTGGTGCCCCTGTGCTAAGCCTCACCCCCTGGGGAATGTTCTCAACTAAACTGAATTGCTCACTTAATAGTGCAAAACATGTAATGGAAAGCATAGTAACAACTATATTAATATCCGAGGGTGTAATTTGAACCTTTTGTCATGATGGCCCTCTGTGCACAGATGCGATAACATTTTGAAGGACCAGAACATGCAGAAGGAGGAATCCAACTGCAGCACTCCCACAGAGTGTGGAGGCAGCTGAATGACCTACAGCCTGCAGCTCTGCGCTGTGCATTTGCAGGCTGACAGACCAGATATGCCAGCATATGATCTGTGCAGTCAGCAGACCCAGTGACACCAGTCAGCCACAGGGGGCGCTGTCATCACACAGCACACACCCATGGTTCCTGGACTGCTGTTTTAAGGTGGGGGATGGACTTGCCCTGTGTGCAGTTGTCATATAGTGCACCAGGACAGTGGGGTGGGGGAAGGGCTTGGCCAGGAAGGGTTGGTTCTTTCTGGTGGAGTTTTTTCTCCTCTACCTCTGTACACCTCCAGCACTGGTTCAGCGGGCCTCACTCTCCCTGCTGTGGGGGTTAGGCATGCGTGTCTACCACTCCAGAGCTGCCACCATGATACTCAATGTATGGCTGGAGAGCACAGTGCTCATGTCCTGCGTAGCTACACTTGCTAATGCCATCCCATGTAGCAGTGATCACAAGGGGAGGAAGCTGAACCCTCACCCTGCAGGTCTCTGCAGGTCTATCTGCACAGATAGGCTGCCATGAGGGTGGATTCAACCGGCATGCAGGGCACGGAGCACCACCAGCAGAGAAGAAGATGCAGTAATGATGGAGAAACTTGTGACTAAGAAACTTCAACTTTGAGGGACTGCTGTGATAGGAAGAACTGTGGGAGACAAAAAGGATCCTTCTACCTGATAACCTTCCCCCCGTACTCACCCCCAGTTTCATTGAAACACACAGTCCACAGATTCAGGACGACCAGCCATGCAATCTCATGGATCGGGCTCCAGTGAAAAGCTCCACTCTGTCAAAGTTTCATTTCCTGCCATGTCTCCTCCCGATGCACTAGACCCAGCAGTGATGTACAGTCCTAGAATGGAGCTGTTTAAAACACCTGACCAATGGAATAACTGAACTTCAGCAGAGTGCATAACAAGCCCTGATCCACAAGGCCATGAATCGGAACACAGCAGGCAGCTAGATGGGCTGTCCATGGCTGCGTAGGTGTGTACACAAGCTAGACAAACTAAACAAAGTCAGTGATGGTTAGAGGTATAAAAGATATGTTTAAGAGGAGAGGATGTAAATAACAGAAAATAGAGGAGTGGGTTTGGACTATCAGATGGGGCAGGAAAATTTCAGTCAGGAAAATGTGCGCCTTTGCTGTTTCTGTGTATGGATGCAATTTTAGAAACAGTAGCAGCATGTATGTGGGCGCAGCAGCAGCTTTTCCTCTGCTATTGAAAGCCATCATGTACAGTCATACCCAAACCATGGATTTACCTTGAGCTCCTCAGAAACTTCAGTGTATGCAGTACGTTTTACTGAGCTAATGTAATGTTTCTCCAGCTATTTCTCCTCTTCTACACCCTTGTTAAACCTAACATAAAAAACCCAATATGACTGGTGACATCAGAAGCCAATTTGGATCTTTTTTTTTTAGATTTTTTTTTCCCAATTTTCCCCTCTTTTCCCAACCTGAACATACAACCGAACTGGTAGACCTCACTGCAGCATCAGCACCTTACAGCTGTGGGAGGAGAAGTTGAGCATGTGACTCCTCTGATTCATGTGATGACGCTTTTTCTTATTTTCATGCTGCGGCTGCACCGCTAACTGCACACTGCCTATGACGTTGGAGGAGGATGTGGTCAGTGTACGGTCGGTTCGTGCTGCTGCAGGCGCCCAAGCATGACAGGGAGGGCACTACTGTGATGAGATCAATGGAGCAGGTTCGGCTGGCTTGCCCCAAATTGAACCCCAGAGAAGCTGGCCAATTATTGCCTTGGCAACGGAGCCCCTGACCATGGCTGGGAATGGCGAGGCCGGGAATTGAGCCCCTGACCTCAGGGCCCGCAAGCAACAATTTATCCTACAAGCCACCAGAGGCCCCATCATTTCATTTCTGCTGATAATTTTGCATGCTCATGGGCTACCATCACGTTATACAATAACGTTATTTTATTTACACAGAGGCACACAGAGTGACCACCAATATCCAAGATTCACCTTTTGCCCCAGAGTATGTATCAGAGATTGAGCAAATCAGTGTTTAATGTACAACACCAAGCAACATTGTGAAACCTTAAACACTCCTCATCAATTAGGCTTAGACAGCAGCAACACAAATTCTCTCCATGAAACTAACCTGAAGTTGTTATTCATCCAAAATGGAGGCCTGAGATGTAGCAAAGGTTTCCACAGAAGGGGCACAGCCTGGCAGCTGACATAATCATCACTGAAACATCTGTTGATTGGCTGGTTGGTACATTGGTAAGGAATGCCCAGTGAGAGGGCCTGATCATAAAGGGTGACACTGTGGTAAAGGTGTGCTTAATCACCTGCATCAATAATTCATATTTGTAAGATTCATTTACAAACTTATGATGAGTGTGAGAACAGGTAAATGGTATCCAGACCATCGAAGAAACTGGATTTTCTCTCCAAAGAAAGGGACTTCAAGGAAAGGCTATTCCAAAAGCTTCACCAATAGTGAATCATCTACTGTTCTGCAGCTTTCAGTCTGGATGGACATCTTGGCAATGATGTGGAACAAGTGGTGAAGCTTGGTGAAGTCATTCACCATCACAGCAATTTGACACCTGTCATGTCAGGATCCAAAGCAGCTGTAAAACTGGAGGCTGTGGATGTCTGAGAGAATAAGTGGCTTAATATTCAAACTGTGTCAGCAGCTATTTTGTGATATGGCCAGACTGGATAGTCACTTGGTAAATCTATGCAGACTGCACTACATGAAGCCAGCATGTTATTAAACCATGAAAAGAAATGTCATTACCTCACAGAAACTCCAAGGTCATTTTTATTAACCCCATTTAACCTAAAGCCAGAAACATAATAAATAAAGTCTTACTATTTATAAATGATTGCATAAACATTTTTAAAGCCATGTATATAAGCATTCACAGGAACTGAAGGCTGTTCTGTTTTCCATGACTGTAAACCATAGTTAAATGTACAATGAATTACAAACAATTGTTAATGAACTGAGCATATATATTACAAAATTCGACCATGTGGGAAAGAATACTTGGGTTTGAGACTTCCATCTCCTTACTGTTAACTTTGCTAAGTAGCTGATGAGTTTGAGGTGATTAGAATTTAAATGATTTTTCTAGTTTGCTAGCTAGAATGCTAATATTCACAGGTGTTTGAGGAATGTAGCAGGCTAGCTAGCTAACTTGAAATTGTTAAGTTTGGTCAATAAGCTTGGAAATACATGCATCCCATTAGCTAGTAAGTCTGAAAATGGTTTAAGTCCTCATATTGTCTGTCAATTTCAATGTCACCTCTTTCCTGGGCAAAAACTAAATGATTATGTTAAGTTTTTTTTTCCATTGAAAAAAATACATCATATTTTTAACTGGCAATTTGATTGGGCCATGTACTCATTAATTGATACTAATGAGCCACAGCTTTCATTGGCTAAAAGTACTGGTGATTGCTCAAGTCACTCAAAACATAAACTGTGCTCCAAGGTACAAGTATGCAGAACAGAACACCCGGACACCTCACACACATCTATGTCACTACATCACATCAGAGGAGAAGGATATACAAATTAAGCCCTGCTGTGATGGAGTCAATTTCAAACCTTTGTGTGTGAGTGAATGTGTGTCTTGAAGGGAGTGTTTTGCATCTTCCTGAATCTCACACCCTCTCAGGTGGCCCACCAGGTGATGTCAACAAAATGTGCTCTTTGAAGGGTTGAGAGGTCTCAGCCATATGCTGCTGGCACAGTCGGTGTGTTTCCAGTCAACAGATTATATGCACCACTTTTCTCTTTATGCTAGTATTTCTTACAAAAAAATGTTGTGTCATAAGGCTATTTAAACACGCAACTGTGTGTCTGATTCAGTGGGTGGTTAAATAAACTCATTGTACATACACCGATCAGCCATAACATTATGACCACTGACAAGTGAAGTGAATAACACTGATTAGCTCGTTATCAGGGCACCTGTCAGTGGGTGGGATATATGAGGCAGCAAGTGAACATTTTGTCCTCAAAGTTGATTTGTTAGAAGCAGGAAAAAAGCATAAGGATTTGAGCGACTTTGATGAGGGCCAAAATTGTGATGGCTAGACTGAGTGGGTCAGAGCATCTCTAAAACTGCAGCTCTTGTGGGGTGTTCCCAGTCTGCAGTGGTCAGTACCTATTAAAAGTGGTCCAAGGAAGGAAAAGTGGTGAACCGGTGACAGGGTCATAGGCAGCCAGGACTCACTGATTCACATGGGGAGAGAAGGCTGGCCCGTGTGGTCTGATCCAACAGATGACCTAGCTCAAACTGCTGAAAAAGTTAATGTTGGTTCTGATAGAAAGGTGTCAGAACACAGAATGCATTGCAGCTTGTTGCGTTTGGGGCTGCGTAGCCGCAGACCAGTCAGGGTGCCCATGCTGACCCCTGTCCACTGCTGAAAGTGCCAACAATGGGCACGTGACCATCCGAACTGGACCACGGAACAATAGCCTGGTCTGATGAATGACATTTTCTTTTGTATTATGTGGATGGCCGGGTGTGTGTGCGTCACTTACTTGGGGAACACATGACACCATGATGCACTATGGGAAGAAGGCAAGCTGGCGGAGGCAGCATAATGCTTTGGGCAATGTTCTGCTGGGAAACCTTGGGTCCTGCCATTAATGTGATACGTACCAACTACCTAAGCATTGTTGCAGACCATGTACACCCTTTCATTGAAAAGGTATTCCCTGATGGCAGTGGCCTCTTTCAACAGGATAATGCACCCTGCCACAAAGCAAACATTGTTCAGGAATAGTTTGAGGAACACAACAACAAGTTCAAGGTGTTGAGTTGATCTCCAAATTCCCAAGATCTCAATCCAATTGAGCATCTGTGGGATGTGCTGGACAAACAAGTCTGATCCATGGAGGCCCAACCTCACAACTCACTGGACTTAAAGGATCTGCTACTAATGTCTTGGTGCCACATATCACAATACACCTTCAGTGGTCTAGTGGAGTCCATGCCTCGACAGGTCAAGGCTGTTTTGGCGGCCAAAGGCAGACCTACACAATGGTATGACAATGACAGGTGGTCATAATGTTATGGCTGATCGGTGTATTTCAACTTGTTAGGCTCTTATGCATTATCTTAGAAAATGTTGGTTAATAGAAATGAGTGCAGTGACATTGTTAAAGAAATTAAAGAAGCACCAGCTGTAATAAATCTTGAGAAACTGCCATCTCAAAGGAGGGCATAAAAAGCTGAGATATGTAAGAAATAAGAAAAGGTAAGTCACAAGTGTAAATGCATAAATTATGTCTACTAGCAACATATTTTAAAAAGAACTGATAACTCAAGTTCAACTTCAAAAAATTATTGAACATCAAATTATTGATAATATGGTAATACTTCTATCCTTCCTAAAACCCATGCCTTTATGAAAAAAGATTTCTAAATATATACTTGAAATGAACTATTGTGATACTGATTCCAAAGCAATGCAATGATAGTCTAAGGCACGGGTTGGCAACTTTAGGCACGTGTGCCACCATTGGCACGCAGCAGCGTAATCCTTGGCATGCTGGAGATGAGCGTGCAAGAGTTTTCTTAATGTATTTTTTAAAGAAATGTTAAAGTGCCCTCTGTGCTGCATTCCAAATCCCATTTGGCTGTTGCGCGGCATGTCTTATTTAATTTGATTGACGGTACGGCCTCCGGCTCACATTTCCCCACAGGAATCATTGTGCAGCGGTTCAGGTTCGCTAGATGATGTCAACCCCGCCAGCTAAGAAACGTAAAGTAAAGGTTTAGGCATTCTAAGTTCGGTTTTGTTTTATAGAAGAAACGTTCTGTGTGTACATTTTTGAAAATGTTGTTTGCCGAACGTCGAGTGTTAGGCACCGTTTTGAGACAAAGCACGAGAAAACTTTTAAAGATCAGGCAGACAAGACAGAATCCATCAAACGTGCCGTGTCCAGTTAGGGGAAACAGTCCAAAGTCTTAACATAAAAAATATCCCTCTAGCTAGGTGGCTAAGCGGCGGAAAAGTTTTGTGCGGTTTGTCGGCTGCTTTGATGTCTGGCTGAAAAAGGTCTAGACTACCTATAACTCGAGGACGAGAAGTAGGTTGTGAAACTTTTGTTTCTCACGGATATTACGGGACTCCGATTGCAAGGTGCAGGACAGACTGTTTCGGACATATTCGACACATGGACGGCTTTTGTCGACAAGCTTTTCATGCGATGTTGCTACCTCTACTTTCCGCTACTTCAGACACACATGGGAGCTGTCCTCGCTGAAATATGCAAATACATGAGCGAGCTTGAGCCGGAGTTCACAGCACGATATGGGGACTTTCAGGAGTATGGACCCATGTTCTCTTTCTTGATCAAGTCCGACAGCTTTGGCGGACACGAGTTGGATTTATTTCTGATAGACTGGATGGATACACAGGACATGGAAATGCAGCAGATTGAGCTGAAGAGTTCAACACTGTGGGTGACTAAGTGTGCACAGCTATGGAAACAGCTAGAAACCACGGCAGTACAAGATCACATAACATGCATCTTCACCTAATGGACATCTGTACCGGAGAAGTTCAGCTGTCCCCGGAACGTTACAGTGGCTTTACTGACAGTCTTCGGGTCAACGTACCTCTGCGAGCAGATACTCTCGCACATGAAGGACGTGCTCAACCCCTCCCGCAGTCGTTTGACAACCGACCACTCCGAAGCATGTGTGCAACTAGGGCGTAACTTGAGCATTACTTTCAAAGTGTTAAACAAAAATGCCTGGCCTTTACAAAATCCAAGTTTCAAAATTAGCTAATGATAAGGAACACATTATCAAAGCGAGTGTCAAAAGACCATCAACAAGATTCAAAGTCGCACGATTTTAAAGAGGGCTGATTTCAACGTTTTGCAGGCTTACTTCGGCGTCCTCAATTCTTGAGGTTTCTAGTCCAGTTATAAAAGTGTTGTATAATTGACCATACAAGGGGAAATGAAGAACGTTTTTTCTGTCAATCGAGTGCGCTATTGGGGAATTTATTTGACAATTACGTGTGATAATGCAATGTCAATAAATTCTATAAATTAACTTTTTAAGACAGTGTCTTCATTAGATGTTATTAGATATGTGCTTCTTATTTTTTTAGGAGAGCTCATCTGACTGGCCTCCCTGGTAAACATGAGCAAAACGTTAAGCTCAGTGTACTAATTATTCTTAGGCCTAAATTGTGCATTACTTTATTACTCTGGTTTGGCCATCACGTTAGTTTCTTATATAATTTTCAGGTGTCATCTTGCAGCGTTCGTAGTCCACAGTGCGATAGCTTGAATTACTAACATACTCCTCACGTTTTCTCCATTTAAATATCATTCGTATAACAACAGTAGCGCCGTTTAACCTTATTGGAAAGAGAGAGTAAATAGGCGGCACTCGTGGTAAGGGTGGAGTTTACCTAACATCAGCCCTGCAGCATGGACAGGCTAATGTCAAACTAGTTCGTGACATTCTGCTAAATTTAATTAATGTAATATGTGCTCTGAAGCTTAGACTTCCCCAGGCACATTTGTACATTTGGCTACAATCTTGAAAATCAACGTTATATGGTTACATTTCGCGCACGAGCAGACGGATTATAAAAACTACACTACCCCGTAATGCCACAAATTAATTTCAACGTCATCAAAGCGCGACTGCAGTCGCTGTCGATGACGATTTAACGTGGTCGCCATAATAAACCCACGATAGAACCTGAGCGTGTGAGATCATAAATGTGGCGGGGTGAATACGTACAATATTGACAAATTACTGTTTGAAAGTGTTCTTTGTTACATTTATAATTACAAGGTTGAGGTTAAAAACTGCGCGGGACCGTGAGGTGAGACATTCTGATTCTGTCTGAAACGGTTGAGGTTTTTGTTGGCTAACAGCAGCTAACTGTAGCCTAACTCGCAAGTGAGCTATCTGTATAAATATGTTACTCAATGCACTAGCTAGAACGATTTGAAAAACCTAGCACACGAGTCAGCTAGCCAAGCTTAAAAGGTAAATTCTTGCTAGCAGATTTTTTTGGGTTAACCAACTGTTAGTAGAAGTTAAACGAGCTAAAACGCCAGCTAAATAGCTAACCATAACGCTAACTTACATGGTCTTCCCCGCTCCACACGTGAATTAAACAGAAATTAATATATCGGTCTTATTAGTAGACCTTTAGGTGTTTGCAACCATGCCAGCGGTATACTCGAAGATAGAAATCCAAAAACGCATTGGACATATGCACATAGGTTTGTTTTGTATTGCCAAATCTTAACTAGCTGCATGTAGTAATATAAGCTAGCTAGCTAGCTGGAACTTGTAGGCAGACTGCACTTGCAGTAACTATCGTATTCAGCACATACGAGCCACTTCTGTGAAACTTGACCGCCGTTGTGCTATCGCAAATATTTAGTGTAGCTAAGTAGTCCGCTAACCGCTAGCTAACTGTCGGAACAAGAAGTGTATATTTTTGCTACGCTATACGCACTTGTACGTCAAACTTTGTAGACAAGCAGTTGCCTTGCTAGGTTGTCAGAGAAGTACAGCATGATCTGCTGTCAAACACAGGAGAGAAACCGTGGTTCACGCGTAACAGTTAGCCATGTAGCTGCAGCTAGCCTTCGCTGGGAATCCAGTGTGACAGCTCGCTAGGCAGCTAGCTTGTTAACCCTGTTTTTGCTCAGGCCCCCGTAAACTTTTTGAGCAACTTAGTGAGTTTTAGAATAAAATTGAGGTTTCGTTTTTAGTTTTTAATAGTTAGTTAATATTTCTCTCAGTTTTGAAAATGGGATTTTAAAAATGTTTTGAGCCCAGTGTAACGGGGAAACACATTGCAGTCCGAGTAACTGTATCAGCTTCTTAACAGTCCCTAGTTTGTAAACTTTTTGTAGTTACAATTTTCAAGCCCAAGGAAAGCAAATCCGCGCTTGAAGTTAGCGCTGTGCATTTGACGGTCTGTCGCTGCAGCTGTTGGCTCTGCGAAGTTAGTCAGAATGCCAGGAAACAAACTGGCATCGGGACAGATTGTAGCGGCGCAAGCAGCCGCTCTTAGATTAAGTGAAGGAATTGGTCGAGCTCTTCTTTTCGACTGATTTGACGTCCCCGGCAGCGTCAAACAGGCATCCAGCAACTTTCGCTAGTTGAAATGACTCACAAAGGGTTACTCCTACTACTCATCAAATAGACTCGTAGCCGTGGACCCATTGTATGTGTGTGATCGCCACTTTCTTTTCCTAGGCAACGCCATGGCTTCACCGTCTGCCAGTGTGGACTCAAAGGCAGAGCTAACCTCACTCCTGGAACAGTGGGAACGAGACCAGCAGGGAAGCACCTCAGATCTTGTCTCCATTCTTACCAAGTTAGTAACCAACATTTGGGTCCATGCCATCTTCAGTGATTCATTAGATTCACCAGATACCCCAGTCCCGAAGGGATGGTGATAAGAAATAATATTTATGCATTTTGTCATCTAAGAGATTTTGTTTATTGTGCTTGAAGGATAAATGTTTTTTAACCACCCAGCTTTTTTCTAGTGTTTTTAACAGTCATGGTTTGTACAAAATGTTGCATTAAAGAGGTACAGATCTTTTGAGTGACAAATCTAGTGTACATTAGGTTGATCAAATATCTAGATTCTTCCCTGCACATAAGCGAACAAGAAGAATGTAGATATCCTGAAATCAATGCAAGTAATCTCTAAACAAGAGGAGATACATTTTTATACTTTGACTTTTGGCACAGTACTGTTTAGTTAATGAGTACTGCAGTGTGATGCCTAACTTATGGGATAATTATGCTGAGTGTTCCCAACCTAAATACAAAATCATCTTGTGGCAAATTGAAGAGCATATGAAGCAATCGAACCTTCAACAAAGATAGAAAAGGTGGCAATAGAATGACAACCTAGGGAACAGAAAAGATATGCTGACATTTGTTTAAAGCAATGCAATTTCTACAATGTCCTGTCATTACCATAACAGTCATTACTATCACAGCCATAAACATCACAGTTCATATTGTTGTGGGAAAGCTATAGTATTTAAGTCTTTTTCTGGCTTTACTTTTGAATTTTACAACCAGATATGTGTTTTTTTTCATATTATCTGTAAGGTTTTTTTTTCTTTGTCATTTTTTTCCTAATAAATAGCAATATATAGTCCCAGATAGGATGGTGATAGTCATGATCAGGCCCTGATTAACTCTTCTGCATTTCTGTAACCGGAATTTGGAATTTCTTTCTAATGTTATAGTAATTAGATATAAAGATAAGGAATGAACTACAGCAGTGGTACAGTTGTTTGAAAATAAACAAGGATATCGTGGTGTGATGTGGTACTGAGGCAGAACCCAAAGTGCTTTTGTAGAACAATACACCATTCAAGTTATATCACATTTCTGTTTTGAGGAAAAATACTACTTATTATGTGCATGTCCACAGAATATTGCAAGTCCCTTACTGTCTTACTGGAATTTAGCAAATTTCTGCCATGTGTGTAACTAATTTGATACACTTGCTGTGTAAATAATTGAAATAATAATTTTAAAACGTGGCCTGTTGGTTTCACATTTCTGAAACGTAACCCACTAACTAGAATTTAGCTGATTTTCAAGCTGGTTAGCAGCATAGAGTCCGGCATGCAATGTTAAATGAGCTATGCAATGAGCTAGCTGATGTTAACTACATGCATTCAATCAGTCTGATTGAATGCATGTATGGGAAGACTATGACTAAAAACCACATAATCATTTGTTGCCAGCTGAGGTTGGTGTACTTTACAGTGAAAAGAACCTGAAGGGCAAAGACGTTTTTCAGGTGATGGCAGTACCTAGCTCCAGCACTTTCTCAGGCTGAGTGTGATGTTTTGAAAGACGGACCACTTTTTACTTAACTGCTTTGGCAGCTTTCATAAGTTTCATAGTCTCCATACCTACCAAAGACATTACATTTAAAATTCTGAGAAAATATACATTTTAGGTGGTAGTATTACTTTGTTGACCAGCTATGGTCGTCCTGTTAACTGAATTGGTATTGTTATATTCAGCTTTAAATGGAATATTGAATGGAATTTTTAGTGTTGATTGAGCATAGTGGCACTGAGGTGCACTGAACTGAACTTGTGACCTAGAAGTACAGATGCAAAAAAAAAAAAAAAAAACAATAAATGAACTAGTGATGCCATGGTGAGGAAATTTTCCCACCGGTTAAACTTGTGAACACCGGTATTACCGATTATACCCGACATTTTACGAGAAAATATGTCAGTGATGCTCAATATCTGGAGAGCACTTGGTTTGATCTTCAGCGTTAGATCTTTAGATCTTCAACTTACTTTGAACAAAATTAATGCTGAGAAGGTTGGTTCATTATTATTTTTTAATGAAAAACAACAATAAAACAATGCAGTAAAAAATTGCATATATTAAACATAGAAATAGAACTTTTATGAACAAAAGACAGATGATTGCTTAAGACAGATGATGGCTTGACCAATGTAATGCCATCGTGTCAGTCAGCTCTCCTTACTTCCAACATATGATGTTATAAGTGAAATCTGACTCCTGCCTGTCTGTGCTGTGACTCGTCTGACCAAGTATTTTTACAACTTAGAGTTTGAAAATGATCTAAATGGGTTTTATTTCTATAAAAAAAGCAAAATTACGGTGGGGGCGGTGGTCAAGTAATGTAATTGGTGTATGCCCGAACACTGCGTAACACTGACTACCATGGCAAACCTAAAATGAACTTGAGGCCCTGAAGTGCAAACCAGAAAAAGAAAATGCAAACGCATAAAGGTGTGGCCCCAGAGTGCAACATACAAAGATAAAAAGGAGCAGCCCTGAAGTTTAAAATACAAACATACGAGAGTAATGGCCCTGAAAGTGCAAACAGCAGCCTTACACACACAAAAAAGTAGATCAGTTATGAACATGTCACATTCCAGTAACATAGATGTTTTGGCAAAGTTGCAGGTATATCTTAGAACAACAGTCACAGTTGGAGATTTACCACTTACTCTGATTAACTTATCAGGATTAGTCACTAAACCACGTACTTGGAATACCCCCCAGAATGCTCTTTTATATTTGTCTTCGGGGACCCCTTTAGGGCCAGAAGTTCTTGTTTTTGTGTTTGGCACTGAGCCACTGTATTGCATATTAATTCTGAAAACTGATAGGTCACTTCCACTGCACTATGTCATAACCATGCATAAACATACTGTTACAACATGTAACATACTGTTACAATAATAACACACGCCCTTCCAGCAAATCATGAATGAGTGTTTGTCCAAGTCATTGTATAAATGGCTTTTAAAACATTCGTTTCCAATTTGTTGTAGAAATAAGAAATTGTGGGAGGAATTGATTATTCATTTCTCTCTCTGTGTGACAGAATCTCTGAGCTAATTGAGCGGGAGACAGAGGAGTATCACAAAGCAGACCCCGATCCGTTTGACGACCGGCATCCAGGTAGGAGGGCCTTTCAGAATTGCTCTGTCCCAGTAACAACGCACGCATGAATTATGTCTGAGCTGTGTCCTGAAGAATACGGGTATTCCCATCCGAAAATCTTAACTTAAACATTTGTGTCACAGCAGTATTTCTGTGTCTCTATTCCACATACAGCTATGTGTCACAGCAGTATTTCTGTGTCTGTATTCCACATACAGCTATGTGTCACAGCAGTATTTCTGTGTCTGTATTCCACATACAGCTATGTGTCACAGCAGTATTTCTGTGTCTGTATTCCACATACAGCTATGTGTCACAGCAGTATTTCTGTGTCTGTATTCCACATACAGCTATGTGTCACAGCAGTATTTCTGTGTCTGTATTCCACATACAGCTATGTGTCACAACAGTATTTCTGTGTCTGTATTCCACATACATATCCTGCAAAGTAGCCATACTTACTCATTTCATCTGAGCATCTGAGCTACAGTATGTTACAGATGGACCCAAATGCAATATGCAACTCATTTTCATTGATGCAAAAACACCAAAGAGTCACACTGTTCATTTATAAATGAAACCTTTGGTTTATTTAAAAACAGGCTAATAGGTATCTTAGCATCATAGAACGATTTGTCAAAAACAAAATGTGGAAATCACTGGTGTTTGACATAGCAAATGGGGAGAACGAGATGCATTTTCATAAGATGCCTCAGATCTCCAATTGCTGAAACAGTTGATTTTTAAAAACCATTGTAGAAAGAAAAATGTTGCAATATATTGTATATCAATAACCTATGGTGCGGTTATTGATATACAATATAGGGTTATAGTAACAAAATTACATTTTTGATGCAGATACAGCTCTGAGGTTGTACTGCTTTGCGATTCAGAGTGTAAACACTGCCAGAATTAGCTTTTCAAACAGCCAAGCCTAATGTCTCATAGGAGTGATCCTAACAGTGGTGCCTAATGTCTCATAGGAGTGATCCTGACAGTGGTGCCTAATGTCTCATAGGAGTGATCCTAACAGTGGTGCCTAATGTCTCATAGGAGTGATCCTAACAGTGGTGCCTAATGTCTCATAGGAGTGATCCTGACAGTGGTGCCTAATGTCTCATAGGAGTGATCCTGACAGTGGTGCCTAATGTCTCATAGGAGTGATCCTAACATTTTGCAGCATATTGCAGTTGTTATGCATATGCCAAAAGCTGTCTGTGACTCTGTGAAAGGCTGCTCAATTTCCCCTGCATCCACTCTTTCAGGAAGAGCAGATCCGGATTGCATGCTGGGACACCTGCTCAAAATTCTTTTCAAGAATGATGATTTCACAAATGCGGTAAGAATGAATTGATGAACGTGGTAAGAGTTCTGCTGTGAGGAAATTGCTGGCTATTTTTAGCCTGTCCTGCCACACTTTCCTTCGAATTTTAGTCCTACAGCATCATTCCTGGTAACTAAACAATTACTTTTCATTAGAATATAAACAAAAAGATTATCTGGTCATCAACATGGAACCAGGTGAAGCAATCCCCAAGCAAAGACTGCAACTCCAAAGTCTTTTATTAAAAAAATACATGCTAATTTCAAGAAATTCACACAAGAAATTAGTCTGATGATTCTGAATTCTGTGTCCAAATCAAGTGGGATCTTTCAGATAAGAGGTGAATAAGTGAAACGTAAGGTTGTGTTTGTGTCCCTATCTCCTCCCCGCAGCTGCTGAACACGTATGTGATGACGAGCAGAGAGGTCAGCCTGAACACGGCAGCCTGCCGTCTGCTGCTCAACATCATGCCCGGCCTGGAGACGGCTGTGGTCTTCCAAGAGAAGGTAACCTCACCTCCTCCTCACCTCTTTGCTGTGCTTTCCTGTTCATTTACCTCACCTCCTCGCTGTGTTTTCCATTCATTTACCTCACCCCCTCGCTGTATCTGCCTGTTAATTTACCTGAGGTAATCTCACTTCCTTGCTGTGTTTGCCTGTTTATTTATCTGCTTGCTAAGCTGTATTCTGTGGGCTGATTCGTAGGGGTTTAATAGGGTCTGGAGTCTCTGTCTGTAAGGACAAGGCAGTTCAGTTCATTCCGTCGTGTGGATGATCATGCAGTGAAATAATACACACCAAATAGACATACCTGCTGTCTTATAGTCTAATTAGTTTATTTATTCAACCAAGAAGAGCAAAATGTACCTCATCAACACTCCAGTCTCAAAGATGTGTCATTTCAAACTATTAGCAAAGTGCCAGCAGCCAGGCAATTTCTCTGTGGAGGAGATAAACCAGGAGGCAGAGTATCCTCAATTATCACACAAGTTTCCTCTTTGTCAACATTAGGGAGTTGGTCTTGGGGCTCAGGTCAATTCACAGTTGTATACATGGATGTGTAAACTTAAAGTTGCCCTGGGTAGGAGTGTTGGCTAAATGTAATTTAACTTGATGAAAGAAATCACCCCTTTAAAATCTTAATTGTTGGTTCTATTTGCAAAATTAAATTATGTTTTTGACTTTTTCCCCACAATTTTACAGAGCTATCCATTTGTATTAGCGAAGTTAGCTTAGTAAAGTCTTGCAGCCTAGCAATTGTTTTGTTATACTCAACCCAGCATCTTTTTTTCGAAGCTTCAATGCCTTAGAGGAGTACTGTAGGAGAGTGCAGTGACTCTGTTATTATATATAGGTACTGTAAATTCTCAAATAAAAGCCTGGACTGAAATAATGGCAGGGTTTCGAATTATAGCTGGGGATTCTGCCTGTTTGGGGCCAGTTCCAAACACAGGCCTGGTAAAGAAAAAGAAAAAGAAAAAAACATACCGAAAGGCCCAGATGGTTAATTTATCATATTTCCACAGCACTATTTACATCAGTACAGCAACATACAGTTAGTTTCACTGTTTAACAGAAATATCATACAGATTGTGTTCTAACTCACGTGGATTGTAGTCGCTGTAGGACTATGCGGGGCTAATGGCCCATTATTAGTATTCAGAGAGATCACTGCCAAAACTCTCTCCTTTCTATTTCCTATGCGTTATTTCATTGTTTCTATGAGTTATTTCATATAAAAGCACGTCTTAATGGTACTTTGTAAAAGTCACAGTAAGGGAAAAAATGTCTGATTTAGATTGCGTCAGTACGGTAGGGGCATGTTGGCTAGTGAGCTGGAAACAAAGGAACACATTTTACCTTTAAACCTGTCATTATTGCATCCTGTTCCCATTTATCATCCTTGATTAACAAGAAAACAAATAATTCTCAGAATAAGCAACACTAATTGACGTAAATATAGTAAATGATTACCAATTTCCAAATTAGTGCTCTTCGTTCTCTCTCCAATTTCAGGTAGTATTGGTACATAAAAATGATCTGCGAAAATTCTGCTGTTTCATCGGTCATGAAACATCCGCTTTTGTGCAGTCTGTGTGCAAAACTTTATTGTGCATTGCACAAAAGCTGATGCAATACACAGATATGTATGTTGCAGCAGCGTAATTAAACAATCTCACGTTGTAGCTTTCACAATAGCACACAAACTTATAACGATCTGCAGTGTTTCGTTTGCATTATGACCTTGCAGATCATAATAACGCATTATACATAAATATTCCCTGACTTCAGAAAGAGAACAAAGAATTGTTGACAGATTAAAACCATCTGTGGACAAATGTTGACGATGATGATGGCGGTGATGAGGAGTTGGAGTAATTGTACATAAGCTAGAGACTTGCATTTACCACGATAAGCTGTGATTTTAATGTTTCACCATGCATCTTTTTTTAAGTTTGTATTTTGTCTTCAAGAAGCCTAACAGTATATCTGGCATACTCTTCATTTTTCCCAATAATTAAAACATTAGTTACTGTGATACAATATGTACTATATATACAATATATATTGTATATATAATATATATACAATAATACTAATACATTTCCATACGAAGCTTGACTGTTTTGCGTGACTTTTCCCCATCGGATATTTTGTAGATATTTCCATATGTTGTTTTTTTTATTTGCCTGCTGTTATTATCATCATCACTGTATCATTGTAATCTGACACAAACTGCCTGACATTTTATTTTTTATTCTTTAAATACAGTACAGTATAGGCTATATTACAGTAGTAGGTACACAGCCTGTCCCTGGATTACAAAAGAGATCCAATCCAAAGTCTGTCTTTAAGCCAAATTTGTAAGTACATACAGGTACATACGGTTCATATTTAGTATCAGTTAGTCAAAAGTTTGTCTTGGTATACAGTACATATTTGACTTTTCTGTGCACATAAAACACTTCCAAATACAGTAAAACAACGTAAACACAATAATACAGTACGTACTAATAATAAAATGCCCACCTTCTTTACATAAACATTTTACCAAAACTGTGCTTGCAGCTGCTCAATTGAGGAAGTATGGATTTATTTGTAGACTTTAATTTCCCCAGAGCAATTTTCTCAATGAATGGAGGCGGAATGTTTCATGAGCACCACAAAGCAGTGAGTACGTTCCTTATTACGAACCATTGTATTTAACTCAAATTTTTAAATATAGTAGACTTTATGGCAGTCGGTTTGCAAGTAGTTGTCTGTAAGACAGAGGTTCGTAACTCAGAGACTGTCTGTACCCGTAAATCTTTGTAGGATAAATTAGAAATTAAACATTACTATAATATTACACAATACACCAATAAAAAAAGGAGAAATCACAAAGAATGGCCTATCTCTAATAATAGCCTATCTCAAATAAAGGCCTGGTTCGTTCTTCAATTGAGGTAAATAAAGACCCCGGCCACTATTTGAGAATTTACGGTATATACAGTTACGCCCAAAATTATTCATAACTATGCCAAATTGCTGGAAATGACATAAACAAGTGACAAAAGACTAAGACATTGTGCTAGAGATGTTAATGATAAATTTGAACTATTTCTGTTTTTTACATGTTTACTAAAAATGCCATGTCTGGAATTATTCATACCCCTTGAAATTGTCACAGATGTTTTGAGAAAATTCAAACTTGTATATCATTCCAAATGATCCTAGTCATTTCTACCATGTTCTAGAGCATTCTAATCAACTATAAATTGAGAACCGCTAATGCAGTCATTCTCTAGTGACTAGTTAATTAAGGTAGGATACGCTAATACTTTATTCATCCTGATGGAAATTGTTGTGCCAAGGATACAAAATCAAAACTGAGTGCAAATTACAAATCGCTAATGATGATGATGAAAGATACAAGAAACACTGCAAATTATAAGCTACAAGTTGCAGACACAAAAAAATGATTGCCTTAAACGCAATCACAATGTTGAAGTTTAAGAAGCATGAGTGAGGTAGATAAGTAGCCTAACAATAAAATAGGTAAACAGGTTGAATAAGGGCTATGCGTTCACAGATTTATTGTACAAAATAGTCATTTCTAATGAAATTCACAGATCAGCAAATGCAAAACAGACAAAAATGGAACAGATAAAAAAAAGCAAATTACATGGCTAAATGAACTGCCATCTCGAGGTATTGCACATTACCGTGATGTTGGACATATACTAAGAATTGGAAACGCAGCATGGTTTTGCACCTTGCAGCGAGTTAGTGTTATAATGATTGAATACTACATGTGTGTCAGAGTATATTTGTCACTACTCAGGATATGGATGAGCTGTTATACAGTCCAATGGCCACAGGAAGAAAGAACTTCCTGTGATGCTCAGTGGAGCACCATGGGGGTATCAGCCTCTTGCTGTGGCTGCTCCGGTGGCTAACAACAATGGAGTGCAGGGGATGACAGACATTGTCCATTATGTTCAGGAGTTTTCAGAAGCATTCTTCTTTCAGTCACAGCCCCCAGAGGGTCAAGCTCCACTCCTAGCACCGAGCCTGGCCTTCTTGATGAGCTTGTTCATTCTTTTGGTATCCACTGATTTCACCCGGCTGTCCCAGCACAACACAGCAAAGAATAAAGTGCTGACAACAACTGAGTTGTAAAACATCTGCAGCATCTTATTCCTCAAAAAATAATAAATAAATATATAAATAAATAATGCTAATAGTAGGAACAGGAGTAATGTTGGTAATGCTAATTACAGCAGTAATGTTAAGAGCAGCAGTAATGGTAATTGCAGCAGTAATGGTAATTATAATAGTAATGTTGGTAATGCTATTTTCAGCAGTAATGTTAAGAGCAGCAGTAATGCTGATTACAGCAGTAATGGTAATTACAGTAGTAATGTTAGTAATGGTAATTACAGCAGTAATGTTAAGAGCAGCAGCTGGGGATCTAATGGGTTGAGGCTCAGAATGACGGCATGATGTTTAATGATGTTGTTTCAAACAGGAGGGCGTTGTGGAGAAGCTGTTTAAATGGGCTCAGGAGGCCGAGCAGCCCCTGCGCATCTACGCCACGGGCCTGCTGGCTGGGGCCATGGAGAACCAGGACATCGCTGCCAACTACAGGGAGGAGAACTCACTGCTGGTCAGTTTGGGTGGTGGGAAAAACTACTAATGCTCAGCCATACACAGGGGCATTAAAATGGACTGTAAACAAGTTTGAGCTTGTTTTCCAGTTTCTAGGTCAGTATTGCTGCTTCATTTAGCTTGATGGTAGCAAATCAGTTCTTCTCTATGCATGTCTGTGCACAGACACTTTAACATTTAAAAAATATAACACAAAGACTGTGGTCTGGAAGCCTGACACCTACCAGAAACACAACTACCAGTAACACAGTAACCACAATCCAGAACATGGGGAAACTTGGGGGGAAAAAAACAGCTTTGACCAGTTAGCAGTTGCTATCTTTTACGCTCACAGGCCATATTTGTTCCCCTGGCCTGGCCCCTGAGCTTGTTTGTAGATGCTGCACTAAGTTGTGAATATGGGCAGTAGGAGCTTTGAGCACCCTGTACTGATCATTACCTGCTCTTGCGTCTGCGTGTGCTGCAGGTTCCCCTGATGCTGCGGCGCTTGCAGGAGCTCCAGGATAAGGATGCTAAGAGTCGGCTGGAGTTCAAGCGCCCCAGCCCGAGGAAGACGCCCGGAGAGCCACTGCTCCCGCTGGACGAGGAGGCCGTGGACGGAAACTTTGAGGATGCCGCCTCTCTCCAGCACAGAGGAAAGAGGAGGTGGAGGAGGAGGAGACGCCGGCGCCACAGAAAGAGGAGAGCGCGCTGGACAGACCCGGGTTGGGGATGCAACCTGACCTGTCCTTCAGCCTGGCCTCTCCTCACAAGACCAGCGGCCGCGCCAACCCCTCCATCAAGCCCGCCGTGGAGCCTGTGTATCAGGCGGCCCCATTGCTGGGCCCTGGGGCCGGGGGCCCCAAGCGGGAGGGCGTGGCCCACAGCTGGAAGAAGCCTGACCGGGAGGGGGGGCAGAAAGCCAAGCAGAAGCTGAACTTCTCTCTGCCCGAGCCCGAGAGGTCCTTCAGCGAGCTCTCCAACAGCAGCTGGTCCGAGATGAGCCCCTGGGTGATTGGGAACAACTACCACCTGTACCCCCTCACCCCTGCCATCGAGCAGAGGCTCATCCTGCTCTACCTCACCCCTCTGGGGAGTACCAGGAGGTGAGGCTCCACTTTCAGCTCCATGTTCTCTCATGTTTTTTTCCATTAATTAGGCTACATTTCAACAGTTTCCTGGTTGACTGGATTTAATTGAAATTGACCCCATCCTGGTACAGATGTGTGCAATTTAGTGCATGTTCAACGAATGATAAAATAGAAGGGTACTGAAAAAGTGCTTCACTATTCACTGTCATGCCATCAGGTGCCAACAGGTGGTCTGTTAAACCTAATGAGTGGAGGTAGCTTGGGTCAACATGTGATCCTCGCCTGGTAAAGACTGAATGTTTGAAATGGTGTTGCTGCTCATGGGTTGTGTATTAAATCACCCGGTGTTCTGTTATTCTGTTTATCTCCTTAAGTTTGTCATTTTATTTCACATGGAATGGGGAGACAGATGTGTATGTAAATAGCACTCCTGATGCATTGTTATTTGAGCCAGTTCCAGGTCTTACTAGAAACCATTTGCATGCTGCCTAGAAGCCATCAGTAGTATACACATATTTTGACAATGTTCATTGATGAAGCTGCTGTGTTCCCTGATGTTGCTGGCCCTGTTTACTGATGTTGCTGCTGTGTACTCTGCAGTTGCTGGCTGTGTTCATGCAGATGGGAGCCAGAGAGCTGCTGATGCATTACATCGACCTGAAGCTGACCAACGACGCACAGCTCACCTTTGAGGCTCTGAAGGTACCTCCTCCCGGCATCCCATAATGATCTCTATATTACGGCACCATGATATGAACAAGGCTGGGATTGGCTTGATTTCAGTTCTGGGCTTTAATTGAGATTCAGTTTATTCTAGTATCTGCTCATTAAATTACGATCATTTCAGATTGACTTAAATTCAGTTCATTTCCTGAATTGAAATGGAATTTAATTCGACCCTGATGGTTTATGGTTAAATGGTTTATGGAAGGGTTTAGGTGTGCGTCCATTGACTATTTTTTTTTTATTACTTCATTGTTATTCAGCCAAATGGATCAACTCAAAACTCAACTCTCAATTTGTAATGTTGACCTGGAGAATTGAAGTGAATCAGCAAGTCTTGTGTAGCCAGTGAGATTTACAGAAAATGGTTCTGTTGACTGCTGGTGGTGTCTGCATATAAGCTGTGTACTTGGGTTGGCCAGCTGAGGGGGTTTTAATAAACACAGTGAGTCAGGAGCCCAGTAAACATCCTATCCAAAGGCCAGCAGCTTGCCTTCACCAGCCCTCTGCTGGTTCACCAGCTCCTCTTCTAGCAGCAGCTTGGTTTCCCTGTCCACTCCCACCTGAGTACCAGCCAATCCCACCCATGCCCAGCTGCATTAGTCTGACCTGAGGAGAATGCAGTGTGTGATGGGATATTGCTGCACTCGGGGCTCCTGTACTGTGACTGTGTTTCTCACCCAGACTGGGCAGATAACCGCACAGTGTTTCAGCACACATCAAGCAGCCAGCAGGTCCTGCTGTGTCTGGCTGATAGCAGAGGGCCAGTTATGCACACAGGACTGTGGGTGGTGCTGCAGATACGCACACAGGGCAGTGGGTGGTGCTCCATATTTGCGCACAGGGCCGTGGGTGGTGCTACAGATATGGGCTGTATGACCTGTTGCACTGTGGGTGAATGTCCCTGACAGGCTTTTGGGTGTGTGTCCGCAGTACTTGGCATCTCTGCTCCTGCATAAGAAGTTTGCGGCTGAGTTTGTGGCCCATGGGGGTGTGCAGAAGCTGCTGGAGATCCCGCGGCCCTCCATGGCCGCCACCGGAGTGTCGCTGTGCCTGTATTACTTGGCCTACAACCAGGATGCCATGGAGAGAGTGAGACACACCCCTGCTCACACACCTGCCCTCATGCATACATATATGAATGCCAGACAAAGAAGTCAATACTGTGATGTCAAACTGTGATGTCAATATTTTATTTGCACTACTACAGCCCAATACTGCACTCCAGCACTACTACGGTGCACTACTAAAGTTCAGTTTAAAAATGTGCCAAAATGCTGCAACAGAGGCAAGGAAAATTTATAAATGCTCAAAATGGAGGTGCAAAAATTGAAATTAAATGTAGGTAAGGGTACACATGCATACATCGCACACACGCACATATGTACACCTACACACACACACGCGCGCGTGCACACACACATACAACTCAAGCAAGCAGTATTATTAACTGAAAAATGTTTAACTGCAGTACTTACCAATATAAACTAAGTAGTTTTGTGTTGCACATTTCGAGTGCATTTATGACCTTACTGGTTATTCGGCTGCAGTCCTTCCTTCCTGAGTAGTTAAAATTGTCCCTGACAGACTGATCCCCCCCCCCCTTATTTACATAGTCTTTCCTCCATGGGCACTTTAATCAAGTGTGAAATGGATGCAGTAAATCCCGCAGCTGTAACCAAGGGTTGCAGCAGATTACTGAGATGCTATCAGGCATCAGGGGAGACTTTGTCTTTTAGTTATTTCCTTCTGGGTAAAGGTGATGCCTGCTTTTCACCCTTTGGGTCATAGTCCTGGGTGGCCTTCAGTACAGAGTTGATGTGAGGTGGCTGTGTCTGCAGTAGGTTTGTTTGACTGCGTTAGATGGGCTTGTGTGTGATGGGGCTGGCCTTGTGCTCCCCCCCCTAGGTCTGCATGCTGCCCCACCCGGTCCTGGCAGACGTGGTGAGCTATACCCTTTGGCTGCTGGAGTGCTCCCATGCCTCGGGCGGCTGCCACGCCACCATGTTCTTCTCCATCTCCTTCGCCTTCCGCGCCATCCTGGAGCTCTTCGATCGTCAGGACGGCCTGCGTCGACTTGTGAATCTGGTGCGTATCCCGTCCCCTCCTGCTCTTCCCATTGTTCCTTCCATTTGTCCCCCATCTGCCCTTGATCCTCTACCAAGTCCTGCTCATGTTCCGCTGCTGACCCTGCCCTAAGCCCACCTCCTATCCCCTCCCCTGTGATGAGTGAAACTGGACCCTTTTAGTCTTTTTAGTCTTGTGTTCAAGGACCAGGAATACTATAGAGGCTAAAGGCTGAAAAATAACACATCGGGATCCATTTTTCCTTAACTTTTTAAATAAAATCAACTCATTTCAGGGTACATTCTGGGTTCAAAGTCAAAAAGGTACATAGAATATAAGATAGAATGCAACAGAATCATGTATACTAAAAGTAGATCACTACTGAATCACAAATACTAGAGGTAGATCACTACAGAATCATGTATACTATAGGTAGATTGCTATATGATCACATATGCTAAAGGTAGATCGCTAAAGAATCATGTATACTATAGGTAGATCACTGCAGAATCACACATACTAAAGGTAGATTGCTAAAAAGCCACATGTACTAATGCTCTGCACACTTAATATGTTTGTTAAAACATTGTTCCAAGAAGTGGTTATTGTCACCATACAGTTCCCAAATGTTTACCTATGGTACAATGCAGGTACCAGTTATCATGGTTATTACGTTTTTCCTGACCTCTTAGCAAAAGCATTTAATCTTAATGTAAACTATAGTTCTGCTACAATGTTGTGGCTACCTTTGCTCAAATGTGTATTTATACCATTTTTCTTTTTGTGTTATACCAGTAATTCTGACTGTTGTTCGGCACGCAGAATACTGATGTAGTTCTCCCACTCCAGAGGTCTGTGCTAATATGTTATTCTGTTCCTGTCTCTGGGCAGATCAGCACACTGGAGATCCTGAATGCTGAGGATCAGGGGGCGCTCTTGAGCGATGACGAGATCTTCTCCAGCCGGCAGACGGCCAAACACACCTGCATGGCCCTGCGCAGGTACTTCGAGGCTCACTTGGCCATAAAAGTGGAGCAGGTCAAGCAGTCCCTGCAGCGAACAGAAGGTGGCGCCCCTGTGCACACCCAGCCATATTACAAGGTAAAGCGCTCTAATGTAATTGATAATGAGAGCTAAAGTGCAGAGCTGTAATTTTAGTTTACCGTATTTAGTTGTGTATAATACTCATTCGTATATAATGCGCACCCCTAATTACGGGCAATGACATCCTGGAAAAAGTATTTCTTGTGTATAATACGCACCGACTTTTCCTTAGTAGCATTTCAGGCTGTCAGACATGGAGATCGCAGTGACAGGCCATGTCATGGTGTATGGGAAAAGGAATGTTTATTCAGATTAATTATAATTGCTGAATAAAATATTGAATGAAATCATATTTGCATCATTACCAAAACGTACGCTTTCGTGCTTTGATTACTTTTGGCCCACACCACATGATCTGTAGTGAGTGTACATATTACGCCATATTGGGTACGGGATGTTCGATTCGTTATGACTTCCCTGGTTCACTATGCCCTGTGACCTAAATGATTACTGTCAAAATATTTATGTCTACAACTCGGCACTGTAGAACAGAAATTCTGCAGCGCAAGTTTTACCTGGAAAGTTTTGTCAGTGCACCAGTTGTTGTCTATCAGCCAAAGATGCTAGTCGGCTTACCCCGTTTAGCCAGGTTAGCCAAGCTCATGTAGAGTTTCTGCTATCTGTATGGCAAACACAAATGAGAGACCAGAGCTGGAGGATCCACCCATCACATTTCGATCGACTGTATGGGAGCAGTACGGTTTCCCGGTTAGTTACGGGCAATTAGTGTCAAAAAAATGGGCAATTAGTGTCAAACTGTATGCCGACGTTGTTCAACTGAAGTCTGTGTATACACTTCAAACATGTTGTTTACAATGGCATCACCCAAATGAGTCGAGAAGCAGAACGAGACAAAAACAGAAAGGAAGGTGAGTCCTTCTCCCCACAGTGTTCAGTCAGCCTCTCACTGCAAATTCAGACTGTGTCAGTGCAATAACTAATGCTATAGGAGTGTTTATCACTGCGGATATGCGACCATACTCGGTCGTAGAGAATACAGGATTTAAGCACATGGTCAGAGTGTTTGAGTTCTTTGCCTTCACGTGTGAATTTCAGTCAGTCCGTTGTGCCTGCACTGTGTAAACGAGCGCAAGCTGCAGGTGTTCAGGAATTATCAACAGGTCAGAGGATGCTTAAGATAGAGCGTTACTGACATTTGTGTTTATTGCATGCGTTATTCTTTCTTAATGACAATATATAAATATTAGGGTGCCTTAACTGTTACAGTCAGAATTCTGGCCAACGAGCCACTGTTGAATGTGTACGTTTTTCAAAATAAATGACAAAAATGTTATTTTCTACATTTTTTTTTGTTTTCGAAAACATACCGAATGGTGACACCAAAACCGAGGTACATACTGCACCGTGAATTATGTATACCGTTACACCCATAATAAATATAACTTATTTCCCTAATATGGTCATGCACGTGGCCGGAAAAAAAGAGGTAACATTTAGTTCTCGTGTATAATGCACACCCCTAATTTTTAGATTTGAAAGTCTGGAAAAAAAGTGCGTATTATACACAAATAAATACTGTACACAGCTCAGGAAGTGCTCTCACTTGGAATGGGCCTTGTAAGAACGAGTCCAAGTGAATCTGGATGCAGCTTTTCTGAAGCTGAACACTGTTTTGTGCAAATGCAGTGTCTGTTTGAAACTTGCACTAGTTTGCATTAAATGTTTTGCAAGGACCTGGGTTTGTAAGTAGTAAGAGGTGCAACAGTCTTGGTTGCATTTCTCTGTAGTAAGTCAAAATTGTTTAACCTGTTAATGCAGATCCAAGTTCAAGTTCATCTACATTAGTAGAACGGGCCCGCTAGAGGGCGCCTCTGCGTAATCCACTACTGACGCAGTGGAAGTCTCTGCGTCAGTAAGTTATGGTTGTAAATCTCAGCCTTTGTGAAATTCGTTCCCCACGCTGTGAGCTTGTTCTCTCCCAGCCACCTGTGAGAACCTGTAGCTCACATTGGAACATTTAACATTGGAAGATGCTGTTTGTTTTTTGGACTGATGATTTTATCTGTGGTAAATGGTGTGTGTCTCTGTGTGTGTCTCTGTGTGTGTCTCTGTGTGTGTCTCTGTGTGTGTCTCTGTGTGTGTCTTTGTGTGTGTCTCTGTGTGTGTGTGTCGGACAGGCCTGCTCTTACACTCGTGAGCAGGTGGTGGAGATGATGGAGTTCCTGATCGAGTATGGCCCAGCGCGGCTCTACTGGGGGCCGGCCGAGGTCTTCCACAAGCTCTCCTGTATCCAGCTCATGCTGCAGCTCATATCCTTCGCCTGCGACTGGAGGACCTACTACGGCAGGTACTAGCCCCTGTGTTGCTCTGTGAAATATACTCTGTACCCTTTAGCCCGTGCTGGTCTGTGCCCTGTACACTGTACCCTTTAGCCCGTGCTGGTCTGTGCCCTGTACACTGTGCCCTTTAGCCCGTGCTGGTCTGTGCCCTGTACACTGTACCCTTTAGCCTGTGCTGGTCTGTGCCCTGTACACTGTACCCTTTAGCCCGTGCTGGTCTGTGCCCTGTACACTGTACCCTTTAGCCCGTGCTGGTCTGTGCCCTGTACACTGTGCCCTTTAGCCCGTGCTGGTCTGTCCTGTGTACATTGTGTCTTTAGCCTGTACTGGTCTGGAATGTACTTTAGCCCTTTAGCCTGTGCTGGTCTGTACCCTATACACTGTACCCTTTAGCTTTAGCCTGTGCTGGTCTGTGCCCTGTGCACTGTGCCCTTTAGCCCATGCTGCTCTGTGCCCTGTACACTGTGCCCTTTAGCCTGTGATGGTCTATGCCCTGTACACTGTGCCCTTTAGCCTGTGCTGGTCTATGCCCTTTAGCCCATGCTGGTCTGTGCTGTGTACATTGTGTCTTTAGCCTGTACTGGTCTGGAATGTAAACTATGCCCTTTAGCCTGTGCTGGTCTGTGCCCTGTACGCTGTGCTCTGTAGCCTGTAATGGTCTATGCCCTTTAGCCATGCTGGTCTGTGCTGTGTACATTGTGTCTTTAGCTTGTACTGGTCTGGAATTTAAACTATGCCCTTTAGCCTGTGCTGGTCTGTGCCCTGTGCACTGTGCCCTTTAGCCCATGCTGGTCTGGAATGTAAACTATGCCCTTTAGCCTGTGCTGGTCTGTACCCTATACACTGTACCCTTTAGCCCGTGCTGGTCTGTGCCCTGTGCACTGTGCCCTTTAGCCCATGCTGCTCTGTGCCCTGTACACTGTGCCCTTTAGCCTGTGATGGTCTATGCCCTGTACACTGTGCCCTTTAGCCTGTGCTGGTCTATGCCCTTTAGCCCATGCTGGTCTGCTGTATTGTGTCTTTAGCCTGTACTGGTCTGGAATGTAAACTATGCCCTTTAGCCTGTGCTGGTCTGTGCCCTGTACGCTGTGCTCTGTAGCCTGTAATGGTCTATGCCCTTTAGCCATGCTGGTCTGTGCTGTGTACATTGTGTCTTTAGCTTGTACTGGTCTGGAATTTAAACTATGCCCTTTAGCCTGTGCTGGTCTGTGGTCTGGAATGGCCCTTTAGCCTGTGCTGGTCTGTACCCTATACATACCCTTTAGCCCGTGCTGGTCTGTGCCCTGTGCAAGCCCATGCTGCTCTGTGCCCTACACTGTGCCCTTTAGCCTGTGATGGTCTGGTACACTGTGCCCTTTAGCCTGTGCTGGTCTATGCCCTTTAGCCCATGCTGGTCTGTGCTGTGTACATTGTGTCTTTAGCCTGTACTGGTCTGGAATGTAAACTATGCCCTTTAGCCTGTGCTGGTCTGTGCCCTGTACGCTGTGCTCTGTAGCCTGTGCTGTTCAGTACCCTGTTCTCTGCAGCCTGTGCTGGACTATACCCTGTTCTTTGTAGCCTATGCCTGTCTGTACCCTGTTCTCTGTTGCCTGTGCTGGTCTGTGCACTGTGCTCTATTGTCTGTGCTAGTCTCTACCCTGTTCTCTGTAGGCTTATGATTTCATGGTTTACCGCCAGCTTATGATTTGTCAGTGTTTCTGATACGGCTGGTCGTTTTGTGGGGCAGGTGCATATCCAAAGAGGGTCTTTGTGGTTGGCGGATGGTACCGACCACTGTGTGAGGGTTTTAGTGAGCACCTGCTTATGGTTTTGAAACGAAACGCAACACTCCCTGCTCAGGATCTGACTTCTGATTGGAAGATTCAAAAGTTACCTCTGAAGCCTTCAATGCCGTACAGCTTGAAAATCACTGCGGTCACCAGGCCCACTCTGAGGTGCAGTGTGACAGGTCATTTGTAGATGGCACTGTACAAAGAAAAGGCTTTATTGTCTGATCGGCCGGTTCTAGTCCTGTCAGCATCTGTGCCATTCTCTCCCCCCCCCTGCAGGAGCGACACGGTCCGCTACGCCCTGGACATCCTGGCCATCCTCACCGTGGTGCCCAAAACGCAGACGCTCATGTCGGAGACCGTGGACGTGCTGGACGAGGGGGGGTCCACTGTCTGCACTGTCGGTGAGTCCTCCCGAGTCCGCAGCCCCGTGCCTCAGTCAGTGCAGGCCATCACATTACACAGGATTCATTCATCAAGAGAACCCAATAACATTCTGAAAGTTTCATTAATTCATTCGTTTTCTGGAGTGAGTGAATTATAATGGTACTGGCCCCAACACAAACTCTCTGTTTCACCAAAAGTTTTTTTTTATTTTTTTTATTTTAGCTGAACAGATGTTTTTCCTACAGTTATTATTGTAAAAATAATGTATTGATTTTTACAAAATATGATCCAAATCGGTAAAAAGGGTAAATATCTTTAAATCAAAGGTATTCCTGTAGGAAACCTAAATTCATTTTAAAAAATTTAGTAGAATTTCTGAAAAGTTACACTCGCCTCCCACAAAGTGTACATCCTGTGTGTTTTTCTGCTCCTTTCCTTGAGACCAATGAGCTGGAGCAGAAACACAGATGTGATGTGTCTAGAGTGCTCTGAAGCCTTTTGCACTCCCGTGTACCAAAATATCAAAACCAGCTTCCAATCATATATATTACATCTGCAGCCTTTTCTAGGAACCATAAAGTGATGAGATGTAAAAAAAATCATGAATTTATTCTGTCTTTCTCGAAATTTAAGTTATTCAGCATCACCTGATTTGCAGAGCAGAGCAATTCCGGTCTTTTCAAATTAATAACAAAATTTTATCAGCTCAAGACGAAAGATGCATTATTTATGAACTAGAACCACAAACTTTTTGGTGTTGTCACTTCAGAGGAATGATACTGCCTGAATGCCTTCTGTCAAAGCTAGAGAGGGTTGTGCGGGATTGTCTTTAATTTGTGAAACTGATGTTTCTCATTGACAGGGATGAGTATTATCCTGGGGGTGGCGGAAGGAGAGGTATTTGTGAATGACGCGGAGATCCAGAAATCCGCTCTGCAGGTGGTGATTAACTGTGTGTGCGCGCCGGACAAGCGTGTGTCCAGCATCGGCAAGTTCATGGCGGGAACGCCGCGGCGGCGCCTCCCTCAGCCAACCAAGGCCAGCGAGAACGTGCTGACCAAGATGTGGAACGTGGTCCAGTCCAACAACGGCATCAAGGTGCTGCTGTCCCTGCTGACGGTGAAGATGCCCATCACGGACGCGGACCAGATCCGTGCGCTGGCCTGCAAGGCGCTGGTGGGGCTGTCGCGCAGCGCGGCCGTGCGGCAGATCATCAGCAAGCTGCCGCTCTTCAGCAGCGGCCAGATCCAGCAGCTGATGAAGGAGCCGCTCCTGCAGGACAAGCGCAGTGAGCATGTCAAGTTCTGCCGGTACGCGGCGGAGCTCATCGAGCGCGTCTCCGGCAAGCCGCTGCTGGTGGGCACGGATGTGTCACTGGCACGACTGCAGCGCGCCAACGTGGTGGCGCAGTCCCGCATCTCCTTCCCCGAGAAAGAGCTGCTCCTGCTCATCCGAAACCACCTGGTGTCCAAGGGCCTGCAGGACACCGCCAACATGCTGACCAAGGAGGCTGACCTTCCCATGGCACACCTGTCCCATGCCTCCGCCCCCTTCTCTGCCGTCTCTGTTGCGCCCACCAGCTCACCCGGGGCGGGTCTCCCTCGCACACCCCGCCTGGCCAATGGGGTGGCCCCACGGCTGAGCGGGCATGTGTCCCACTCTGCCTCGCCCTCACTAGGCCATGTCCAGCCTCGCCCCTCCGCCTCCCAGCCCCCGGCCCCCCCTCCGCCCCCGTCCCCCGCCGGCCCCACCCCCCACACGCACGGGTCGCCACTGATCGGGCGCATCCTGTTCACGCGCGAGCGGCCCTTGCAGCAGCCCTGCGGACACGCTGGGAAGAGGCCGCGCATCCTGCGGCAGAAATCGGACCACGGCGCCTTCAGCCAGAGCCCGGCAATGAAAAAGCAGCTGGACCGCCACCTGCCCTCACCGCCGGCACTGGACAGCATCATCACAGAGTACCTGCGAGAGCAGCACGCTCGCTGCAAGAACCCCGTTGCCACCTGCCCACCATTCTCCCTCTTCACCCCGCACCAGTGCCCCGAGTCCAAGCAGAGGCGCCAGGCGCCCACCAGCTTCACCTCCCGCCTCACGCGTCGCGTGGTGTACCCCAAATATGGCGGAGTGGACGGGGGCTGCTTTGACAGGCACCTCATATTCAGCAGGTAACACAAGTAAACACGGAACACAAAGCTCATCAGAACTGTATTAGATTCAGGCAGTGCCAATTAGGGCTGCAACCAATGACTGTTTTGATAATTGATTTGTCTGCCGATTATTTTTTTGATTAATTGGACTGTTTGGAAAATGGGGAGAGAGCCCATTGCACCCTTGACTTAATTTGGTTAGCAAAGTACTTCTCTGTACATGGTTTAGTAAGAAATGTTTGATTATGGTTGCAATAAGCATGTCGCGATGTCGCAATAATTTTATCATTTTAATTTAATAAGCCGACAACTGCATGGAAACATAGAGAGCAGAGAATAGTCGCACTCACAATTGGCTCTTGATGCATTTGGTTCATGCACACCAACGAGCAGGGAATCCAGTGTGAAGTAAAGAACCTCTTTGCGCGCTTGTTGGCTTGTCGTTGAAATGAGTTGCATGACTTTGGCATTGCATAGTTTATTAGTTAATTGCATGTGCCATTTTTTCTCTATACCTTCCAGCCCTAGTTCCCCCTTATGGTAAGAAGACTGGGTCCACCATACTTGATCCGAATGTAGCTGCACTGTAGGAAGACAGTGTGTTCAGTTTCACCAAAAATGGCATTTCAAAAAGATAAACTTTTGAAATTTTTGTGGAAATTCTTTGTTGTGTCCCGAAAAGGCTACAGATGGTTCCAGTGGCTATATGTTCTCTGAGCAAGTAGTTCAGAAGTGGGCCTGCAGCCTGCAATTAGAGGACTTTTTTTTTTTTTTTTTTTTTTTTTTTTTTTTTTTTTTTTTTTGCTGAGCACTCTACATAGTCTTTTGTAAAGCCCCATCCTTATGTTTTGGGGAATGCTTTGGTTTGGGACTGCTGTGCTGACCGTTGGACATGGATAGTAATGATGTCATTGATCATTGTCATGATGTAACATTTTTTTGATTAAAACCTGTGCTGAAAATAGATAGCGTAGGTGGATGAATATCTTGCATATCCATGAGAGATAAGAAGAGTAGTATTTATGTTAAGTATTGCCAGATTCAGGTTTTTTTTTTTTTTTAAATGATCAGTTATCTGCAGGAATTACTCTTCTTATGGTTGAGGTTCCGAAGATGGGAGTTTTCCAGATAATGATGTTTGAACTAGATTCGATCTTTTCCATCTGAACCATTGGAATAGATATGAAAATAGTTTAAACTGTCTACAGGGAATGCTTCAACAAAAGCAACAAGAATAGATGATTGTATAGTAACTGACCTTTGCATAGATCAGGTACAGCCATGTAAAACCACCTCAGAGTGAAATGTACCCAACAGCCTCCCACCCGACAGTCTGTCAGAAATGCATTGGCCTGAGTTTGAAGTGGGCCCTTTACCCGGAGCCTGTGCCTTTTGTTTCAGGTTCCGGCCCATCTCCGTGTTCAGGGAGGCAGAGGAGGACGAGAGTGGCTTCATGTGCTGTGCGTTCTCGGCCCGCGAACGCTTCCTCATGCTGGGCACCTGCACCGGTCAGCTCAAGCTCTACAACATCTTCACCGGCCAGGAGGAGGCCAGCTACAGCTGCCACAACTCTGCCATCACGCACCTGGAGCCCTCCCGCGTATGTCACTTCCTCTTCCTGTGTCAGTGCTAGGGCTAATAAACAGCTTCGGCCAACGAAAGCACAAGCATGCAAGCAGAATTCATGGGACCGTAATATTTCTGATTAGTCATATAATCATTCTAATACATTTTTAATTGAATGTTTTCCTCATCCTAAACGTTCACCCTAATTCTAAAGAAGAAGTATACGTAATGAAAATACTTTCAGGAATGATAATGGGTTGCATAATTAAGGATGGAGATCAAATTTGTGATGCATTCTAAGTAATGCTAGCAATAGTATTCTCTGGATTTTCAGCTTACCTCAGGTAGTTACATTGCTGTGTATGAGATTCTGGACTCCTTGTGTCACTTTTTGACCAATTCTGTAATAGCAGCCTACACCTTGTCATCATCCGTGATGGTTTTGGATCATCTGATTTTAGCAGAGACTGTCGGGAGCCTGAGACTTATCGACGACTTTATAATTTGATAATCAACCATAAAAAATTAACTGCTGTTTGTTTAAAAGAATACACTGTTGAATTAAAATACTATTTGAAAGAATTTGCTTTTAACAGCTCCTATGATGTTAGTCTATAACTGTCACATTGTGCAGGGTGCTTAGGCTACTAAAAATAAATACAACACCTTCCTGAAAACCCACTTTCAATCATTAAAAATAACAATTATATCAATATAAATACATTTATTTGAATACAGCTGAGTAGACGGTTGGTTTAAAATGTACAGTCAACTGTTGTGGTTCCGTCTTGACTTGCTGTTCTGTCCGGTTGTCAGTCTGGTCACATGAGAATAATGCCTGTTGAGCAGTGAATTGTGGGATTGTCTACTCCTTCATGTCTTGGTCCTAGTGTCTCTGTGCTTTCTCTTCCTGTTACCTCCACTTCATAGTCACTTCCTTTGCACTGTCACTTCCTATCTCTGGGCTGCAAATTCCTCTCTCTGTGTGCTGTAGTTTGGTTTTTGAGGGTTTTAACCGTTTCTATGGGATGATATGGGATGAGCTTTCTTGAATTGCCGCCTCCAGTTGGAGCCACACTGTGGCAAGGTGATGATGAATCAGAAGTGGCTGAATGTTGATTGATATAGCTGAGCTGTTGAATGAATCACTGCTGTTTGAATGGGCTGCTGTCTGTCCAGCCTTAGTACCGTAAGAGTATCCTAAAGACAGGTGAAGCTGACCCATCTGGTCCTGGGTTTGCTGTTTAGAGCCAGCAGCCAGTGCAGACAAAAAAAAAAAAAAACAATGTTGTGAGAACAGAATCGCTTTATCAATTAAATGCTTTAATTGATCAATGACATTCTGAGTGAGAACAGAAATGAGCAGGCCCTGCAGCTCAGACAAAGGTTAGGAACCCTGGAACAGTGTCATAGGTGGATGATTAAATTCTAGTGACACAGAATAAGCCAATCAGCCAGGGTGTGACAAAGTGCAGAAGGTAGCAGTATTGTCAGCACTCTTGAGTCATATTCAGCCTCAGCCACCTAAGAACATGAGTGGACATGAATCAGGGGAGCATCCTGGCATGGTGGGACCTGCCAGCCCTCGCCTGTGTGTTCCCCTCCTCTGTCTGATTTGCCCTCCTCCTCTTCCTCTTCCCCGTCCCAGGATGGCTCCCTGCTGCTGACCTCTGCCTCGTGGAGCTACCCCCTGTCCGCACTCTGGGGCATGAAGTCTGTCTTCATCATGAAGTAAGCTTTGCTCCGCCATTGGCTGTCTCCGAAGGGGTGGGTCAGAAGGAGCTGACGGCCTATTTTATCGATTACAAAGAGCATTCACCTGAGGGATTCTCCCCTCTGTTCCAACCAAACCAAAAGCCTGTGCTCAAAGTGTACTGCTCAGAAGCAAAGAGGCTTTCACTGAATTGTATTCTCTGATCTATCTCGTTTTGCACTGGTGCTGAAAATGATTTGAGGATGAAGTAGTATGTAAGAAAAGTGTGAATGTATGTTCTCATTCACAGGCATTCCTTTTTAGACGATCATTACGTGGAGTTCAGTAAACTTTCACAGGACAGAGTTATTGGCACAAAGGAACACATAGCTCACGTAAGTCTGGATGTTTGTGCTATGCGTACAGCACCTCTTTCAGATATTGGACAGTATTTTCTATCAGTTAATTCTGTCTACATGACTTTTTCTGTTTGTTAGGACAGGCCTTGGTGTTTTATATAGTTTTTTTTTTTTTTTTTTTTTTTTTGCATTATTTTAAATATATTAAGAATTTAATATAATACTGTATTAGTATATTCATATTATTATATTTTGTTTTTAAAAATTGTTCCAGATCTATGACATTCAGACTGGCCAGAAGACCCTCACACTCAACAATCCGGGCTTGGCTAACAACTACAAGCGGAACTGCGCGACCTTTAACCCCACAGACGACCTGGTGCTAAATGACGGGGTGATGTGGGATGTACGCTCCGCCCAGGCCATACACAAGTTTGACAAGTTCAACATGAACATCAGTGGCGTCTTTCACCCCAACGGCCAGGAGGTCATCATCAATACTGAGATCGTATCCTAATCACACAGGCCCTGTGTTGCACTGTTTGTCAACTAGTTATTTCAAGGCAAGTGGTGAGATTATTGGGGTTGTCACTTGGGGTCAATTTAGTCAGGCTGACCTATTTATACACCATGTATTTCTTGCTGCTGGGAATCTGTGCTCTGTTATGGGCCTAACCCTGTTCCCTCTTATCAAGCTAAACCTGTGCTCTGGTACCAGGCTAAACATGTGCCCTGTTATCAGGCTAACCCTGTGCCCTGGTACAATGCTGACCCTGTGCCCTGGTACCAGGCTAACCCTGTGCCCTCTTATCATTCTAGCCCTGTGCCCTTGTAGTAGGCTAACCTTGTGCCTTCTATTAATACTCGAGCCCTGTGCCCTGGTAGCAGGCTAACCCTGTGTTGTGGTGTGCTGTGTAGTTGAAATGCCTTGTGTTCCTTAATGAGAGTCAGTGGGATCTGCGGACCTATCACCTCCTCCACACGGTGCCTGCGCTGGACCAGTGCAGGATCGTCTTCAACAACAACGGCACTGTCATTTACGGAGGTGAGATCAGATGTCTTACAGGACAAGGGTCTTATTTTATACAACGAGAATCTCTTCTGCAGCATGTCTGTTATAGGTTCTACATTGACATCTTTACATTTATTAGTCTAACTGCTTTTTCAGCCTGAAAAAACGTACATATTCGTTATGCAAAGCAGCTCCAAGTACAAATTACGACAATAACAAACAGTACCATAACAGAGGAGAGACCGTAACACTGCAGATACTCTTTGTTGCAACGCTAATTAGACTCACCTGCACAAGAAGGTTAAAGATATTAATGCACAGTTCGCTAAAGAATAATTGAACCAGTTTTCAAGTTTGTATCAAATATTTGAAGCATTTTGATATAAATATGATATAGATTACTAACTCGGCTAACTAGCTTTATTTATACAGCAGGCTAGCTAGGTGTAGTGTATTTACATGTAGCTATGTAGCTTGATAGTTATCATCATCAACCTATAAAAAAATCACTTATGAAAATTCTGCTGCATATTAATAGCAAAACAATGGTTAGGGACAACAAACTGCCTTCTGTACGGTTTATGAAATACTAAAATTGTATCATGTATCCAATGCCACCCTTTAATGTAATTCTCAGGGTTATTATTTACATTTAGACTAAATAAATCAGTAATCCACAGAGTTGTATGTCTGTATTAAGCATGAATGTTTAAATAAAGGATGTTGGTGATTTACTGGGAGATCCAGGACTCTGGCAGTGTCTGTTCAGGATTAAGGCATGAGGTGTTGATGGCAGAGTCTGGTTTGAATTAAGGCATGAGGTGTTGATGGCAGAGTCTGTTTGGGATTTAGGCATGAGGTGTTGATGGCAGAGTCTAGTCAGGATGAAGGTATGAGGTGTTTATGGCAGATCGAGTAATTAATATGGCGGCTCTGTTTTCAGCGATGCTGCAGGCCGATGATGAGGACGACATGATGGACCAACAGATGAAGAGTCCCTTCGGCTCGTCCTTCAGGACCTTTGACGCCACCGACTACAAGCCTATAGGTGAGAAACAGACAAGTGTATCAATTCTATGACCCAGGGTCTCAGGGAGTGTAGGTTTAGATGTATATTCAGATATTATACATAAGAGAGTGAAAAGAGCTGTCATGTATTACGAACAGTACATTACAATAGAGAAATAGTGGCCAAAACGCAAACCATGTACTGATTCACTTCAGTGAAAATGTAACAAAAACAAAAATGAATAAGTATGTCTATGCTTGATGTTGCCATAATATATAACAACTTGTATATCCATACAGGTTTTGCTGTATCAGTACATACATGAAGTTAATGGCAATACATTTCCATATCAATATTTGAATATATCTCTACCCTGTACTGCATCATAAGCACATGATATTATGCTATAACAGAAGCCAGCCAATAACCCCATCTCGGCCTCATTTACCTACAATTTATAGATTGTATAAAGTTCTCTACCTATATTACACAACCTGGTAGAATGTTCCACATGCAAAAGTGTGGTAAATTCCTGGATTCCAGATAATTCCTGATATTCATTCCTATGTTAAATGGAGTCTTGGGCAGACCTTTAGCTGGCTGTATGGGTCCACAGTCTCACCAGTACTGGGGCAATCTTCACCATTACAGTCTGGATCAGTTATCTCTGGAAAAATGCTTTTCTGGAAATATGTATACATGAGTACGGGAAATGGAGTATGATTTGTGTCCATGATGTGAGGTCATATTTACTTTTTTTTTTTCCCCCCTGTGTAGCTACAATTGATGTGAAGCGGAACATTTTTGACCTCTGCACAGACACCAAAGACTGCTACCTGGCTGTTATTGAGGTATATTTTAAGACCTTTAAATGCAATCATTGATTCTGGTAATAATTCTAAAAACCTCCCTAAACCAGCCGCCACAGGTTATGATATGAAAAGAGCATGTATATGTGTCTAGGTAGCTGGTTCAACCAATTGAAAACAGAATGCATGTTCATCTCAGCTGAGGGAGGCTTCTCAGGCTGCTCATTGGCTGCTCTCTGTCCAGCTGTTCCTCTGAGCTGAGGGAGGCTTCTCGGCCTGTTCACTGGCTGCTCTCTGTCCAGCTGTTCCTCTGAGCTGATGGAGGCTTCTCAGGCAGCTCACTGGATGCTCTCTGTCTCGCTCCACAGAACCAGGACTCTATCAACATGGACACCGTGTGTCGGCTGTACGAGGTGGGGCGCCAGCGATTGGCAGAGGAGGAGGAGGATGAGGAAGACCAGGTGACTGAATCATCTACATAACTGTTTCTTTTGACCTCTACATTTCACCACTCTGTGGGTGACAGACTCAAATTCAAACGCTTTGAGGAAGTATTTTATGAATTAGGGTCTACTCCATTTCAATTTACTCAATTAAGAACATAAACTCATCATAATAGAAGTGGACTTATTTAACTTTCATAGTTTGAATTTACTGAACTGACTGAAGTAAAATGCCCTCAGCCCTGTCAGTGTCACTAGGCAGTGATTTGCACTGACTTCTCTCTCCAGTGTATGACCGCACCCACACGATGGTGGAAAAACCAGAACTCTGCAGAGGGCACACTGTTACATTTCAATAGTTCGCTGCATGATATTAAAGAGAAAATTGTAGGTTAGTGATTAGTCAGACATGAGGTATTGCAGACTTTGTGGACCAGCTGCATTAATGGCAGAAATGTTGGAGCACACAATGTGGTTTGTAAAGGCCTTCTTGAAGAATTACCTCAGTTTGTGAGGAATTATCTTATGTAGAGTTAGTTGTTTTTATTTTTAATGAAAACCTGTAACGGTGGGACTGTGCTCATTTTCCCACAGGAGGACGAGGACCAGGAGGATGAGGATGAGGACGATGAGGATGATTCAGACGATGACCTGGACGACATCGACACAGACCCCTTGCTGGCCGAGTTGGAGAACGAGAATGGGGGAGAAGAGGACGGGGAGCACGACTTTTCTCCCTCTGACGACGAGGAGGTGGCACGCCTGCTGGACGCTGATGGGGAGGAGGAGGAGGAGGAAGAAGAGGACGAAGACGACGATGAAGACGACGACGACGATTCTGATGACAATGAGGACGATGCAGAGCTCATGCTGGAGAACAGTGAGTGCAGATTTTCAGACGGATCCACCCAAGCGCGTGTCCAGGGCAGGTCTCAGACGGGTCCGCTTGAATGTATGTGTCTGGGGCAGGTTTCAGACGGGTCCGTCCAAGTGTGTGTCTGGGGCAGGTTTCAGACGGGTCCACGCAAGTGTGTGTCTGGGGCAGGTTTCAGATGGGTCCACCCAAGTGTGTGTCTGGGGCAGGTTTCAGACGGGTCCACCCAAGTGTGTGTCTGGGGCAGGTTTCAGACGGGTCCACCCAAGTGTGTGTCTGGGGCAGGTTTCAGACGGGTCCGCCCGAGCGCGTGTGTCTGGGGCAGGTTTCAGACGGGTCCGCCTGAGTGCGTGTGTCTGGGGCAGGTTTCAGATGGGTCTGCCCGAGCGCGTGTGTCTGGGGCAGTGCGGCCCCATTGGTCAGGTATTGATTAGTGAATCTGTATTACTGAGCATGAATATCCAACTGCTCAAATCCTGAGCTCAGATTAATTTTCTCCCTCCTTACAGCGGACAGCTCCGATAACTCGGACCTTGAGGACGACATCATCCTGTCGCTGAATGAGTGAAGAGGATCGGACAGGAACGGGACAGAGCACAGACATGTTACCGCCGGGGAGACGCCTTCAGGCAAACGCTCCCGGAGGAACGAAATGGCGTTTGAGTGATGGAGAGACTGCACGACAGCACAGGGGGCATTGTGTCGGTCTGACCCGATGGGGGCGCTGTTGGATGGTTCGGGCACACGGTGTGTCCTTCAGTCGGACACTGAGGGTGGGGGGGTCTGGAGTTATGTGGGCCTGGTCAGCCTCACAGCCCAGCCCCAGTACACAGACTGGAGGATATTTGTATCATAGCGTTTCTTAAAAAAAAAAACAAAAAAAACAAAAAACAACAACTTAGTTTTTTATTATTATGTGTGGCTTTATGAGTGTGTGAGAGGACAGTCTCTAAGAACAACAACAAAAATGTACACATTATATGTGTCCTTCAGTTTCATTAAAATCTTTTTTTAACTGCTTTCTCTCAGATCCAAAATCTACAACAGCCTCAACTTTCTTTCAACGGTGTCACATGTCAGGAAACGCGTAGCAGGGGAACGGCTTTGCATCTGTGGAGAACTGCATTACCCAGGCAACTTTGAGAGACCGGTGACTGTATGATGTAGGGTGTGACTAAGGCAGATGATGATGTGTATAAATGACATGGTAACAATAGGGCTAATGCTTCTATGGCAGTGAAGCAGAGAGAGGCCTCTGAAGTAGCCAGACATGTCACTTTCTGTAGCTGGAGCCACACCCTGTTTCACCTGCTTGTACTGTGAATGGTTCCTCTCATGATGATGTCACAGAATACAGCACCTGTGATTTTACCACATGTAATCAGCAGCGGGCAAATTCCTAAGTTAAGGTTGTTTTGTATTTTGCTATATGAAATTTGGCAATTAACATGTCCACTAATTATCAGTTGAAAGGCCGCACTCATCGATCCATTTTGTCCTTTTGACAAATGTTTCATGGTTGGGAATCTCTGGAAATCGGAGGCCCAGTTTGTCAGTGTGGCTTGTGGCATGTTTTTCACTTTGTTTTTGGAGAAGCTCCATAATGGCATGTTAAATATAATTTATAACTCTTAGTTTTTATAAATGTACATAAACCGTTAATGGAGTAGCACACGACTGTGTCACTTAAATGAGATATCGGTGACATGAAATGAATTTAGATACACACAAGATCATTTTTAATTAAATGCCATTAAAATCGGTTGTGTCCAAGCGTCCCAAGATTTTGCAAGTAGGTGCAGTTCAGTTTCAGCTGGTGCCCAATCTGATGTTCTCCATGGTTAACCCTGAACCCAAGGTGCCATTGGGTATTAGCAAGCAGCTAACTGCAGCAGGAATAGCTATGAATAGACTGAATAGGTATTTCTCATCCCCTGTCCAATCATTTCCAACAGCTCAGCACTTGTCACATAGTTGAATCTCAAGTGGAATCTTGGTAAAGGTTTCTATATTTACTGATCTGTGCAGATTTGGTTAGGGTGCGATTCTCAAATTGCATTTTTCTCTTTTGCCTTGAACCTATGCTTGTTTTTTTCTACTGTTTTTAAAGAGTAAGAAGAGCCACACATGTAAAGATCTTTGAAATGGCACATGTTCATCTTGTATCTAATCTATTTTTACTCTAAAGGGAATAAATAAAAATGTTTTCTTCATGCTTCTTCATGATATTTATAGGGTAAATATCATTGGTCACAATGAAACTATATTAGCATGATGCCCTTCACTTATTACCGCCAGAATTAAATAATAGGGTTGTAATACCAGTGTAAACTCACCAGGTGGCACCCTCTGGTTTAGGAAAGACAAGATGAAAAACCAGTGGGATGAATCTTTGTTGTCAGTATGATGAGGATTTCCCTCACACAGGTGCGCAAAGACTGTTTTTCCCTGTTTAAAGAAAAGTGAATCTGATTCTGGGGACACTGTGCACTGCTGTATGTATCCAGAGGATACCCTGGAAGTCAGTATATACACAGGATTCCCCATCTAATTTAATTAAGTCTGCTTACGCATTCCCTGCAGCTCAGTATTCATCCCAGCTTTCCCGCAGCTCAGACCTTGAAAGTTGATCATGATGATCATTTATCCTTTCTGGAACTGCTTGGCAGTGCATGTCAGTATTTCAGTCAGCATGTAGTTGCACAGCCTGTATGAGGAGTAGTGTGTTCAGGGCCATATGCACACAGTCTGTATGAAGAGTAGTGTGTCCAGGGCATATACACACAGCCTGTGTGAGGAGTACTGTGTTCAGGACATGCACGCAGCCTGTGTGAGGAGTAGTGTGTTCAGGACATGCACGCAGCCTGTGTGAGGAGTAGTATGTTCAGGGCATATGCACACAGCCTGAATGTGGAGTACTGTGTTCAGGACATGCATGCAGCCTATATGAGGAGTAGTGTGTTCAGGGCATATGCACACAGTCTGTATGAGGAGTAGTGTTTTAGTGCATATGCACACAGCCTGAATGTGGAGTACTGTGTTCAGGACATGCACGCAGCCTATATGAGGAGTAGTGTGTTCAGGGCATATGCACACAGTCTATGTTGAGTAGTGTGTTCAGTGCATATGCACGCAGCATTTGCATGTTCTGTCAGATCGTAACTGCAACCCGTCTTGTCACAAGCTGTGTGTTCTTCAATGCATTTAATGCCTATTTAAGGGTGATTTTACCTTTAAATAGTTCATATTATGTAATGAACAGTCATGCAAGAAATTACATATATATGTCCTATGTCCACCTCCCAGCACTTGAGTACCCAAAATGTATCTCAAGCACAGTTAATGACAATGTGCAAGTAAGTTTAAGTGTAAAGGGAATGAGCTTATAGGGTAATTTGAATGCCTGTGTGGATTCCTCAGGTGTAGGGACTGAAATTTAAGGCTTCCCAAGCCACATGTACTGGGTAGAGTGATAGCACTGTTTATGAAGTATGTGCAGGATTGACAAACAGGAAGTGAAGATACATGAGCTTTTGAACACTGCTCTTACGCCTGCCTGACTGCAGTCATAGGATGATGCCCAGAGTCATAAGACTACTCTGCAGGCGTTTAGCCTATATGGGATCCTTGGCTGAACAAGGCACTTAGCTGAGACAGAGTAGGGAAAATGCTTTGGCTGTGATTAAGTCAAAACAGGAAGAGGAAATAATTTTGATCTTGGTCTTGCTGGTAGGTCTGCCTTTCCACACACAAGGAGATGGGATCTGTACCTAATCTCTGTGACCCTGGACGTGTACCTAAGAATATTTCCTGGGTTTCACAGACGGGTAATGCAATTTATTTTAAAAAAGCAGTTTCATTTGGTGAAATTTCACTTTGACCTCAGTTGCACTGCGATGAGGTTACAGCTCAGAGAAAAAGAGTAAGCTGAATGTTGTGTCCTAAATGGGTTATGAAAGCCAATATGCCTCATGGTACATCTAATACTGGATGAGACATTCTGATAATAAAAAGTAGTGACACAATTGGAAATTCTCTAATGATGCAAACATAACCAATTCACAAGCACTACTTGTAATTAAAGGGGCACTTCACTTGGAACACCTTGAGCTCTATAATTTCCTTACCTCATTAACAGGGTACAATCATTTTCTGTTCAACCTGGCTTCCGAACAAACCGAATCTTGTGCAGAGCTCAGAGCTCTTCCTAACTTACACAATTCACCTCCACTTTATGAAGCAACCCTGAAAACGTCTCAAACCCCACGATGTGAGGCAGCAAAATGGCCCCATGACGTCAGACATCCTCCATGTTTCATAGGAGGTATGATTTTCTTCGTCTGCATTCCCCTTCTGTAACCAAATGTATCGGTGGCATACATGGCTAAAGAGAGAGTTTGGTCTCACCTGACATTAGGACCTTTGTAAATAGCCTTTTGATATGAATTCCATTATCTGATTGTTGGCTTGAAGGCTTGGTGATTCCAGACACAACCAAAGTCTGGTGTTCTCCAACCATGACCCTTTGATTCTTTTCTACTCCCTCCCCATCTTCCCCGCTGTGTATACAAACACAATGTACATGTACTCGACTCCACTTTTTATCCTGTTACTAGTACCCATGACCTGATTTTCAAAGTCAGTAGTCAGGCAATAAGTTTGGAGTTATGAGTTATTTGTCTTTCCTCCTACTAATGTATGACTTAAGGGCTTTATGTGTTACCTCATTTTTATACCCTAGTGAAACTGGAACTCAATGAATTCACAACATTGTTCTTTCAAACTGAGATGAACTTAAATGTAAATTTACTGCTGATTTAAATGAGATTTTATGTAAAAGAAGAGCTTATGAATACATGCATTAGAAGAGAATATGCTGGCCTAGTAATACTCTGATGATGTAGGAAGTATGTAATGATTGGTGTGTCTGCACTGTAGAGAAGCAAGATCAGGCATCATGTGCCTCAGGGGAATTTCTTGCCTATGGCTCTTCCTAAGACAGCAGGATGGGTTTTTACTTGGGAGATCAACAGCCGGGTATTTCTGGGCAATGCTATGCCTCGCTATAGTGTGAGCCCTCAGCAAGCTCAGTGCTGGCTGATCTCTGCAGGTCTTGTCATATTGCACTCCACAACATGCACTCTACACTGAAAGTTAAACAGGCCACACAGTAGCCTGTTTAAATAAGACCAGCACTGCTTAAAATCTCCAGCTAAGTGCAGCATGTTGCTTTGCATCACCATGAATACCCCATGTTCCAAACTCAGTTCTAGAGGAATTCTTTTTTATGCTCTTCAAAAATCTGATAAAAATATTTCTTAGGCTCTTTGGGTAGCTCAAGAGGTAAAAGCTCATTTTCAGTTTCCCAGTATCTAATCCTGACCAGGCCATGTGTATGAATGGAGCTCCACACAGGTGAGGAAGCAGTCTCAATGGGGAAAAATAGGGCTTAAAAGCCCCTCTCTGCCTGCCTTGAGCTCCACGTATGTGAGGAAAAATGGGGAAAAATAGGGCTTAAGCCAGTTAAACATCTCAGTCTCTTCACTCTCTGGAAGTATGTTGGTGCTGAGTGCATGTTGTGGAGTGCAAGATGTGATTGGTGTTGTGTCTGCAAAGTGAAACATTGGGTGTCAATGCATTAGACAGAGGAGGCCCCATGGACAGCCATGCTGTCCCTTCATCTGTGTGGAGGGTTGCCAAGGTGAGACTGACAGCACCATTCAGCTAGGGAAGAAGAAAAATTAATCTCTCCTGTGAAACACACCCCATATGGATATGAACATATAGTTTGTAAATATTTCAGAGTCATGTTTGCAGGGGTGTTACAGGGTCAGTGCCCAGATGGGGCTTGAACCCAGATCAGTAATGTGTGAGGTGAGCATGTGAACCACTAGGCTAGGAATAGGGGAGGATAGAGTGGAGGTGGCAGGATACTCAGGATAGTGGAAACTAAAGTACTCTTTACTGAATATTTGTAACAAAACAACAAACTTGCAATAGGCTAAAAACTCAAGAGACCAGTACACAAGGGTAGGAGGTTGATAACCAAACTGACACTCAAAAGGTGACAATACCGGCAGAGGAGTACCACAAGGTGTTATGCCGTTTGGATTGGGTGTGAAAACCTGAGGAAAGGCTGTCAAGGGCATCCACAAGCTGACAGAAGGCCCTCCAGAATTGTGACATAAACTGACTAGTCCAGTCAGAGACAATGTTCATGGGGAACCCATTCAGCCAGAACAGATGCTGCATCATGAGTGCTGCCATTTCTCGAGCTGAGGGCAGCTTAGTTAGTGGCACAAAGTGGCAGACCCGGGAGAACTGATCCACCAGTACAGCCATGCTGCCTTGGGAAGGTGGTAAACCAATGATGAAATCCATGGAGATGTGGGACCATGGACAAGATGGTATGGAGAGAGGGTGCAGCAGACCTGGAGGACAAGTCCTGGGATCCTTATTCGGGGTACCGATGGAACAGGCTGCCCTGAATAAGGGTGGAAGGATCGAACATCCCTCTCCATGTTCAGCCAACAAAATCGCCTCCTGAGGAACTCCAGTGTCCTGGCTGCCCCTGGGTGCCCTGTAGGATGGGAAGAGTGCCCCCACTGCAACACCCTGGAATGGACCGTGTTGGGGACAAAGAAACAACCTGGTCGACATTACCCGGACCTGCCTCCTGCTGTTGTGCCCTCCTAAAAGTGGAATCAATTCCCCAATGGACAGGGGCCACAGTCCTAGAACTCGAGAGTTCAGGTGGATCCAACTGCCTGGAGAGCATGTCAGGTTTCTGGTTCTTTGATCCTGGTCTGTAGGAGATAAGAAAATCTAACTGGTTACAGAAGAGGGCCCATCACCTTGCCGTGAGTTCAGATGCTTAGCCTCCTGGACATAATAACAATAATAATAAATAGCTGCAAGTGGCAATTAAGGGCGCAAGCTCATCATCATGGACATGAATATAGAGCAGAGTAATAACGTATCTATATGTTTCTTTTACTATTCGTTTTATTTTGCCTTGCAAGGCTGTAGTGTGTAATTAAGGTGCAAGGTTAAAACTGCGTGGACATGATGTCTCGGCAAAAATTCTTTCCAGCAATATTTCCTATCTGCCTGGGTTTGCTATTCATTTGTTCACTTCAACACTGTTTACTTGATTCAACAACAGGATTATATCAAATGTACATAACATTGTGAAACAAAACAGTAATTAACAATGTCACATTTGTCTGATACAATATGTACAACCCATGACGCTGCTTTACAAATATGATTTCACGTTCACTA